>JARHVA010007318.1:447500-450000 GCA_037957365.1 Torreya grandis | reverse complement strand
TAGGGCATCTAAGCAAAGATTACTGGTCAAAACCTAAAGAGGACAATCAGCATGAAGGTAAAGAAGAAGCAAAAGTTTCAGGTATAGTTGCACAAGATGCTCTTATATTCTCTTTGCATAATAATATATAATCTTGGGTTTTAGATTCCGGTGCCTCTTTTCATGCAACCCCTAATAGAGAATATTTCAGTGACTATGTCCATGGAGATTTTGGAATATTTTATTTAGGGGATGATGATCCTTGTAAAATTGATGGCAAAGGAAAAGTGCAGCTGAAAATGTAGAATGGCAACACATGGGTGTTGAGAGATGTCATGCATGTTCCCAGCCTGAAGAGAAATTTGATTTCTGTAAGAAAGTTAGGGGATGAGGGTTACACAGTAACTCTCACAGCTAAATCTTGGAAGGTTACTAAGGGTGCACTTGTATTGGCCAGAGGTAAGAGAGTAGGTACTCTCTATTTCTATAATTGTATTGCTGATAATTCTCCTTTTGTACTATCTACTTCAGATGTAGATGCAAAGTTGTGTACAATGCAAAGTTGTGGCACCACAGGCTTGGCCACATGAGTGAGAAGGGAATGTCTATTCTTAAGTCAAAAGGTAAGCTTTAATATTTGAAAAGCATAGATCTAGATTTATGTGAGCATTGTGTGTTTGGAAAGTAGAAGAGAGTGAGTTTTCTCAAGACTGGGTCAACAAAGAAGAAGCACAAGTTGGAGCTTGTTCACACAGACGTGTGGGGACCAGCTCAGGTTGCTTCTATTGGAGGATCACAGTACTATGTTTCTTTCATAGATGATGCTACAAGAAAGGTATGGGACTATTGTATAAAGAAGAAATCTGATGTTTTTGACACTTTAAAGATTTAGAAAGCTATGGTTGAGAATGAAACAGGCAAGAGATTGAAGTGCCTTAGATCTGACAATGGTGGTGAGTTTTGTAGCTACAAGTTCAACTGGTATTGTTATATGCATGGAATACACAAGAAAAGGATGGTTCTAAGGACACCTCAGTAAAATGGAGTTGCTGAAAGGATGAACTGAACAATAATGGAGCATACACGGTGTATGAGATTGCATGCTGGTTTGCCCTTAGAGTTTTGGGTAAAAGCTATGGATACTGTAGTGTACCTAATTAACAAAGGACCCTCTACAGCTTTGGATGCTAGAATTATAAAAGAGGCATGGATAGGTAAAAAGGTAGATCTTTCATTTCTCAAAGTTTTTGGTTGTGAAGCTTTTGTGCACGTTGATAAGGAAAATAGAAAGAAGCTGGATGCTAAGTCTATGAGGTGCACATTTATTGGTTATGGCTCTGGAGATTTCAGATTCAGGTTTTGGAATCTAGGAACTAACAAGATAATTAGGAGCCATGATGTTGTTTTCAATGAAAAAGTGATCAGCTCAAGAAGTTGAATCAATCTGAGCAGAGCAATGGAGAATTAGACAAGGTGATGGTCCAAAATGAGCTCACAGGAAAGAATAATCATAAATAGGAAAACACAGAGACTGACGTCAGTCAAGAAGGAACCGACATTGGCAATATAGGAACTGATGTTGGTCATATAGGGACTAACGTCGGTTAGATAGGAACCGACGTCGGTCATGTGGAACCGACATCGATCAGTTACAGGCCTAGAGGTGACCGAAGTCGATCACTGTTAGAGAATTTGGGTGGACAGTGTGTTGTGAATGAGTCTCAGATGCCCATCAGGAGGTTAGAAAGGGTAAGTAAACCTCTAATTCAATATTCCCCTTCATTATTCTATTTATTGTTTACTGATGGTGGAGAACCAAAGAGTTTTGATGAAGCAATACAGGTGGAATCCAAGAATCAGTGGGAGCTAGGCATGAATGAGGAAATTGATTCCTTAAAAGAGAAGCAAACATGGGATTTGGTTGAGTTTCTAGTAGGAAAGAAGACACTAAAGAATAGATGGATCTATAGATTGAAGGAAGGTGAGAATAGACAGATGAGATATAAGGCCAGGTTGGTAGTGAAAGGATTTGCACAAAAACTAGGTATTGATTTTGGTGAGATTTTTTCTCCTATAGTTAAAATGACTTCTATACAGACTGTATTGTCTTTAGTTGCTATTGAGGATTTGCATTTTGAGTAGCTTGATGTTAAGACAGAACTTCTTCATGGAGATTTGGATGAAGAAATATATATGGATCAGCCAGAAGGATTTGAGGTCAAAGGTAAGGAGAAACTTGTGTACAGATTGAAGAAAAGCTTGTATGGTCTCAAGCAAGCTCCTAGACAGTGGTATTTGAGATTTGACATGTTTATGACTGAGCATGGCTACAATAGGTGTCAATCTGACCATTGTGTATATTTTAAGAGATTGGATAATGGTAGATATATTATTCTATTATTGTATGTAGATGATATGTTGGTTGCAGGATCACACATGCAAGATATCTCTGAGCTTAAGGTGAAATTAGCTCACACATTTTCCATGAAAGATTTGGGAGCAGCAAAGAAAATCCTTGGCA
>JARHVA010007318.1:440000-442500 GCA_037957365.1 Torreya grandis | reverse complement strand
AAAAGGTGATACTTAGAATATTTTTAAAGAACTTATCCAATCATGTCTCCACCTTCATGCTAGACACATATGGATATCCCATCCTCTCTCTATATGAGGATGTAGATGAAGCTTCCCCTGGTAGTTGTACCTTTGCATCCATGTATTATATGGAGATATAATAGATGGAACTTGAGCCCCCATATATGAATGAGGGTACATATGAGGTTGTCTAGGTAGCCACTCCTTTGCATCTACACATTTCATATGGATGTGATCAATAATACTTGAAACCTCACAAACACATGAGTGTGTGGGCATGGATATTCAAGTAACCATCTCTTTGCATCCATGTGTAGTAAAAGAATGTTTCAAATGGACCCACCATCATCCTTAGATGCATGTTTAGGCACAACCATGTTTCTCACCATGTGACATTTCCAAATGGGAG
This sequence comes from Torreya grandis, assembly GCA_037957365.1. Lineage (NCBI taxonomy): Eukaryota > Viridiplantae > Streptophyta > Pinopsida > Cupressales > Taxaceae > Torreya > Torreya grandis. Next base: position 442,070 of record JARHVA010007318.1, on the reverse strand, counting down.
TTGTATATTCCCTCAAGCCTCATTTGGCTCATTTTAATTTTAGTGATTATGATTTTTTATCTGACCCCTATCCTCTCTGAAGTGAAACTCTACAAATATTTTTTAGAAATATTGTAAACACTAATATCACCCCTACATTATTATCAGGTCCTTAATTTCACCCCTAAATAAAATCCCATTTTTACAATTTTTACCTACACTTATAAAGTACCACATGTCCACTAATTTGCATTTATTCTAGGCAATTCAACATTTCTTACCCCTAGATCCACTAGATATCCTTGCCATTGATTTTCAAATAACATTTTAAAATTTAGAAGCTACCAAGATGAAATACAAGTACATGGGGTATGCACCACTATTGGTTCAAGATTTTGATTTTATAAATATCTATACTCCTTGATTGGGCATGTGGATTTGGAATATTTCCATAAAATATTAAATATTGAAAACCCAATGCTACTTATTGAGTGTATCTTGGAAAGTGGCCTACCTAATCAATTTCCATCCCCACCTTAGTAAAATTTTTAGAGTTATTAATTTTATATTAAAAACACTATGATCCTCAAATGAGATAGCTTAGGATAAATTCTGGAAAGCTCATGGAAAATATGAATGGAGTATGTATGGGTGTGACAATGAGGATCCTACTTCATGATGACTGTGTTAGTATCAATGTAAAAAAAGGAGAGAGACATTGGGATAAACACCCTACTAAATTATTAACCACAATCAACAATTATTGATTAAATAAAATTATATATATATACCCTCCAAGGTCACCAAAAACCTATTCAATGGAGATTTCAAGGAAGAACTTTCAAATATGATCACCCTATTGAAGAAGATAGGAGGTAACAAAAACACCAAGAGTTTACACCATTAGATGTTCCTGATAATGAAAATAATTGTTCATGGGAATAAGTTCATAGAATAGGGTGAAATTATTTGTGATGATCTTCATGATTAGTTGCTAAATGTTTAGACCTCAAAATAGGTTTTCATGACATCCTATCTAGTGTACTCATTGGCTTCATAGAGGGTATACCCAGGACTTTCCAAACATGGGGTCATCATACCATCAACATAGGTAATTAAATTATTATTCCAACTCAAATTACATTAAATTGATAAACACTAAACTAAAATCAATGATGCATTCATAAAAAGAGTATTGTAGTTTCTAGAAGAGGATTGAGGAATGCAGATTTTTGCTCAAGAATTAAACTTGATCAACCAATATGGTAGCTACTACATCCAATTTTATAAATTCACATATATCAAAGTTATAATATATGTAGGACACCCTTTTATTTTCCCAATGTTTTCAATATATAAAATTATTCTAATATAAATATGTAGACAACTAGCATTAGTTTACAAGCACTGCAGAGGGAAGTATGTCCTAGGAGTTTCATTACCTATTGCATTGGGACACTTTTTTTATATATAAAAATAAAATGAATAGGAAATTGAATTGGTAATATATAATTTTACACTTAGGTACTATTATAGAAGGGTATATGATGATACCAAAGGATATGTGAAGAAAAATCTTGGCATAAGACCTAATTATGAACACAAACCTCACCTAGAAGATGACTAGGTTGATTATGAAAATAAATTTGATGTAACTCAAAGGGACTAGACTTTAATAAATATTAAAAAATAATAACATTCATAGATGAATGGATCCTAAAATTAATTATTGATTATAATATTTACCTCATTGATCTATAATATAGAAATATAATTGTTGATGCATCCTTACCAACTATAAATTGGTTGATCAAATAACCTATTGACATATAATGGAGAAAATATGGAGTATTATCTTGTACAAATAAATGGTTATACAATAAAATATTAGAGGTCATAGTGGGAGTTTAGAGGAGAGAAAATATTTATCTCCCCTAAATAAATATCTCCCTTATTCTTCTATAAGAAGTAGTATCAATGTGGTAATTAAGACATTTAGTTCTAAAGACCATAGGGATGAAGATCCTGATCCAAGGAAGTAGTCATGAAAACCATGTCAAGAGAGTCCAATATTAGTTTAAAATAATAAAG
>JARHVA010007318.1:350000-435000 GCA_037957365.1 Torreya grandis | reverse complement strand
TTAAATCTATGGACTCTGCAAATAGGTTTCTATGGACTTGTTTCTACAGACTTTGCATGATGATTTCTATGGACTCTATAGGAAGAAAAACTATGGAATATTTTCTATGGACTCTACAGGTAGGTTTCTATGGACTCTGTAGGCTTGAAATTAATAGGTTCAATGGCTTCAAACAGGCAAGTTCTCTCAATGGAGCAAGTTTCCAACACTTAGGCATTTTCAAAATTGGTTCAGTGTCTTGGTTCAACCAAAATTGTTCATCAGCAAGCTTCTAAGCAAGGATTGAACCATTAAACCATTGAATCATCAAACCTTGAACCAAAAAAGGTTCAACGGGTTCAATGTTGTCGGTGAAGAGTTAAGCACTTTGTTAAAAGTTCATCAAGTTCAAATGCTTCATGGTTCAAGCAGCCAACAGACTTAGAAAAAAACAATGGAATGAACCGTTGAACCATTGAACCAAAGTTGGTTCAACTGATTGGTTCAAATGGTTGGTTTAAGAGATTACCCCAAAGTTGAAGGAACAAGTGCCCTTGCGGAGGGCAGGTGGGGAGTAGGTGGACCATTTCAAAAGCTGAACGAACAAAGGAATTCCTTTAGAAGGATTTTCTATGGCAAAGTTGTTAAGGCAATTCCTTTAGACTTTTGTCTGAAGGAATAAACCTGATTGAAGAGAAAATCCTACGAAAAAATGGCCAAGTCAGAAAGAGACACGAAGGAATTCCTTCAAACATTTTGTCTGAAGGAATTGGAGCCTGAAGACCACCTGAAGGCCATCCAAAAGACCCTGAAGGGTAGGTCCCATCCAAGAAAGGACAAAATAAGAAAGCCAAAGGAATTGCCAAGGAGGATGATGGGCCCACAGATGTCAACATTAAGCACCATGAACTAACTATTGGCTTTCAAACGATGACATCCCCGTAGATATTAGAATTAGGCAACCAACTAGCCATTGATCTTTGTAGGCTTGAGCATGGACCCAAATGCATTCAAAGGCCTTAAGGCCAAGGCCAAAAGGGATAACTACAAAGAGAGAGAGCCAAAAGAGGTAGTAAGGCTGAAGATATAGCCCTGAGAGCTCAAATACCAGGAAAAGATAAAACTAGAAAGGGAAAAAGATAGCCCAAGGGCTCAAATCATAGTAGAAAGAGGGAAAGGCCAAAATATCTATGCAATAGTTATTCTAGTAGGTGGAACAATCTACAAAGTATATTTTTGAGCCCTTAAACATTGAACACAGGGCCTATTTGTCTCCCTTGGAGTAAAGACAAAATGGATAATTGCATAGACATCAGAGGGGATAGACTAGATGATCCAAACCTAGGAGAAGATGTTTGAGATGAAATGACATGCCATAGTTAAGGCAGTCACCCTGTTCTAGCATGGTCCTTAGATAAAACTAAAGATGTAGTTAAAGCATTAAATGCAACATTAGGCTGCCCCATGGAAAAAAGTGCCAAGCCTTTCTTGGCTGCTATATCATGTAAATCCCTATTTTTTACAAAGGGAGATCTTTTTGGTAAAAGAAGCAAAACTCTACCAAAATTGAGAGGCTATCACTAAGACTTTGTGCTCAGGTTGTTAATCATTTTTTCTTTTTTTAATGAGAAAGCAAGTTACTTTCAGACTTTGTTCTGTCATAGCTTGTATCATTTAGGAGACTATTCTTATGTCTACCTTCTGAATGTGTTCTTATCCATTGGATGAAATAAGCAAAACCTGTGGAGATAATCAAGGTGTCCTGAAGCCAACTATGGGAAGACTTTGTGCTGTGTTTAATTGCTTTTAGTGTGTTTAGCTATTTTCTATTTTTTGTGAAAAGGGCATTAGGATGAATTTGTGCCCTCATTATTCTTCGTATCTCACTCTTTGGGTAGCTGAAGTGGAGACTTTGTGATACACTTCATTCTGCTGGTTACTGCATCTTATTACCAGTTACTTGTCACTATCTGAAAAAACTCCTGCTATTTATTGCAAGACCACTTTTGAAAGAAGAGAAGTGCCTTCAGTGTCTTCACTAGGATTTCTCCTTTGTTTATGAGCATCATCTTTGAAAGAAGAGAGATGGATGTGTTACCCTATCCCTAAGTGTTATTTTCTGCATATATAGATAGTATATAGCCCCTTCATATTTATAGGGAACCTCCCCTTGATGAGAGGAGAGATTTGTCCCCTTTTGATGTGGTAAACCTACACACTTGGCTGACCAATCTCCCTTGCTGTGGTTGATTAGACCTATTTTTATCATCAGTTAATTGGTTGACAAAATATTCACCCAATAATTTTTTGGTGACTCCACTAGGGACCGAAGAGCAGTTCCTTCCCTTATCCATTATAGACTCTAGCAACTCTGCTCTGTGTCTTACCCATTATCATTATAGCCTTATCCACCTCCATTGTATAATCTAGAAACTCCATGTTATACCAAAAATCAAAGAGCCCAAAGTGTTATTGACCCTATCTTTGATTTGGTGTAGCAAGGAAATTTTTATTTGTTTCCTCCACAACTTCAAGTTCAACGATCTAAGAGTGTTCCTTCTACTCATACCAAGTCACCAACACAAGGTAGAGCTACTTTTTCTACTATTAGTAGAACTTTGATTGTACATACTCCACCTAGATTTTTTATTCCCCTTTTCCATAATCCAATCATGGAGGATTAAGGCCCCTGGGGTAACTCTTTTGGTCCACTAAATTTGACTCCACCTCTACATGAACTTCCACATAGTTCAAGGAACAATTTCCCTAAATTCTTTGGTGATGGGAAAGTTCACCTTAATGAACACATTACAGCCTTCATCACAGCCTATGGCATGATAGGTGTAGAGTATGAAGACATAGAAGTCAAGCTATTCATGGAGACACTACAAGGCACTACTGCAGACTAGTTCTACCATCTGGAAGCTTGGTCAGTGACTAATTGGGACACACTCAAAGCATAATTCAAAGCCAAGTTTAAGCTTGTAAAATATATGCATGCCTTGCTGGCCCAACTCACATAGATGAAGAAGGAGTCTAATGAACCTATGAGGGATTTTGTTGCAAATTTTGACAAGCTAAGGATCTAGATTTCTACCATTGCTCAACCAACACTTGAAAATCTCAAATGCTTCTTCATCAACTCACAACTGCCTAAAGTGAGTTTTTTGCTGAGATGTGCTAGCCACATAGACCTTATTACTACTTAGGATTTGGCTACTAAGGTAGAAGATGACCTTATCTTGGTAGGAAAGATAAGAAGAGACCCTAATAAAGGTAAATCCTCTTCATCTTCTAAATACTCACCTACATCCACCACTGATCCAATGGTCCAGAAGTTGGCCAATGAGTTACTGGCTCTTACAAAGAAAATGGTGAAAGGGATGTTATCCACTCTTGCATATAGAGATGCACTAAGGAGGACGTTTCAGAATTAGTCATACCAAGGCAATGCGGCCAAGAATCAAGGACAAGCAAATTGTCTCTCTCCCCCATGAGGGAACTTAGCCATTGAAGTGCCTCCAACCAACTCAGTAGTTGGATATCTAAAAACACAACTTGATTCCTCTTTCCAACTTGAGTTTGATCAAGAAAATGATACTGATCTCTTCACAGAAGACCAAGAAGAATCAACTAGTGACTCCAAAATTGGTTTCCTGAATTATCAAGATGAACCTAGAAGTGAAGGTAAAGCAACTGAAGGATCATACACTAGTTTCACATGGTCCAAGAACCATCCAACCCAAAAAGCTGATAAATAAAAGATAGAGGAGCAATCTTAGCCTGTAATTTCAATTACTAAGTGGGGAACCACCCTACCTTTCTAGCCCAAGGACCAGGTGATTGATAAAAAAGTAAGTGCTCCAAACTTGCCTTCACCTTCAACTTCAAATTCATAGATTAGTCCTTTTCCTAAAAACCAAAAGGATGAACTCCCTTCCCCTCTTCAAAGATCATTTCAAACATTTGACATAATTGACCATGTCAAGAAAACTAAGATCCAAATGTCTAAATTTGAATTTTTGTAATCCAACCCTGATCAGTTGGATAAATTGGTTCAATGTGTAAAGAACCTAACCATCCTAGCAAGACAAGAATCTAAGAAGGTAACTCATGATCCCCCAAGGAACATGTCTATCCAAAAAAACCTTATCATTACTCCTCTTGCCCCTAGGAAAATAGAGCCTTTCTATGTTTCCTTGTTGATAAATAGTCACAAGTTGAGCAATTGCATCATTGATTCTAGAGCTTCAGACAATGTCATGTCTACCAAAGTGGCAAAATCCCTTGGTCTCACACTGACCAAGACATTTTGGAGATGTTTCTCCATGGAGAACAAACAAGTGCCACTATTGGGACAAATCAAAGATGCCCAATTTGCATTTACAACATTCCCAGATAAAAGAATCAAGATGACTGTCCTGGTGGCTGATGTTCCAGCATCATATGGCATCCTTCTTGGCCAAAATTTTTGCAAGGATGTTGGTGGTGAGTTGAGCATGGACTTATCTAAGGTGAGAATCCATGTCAAAGGTGTCATGAAGAGGCTGATTCTTGAGAAGGAAATGAAATATGTGGTTACTCAAACATTAGCCCCTGAAGCTCAAATTTTGTTTGAGTCTTCAGGCATGGGTAATTATTTCTTGACTACAGAGGATGTTCATGTTTTAGCTGATGAAAATTCTGAAAATGATAGTCTAAAAATTGGTTCAGATAGAATAGTAGAAGAGATGAGAGAGCATAGTGTAAACACAAAAGAATCCCCCTTCCAAGCAAAGAAGGATCCAAGGAAAAATTATTGTCTAAGGAGGTATGGATTCTAGAATTTGATGGCAGTTTCTTCTCTACCAGTTCAGGAGCTAGGATTGTGTTGATATCTCCTCAAGGAGATATCTTTCCTTCTTCATATAAATTATAGTTCAGTAACACTAACAACACAACTGAGTATGAATCTCTCTTACTTGGATTGAAGGCTGCTCATGACAAAGGCATCAAGCTTCTTCATGTTAAAAGAGATGTTAAACTAGTGGTTTGTCAGGTGAGAAACCTATATCAAACCAAGAATGAGAGACTACACCACTACTGCAATCTAGTCTAAGATCAACTAGAATGCTTTGATGCTTTCAACATCTCTACCATACCCATGGAATTTAATGATAGAGCTGATGCACTGGCTATTTTAGAAACTCTCTTAGTCCCTCACCTTGACTTCAAAAGAGATAGGTACATTATTGAGCTGGTCTTTCAAGCAAGTGTACCTAATAATGTCATTCATTGGTAGGTGTTTAACCATGATAACTAAATCATTTCCTTCTTAGAGTAAAAAGATAGCTTTGAATAGATGCACTTTGAAGGCAATGAGCCTCAGAAGCTTGAACCAACCCCTGAATCAAGTGCAGATGCATGTGAAGAGTTCCTGCAACTTAAAGGGAATAAAATGCCTGGTTTCCCTTCAAAAGCCATTTGACAAACATAGTAGATTCATCAAATAGCAGCAAATAGATTCAAGTTCCTCTTAGGAGTTTTATCAGATAAATTTGGGTACCAAGGAAGATCCCAAGATGGTGAACATTGGGAAGTGTTGCACTTCTGAGGAAAGATCCAAGTTCACTGCTCTACTCTGCCAGTACATGGATGTCCTAGCATGCTCTTATGATGATCTAAAGTCACTCAGGCTTGAAGAAATCTGCCATGAAATTCCTCTCAAAATAAATTTGGTGCCTTACAAGCAAAAATCTAGATAGTACAATCCAAAGATATTAGGTACTATTCTGTCTAAAATATAGAAAATGTTGAATGCTAGGATAATTTTCCCAATCCATCATTCCACATGGATTGTAAACATAGTGCCTGTGAGGAAGAATAATGGAAAAATTCACCTTTGTGTGGAGTTCATGAATTTGAATCAGTCATCCTTAAAGGATAACTATCCTCTACCCATCATGGATTAAGTGCTTTAGACACTAACTGATTTAGAGATGTTATCAATGCTAGATAGCTTTTTAGGATACAATCAAGTTGAAGTTGGTGAAGTAGACCAGCACAAGACTACCTTCACCATGCTTTGGAGCACCTTTGCCTATCATAGAATGCCATTTGGCCTGATAAATGTTAGCACCACCTTTCAAAGAGTAATGGATCTTGCTTTCAAAAATGAAATAGGTAAGTTCATTGTAGTGTACCTGGATGATCTGACCATCTTTTCTAAGCATCACCCAAATCATGTGCACCACTTGTAATAAGTGCTGGAACATTTCCACCAGAATGGCATTTCTTTAAACCCCAAGAATTCTATTTTTAGGGTACCAGAAGGGAAACTTCTCAGACACATTGTATCCAAGGAACCCATAAAGATTAACTCAAAAAGAGTCAAGTCCATCCAAGAGCTTACTCTCCCCACAAGTAAGACTGTAGTTCACTCTTTCTTTGGAAAAGTTAATTTTTTATGAAGGTTCATCCCTGAGTTCATTGAGAAGACTCATCATATTGTGGATATGATGAAAGGAAAGGCCACCTTTAGCTAAACTGAAGAAGGCAAATTAGCATTTTGGGACATCAAGACAGCCATTACTCATGCTCTAATTTTGGTTTGTCCAGACTATATCAAGGATTTCATCATGTATAGTTATGCTTATAAACACACACTTTCAGCCATTCTAGTTCAACAGAACTAAGAAGGTGTATAATCTCCCATTTCTTTCATGAGCTATCCTCTCAAAGCTCATGAGCTAAAATACTCAAACATGGAGAAGCATGCTTATGTAGTGGTTAAGGTAGTGAAGCATTTTCACTTTTACATTCTAAATTCCCACACTACTACCTTGGTTCCTGACACCACAGTCAAATCCATATTAACTCAGCAAGAGTTTAGAACAAAAAGAGGGAATTGGATTGCTAAAATCCAAGAGTTTGATCTAGTCATCAAACCAATGAAGCTAGTGTAGGGAAAGGGCCTTTGTCAATTGATTGCTGACAACAGACCCAAAGAAGCAGGGCATGAAGAAAAAGAATTAGAAGACATGCCAATAGTCCTCTTTGTCTCCACCATGAATGAGTGGTATGAAAATATTGCTCATTTCCTTACTTATGGTGAGTGTCCTACCCACTTGTCTTGTAAAGAAAGGAGGACTGTCAAACTAAAAGCTGCTAATTTTGTCCTTTAGAACAATGGCCTGTACAAGAGAAGCCTTGATGGAGTGTTCCTTCATTGTGTGGATAAGAGCAGTAGAACCAACTTTTGAGGTCCTTCCACAATCTAGCCTATGGTGGACATTTTTTTGCTCCTGTGATTGCCCACAAGATTCTTAGAGCTAGGTATTACTAGCCTACTTTGTTTCAGGATGCATACAAATGGGTATATAGATGTGAACTATGCCAACAGTTCATGGGAAGACCCAAGCTAGCTACTCTACCTCTCAAGCTAGTGATGATAGAAGGGCCATTTCAACAATGGGGAATCAATTTCATTGGTGTTGTAAACCCATCTTCAAGTATTGAACATGATTATGTTCTCACAATGATAGATTACTTCACCAAATGGGTGGAAGCAATTCCAACCAAGCATGCTACTTCAGAAGTAATATGTGATTTCCTCAAGGAGAACATCATTTCTAAGTTTGGGGTCCCAACCAAGACTATGATGGGTAATGCTACCTGTTTCTCTTTTCATGAGATCACTCAGTTTTGTTTTTTCTATGGGATTACCCTCTCCCACTCCTCTGATTATTTCCCACAAGGGAATGGCCAACCTAAATCAAGCAACAAGAACCTAGTGACCATCATCACGAAGCTAGTGGATGACAACCAATAGACATGGCATAAAGCATTAGTTGATGCTTTATGGAAAGACAGGATTATACCCAAAAGAATGATAGGTATGTCACCTTTCCAACTTTTGTATGGTCTCAATGTAGAGATATTGATCACCCTAGAATTACCAGCATTGAAATTGGCAAAGGTGGTCGAAGATCAAACATATGAAAGCTCCTTTGACAAATGGATCATATGCTTGACTGAGCTGGATGAGCAGAGAACTATGGTGGTGGACTGAATTTCTGCCCATCAAAGTCTAGTGAAGAAGCTCTTCGATTAGAAAGTAAAAGACCAAGATTTCTAGATTGGAGATCAAGTCTTGCTGTGGGACAAGAGAAGAGAACCAAAGGGAATGCATGGGAAATTTGACTCCCTTTAGAGGGGCCCTTTCACTATTCATTAGCTCAATGGTGAAAATAGTTTCTTGTTGAGATATCAAGACAACACGCCCTTTTCTCTACCTCACAATGGGTAGCATCTGAAGCATTTTAATTCTTGAAGTATTAGATAAGATCATCTGTACATATGTATATTTGTATAGTCTTTATTTCTATTTTGTGCTTTTCCTTTTTGTTTTCATTTTTGGCACCTTACTTTCTTATTGGTTGGCACAACTCTTTAGCCCAATGGCACACTTCAAGGTGCTAGAGATTCTAGTTTCTACTCCCCTTAGCTATTTCAAAATCTTAACTAAGGGAAGTTCCCCAACTAGAGCCAGTTGTTGTTCCCAAAATCTGTCACTCATTTTTGGGAGAACACATGAACTATTTTTGGTCTTACAAGCCAAAAATTCTCTCTTCTCTTCTAAAAGATTGTTATGAGCCTTCAAATTCTCTATTTTTCAAACTTTTTTGGCTAAGGGACCCTGTAGATGATTTATACAAACTCCATAAGTAGAATTCTATAGACTCTGTAAGCTTAAATCTATGGAGTTTGTAGATCAGTTTCTATGGAGTTCACAAGATGATTTCTATGAACTATGCAGGAAGAAAAACTATGGACTATGTAGGTAGGTTTCTATAGACTCTACAGGCTTGAAATTAATAGGTTCAATGGCTTCAAATAGGCAAGTTCTTTCAAAGGAGCAAGTTTCCAACACTTAGGCATTTTCAAAATTGGTTCAGTGTCTTGGTTCAACCAAAATTGTTCGTCGGCAAGCTTCTAAGCAAGGATTGAACCATTAAACCATTAAACCATCGAAACTTGAACCAAAAAAGGCTCAATGAGTTCAACAAGTTCAAAGGTTCAACGTCATTGATGAAGAGTTAAGTGCCTTGTCAAAAGTTCATCAAGTTCAACCACTTCATGGTTCAAGTGGCCAAAAGACTTAGTGAAATTTAATCGAATGAACCGTTGAACCATTGAACCATTGAACCAAAGTTGGTTCAACTGGTCAGTTTAAACATTTGGTTCAAGAGACTACCTGAAAGCCAAAGGAATAAGTGCCCTTGTGGAGGGCAGTGAATCAAAGACAAGTGCCCTTGCAGAGGGTAGGTGGTGAGTAGGTGGACCGTTTCAAAAGCTAAACGAATAAAGGAATTCCTTTGAAAGGATTTTCTATGGCAAAGTTGTTAAGGCAATTCCTTTAGACTTCTATTTGAATGAATAAACCTGACTAAAGAGAAAAGCCCACAAAAAAATGGACAAGGTGGAAAGAGACACGAAGGAATTCCTTCAAACATTTTGTCTAAAGGAATTGGAGCCTGAAGACCACTTGAAGGCCATCCAAAAGACCTCAAAGGGCATGTCCCATCCAAGAAAGGACAAAACAAGAAAGCTAAAGGAATTTCCAAGGAGGATGATGGCCTCGTAGATGTCAACATTAAGTGCCATGAACTAACCATTGGATTTCAAGCAACGATGTCCCCATAGCCATCAAAATTAGGGTAACCAACTAGTTGTTGATCTTTGTAGGCTTGAACACAGACTTGAATGCATTCAAAGGCCTTAAGGCCAAGGCCAAAAGGGAGAACCATGAAGAGAGAAAGTCAAAAGAGCTAGCAAGACTGAGGATATAGCCTTGAGAGCTCAAATACCAAGAAAAGACAAAAATAGAAAGGGGAAAAGATAGCCTGAGGGATCAAATTCTAGCAGAAAGAGGGAAAGGCCAAAATATCTACACAGTAGTTATTCTAGTAGGTGGAACAGTCTACAAAGTAGATTTTTTAACCCTTAAACATTGAAGACATGACTTGTTTGTCTCCCTTGAAGTAAAGACAAAATGGACAGTTGTGCAGACATCATAGGGGATAGACTAGATGATCTAGACCTAGGAGAAGACATTTGAGATGAAATGACACATCATAGTTAAGGCAACTACCCTGTTCTAGCATGGTCCTTAGACAAAACTAAAGACACAGCCAAAGCATTAAATGCAACATTAGGCTGCCCCATGGAAAAAAGTGCCAAGCCTTTCTTGGCTGCTATATCATGTAAATCTCTATTTTTTGCAAAGGGAGATCTTTTTGGTAAAAGAAGCAAAACTCTACCAAAATTGAGAGGCTATCACTGAGACTTTGAGCTCAAGTTGTTAATCATTTTTTCTTTGTTTGATTGAGAAAGCAAGTTACTTTTAGACTTTGTGTTGTCATAGCTTGTATCATTTAGGAGATTGTTCTTATGTCTACCTTCTGAATGTGTTCTTGTCCATTGGATGAAATAAGTAGAACTTGTGGAGATAATCAAGAAGGTGTCCTAAAGCCAACTATGGGAAGACTTTGTCCTACCTACAATTGCTTTTAGTGTGTTTAGTTAATTTCTATTTTCTATGAAAAGGACCTTGGGATGACTTTGTGCCCTCATTGTTCTTTGTATCTCACTCTTTGGGTAGCTGAAGTGGAGACTTTGTGCTACACTTCATTCTTCTGGTTATTACATCTTGTTACCAGTTACTTTTGACTATCTGAAAGAACTCTTATTGTTTGCTACAAGACCACTTCAAAAGAGAAGTGACTTCAGTGTCTTCACCAAGATTTCTCCTTTGTTTTTGAGCATCATCTTTGAAAGAAGAGAGATGGATGGTGTTACCCTACCCCTGAGTGTTATTTTCTGCATATATGTGTGTGTGTGTGTGTGTGTGTGTGTATAGGGAACCTCCCATTGATGAAAGGAGAGATTTGTCCCCTTTTGATGTGCTAAACCTGCACACTTAGCCAACCAATCTCCCTTGCTATGGTTGATCAGATCTATTTTGCTCATCAGTTAGCTGGTTGACAAAATATTCACCCAACAAATCCTTATGGGGATGTTACATTGTGGTATCAGATTTATGGCTCGAATTCTAGGACTTAATGAGTCTGTCAACATTTCGGTATTCTTTTGTTACCAAAAAGAATAATTTTGTGATAAATATCAATGGGTAAGGGTCCTTTGAATTTCAGTGATAATAAAACTCTATTTGATCCTAATCAATTTGTTTTTAAAAAAACAACAAAATTATATTAGATTCTTGAAATCATGAATGATACTAGGGATACAATCATAGCCTTGGAACAAGAAATACATGAACATTGTTAGAGTTAAAATCACTAAGAGTGGGGGGGGTGTGAATTAGTGATTTAAGATAATCTAGTTTAATTCCCAACTCTTAAATATTCAACATACATAAGAGCATAAATCACATGAACACATCATATATGTGGGAAACCCTTCTAGGGGTTAAGACCCAATAAACCCTACAAGATTAAATAAAATCCTATAAAAAAGATCCATTAGCTATAATACTACCAATTGATCAAGGAACACTTATCCCTTAGTTTAGTGAGACACCAATCCCATAAGGAGTTACTGCCCCTATCTAGTTAAGCACCCATAATAACTATATCTTTAACAAGCTTTAGATTGTAAGGAGGAAAAACCCCCCTAAAAAACCAAGAACCCACTCATATACCTAAATAGATCATATTTAACACATATTTCTACTCTTCAACTGATGATGATCACCTTTGTCTACACTCTTCACCTCCAATCTCTCTCAAGCTACCTCTAGGGCTAACTTGCTCAAACTACCTCTTATAGGTTTATTATGTCTAATGACCTATGTGTCTTCCTACATAAAATTTATCATATAAACATGTCTAATTTTTTCTTCACTCTGATGGTCCTAACTGACCTATACCTTCTCTTTCAAAGGTTTTCTTCTGTTCTTGAATCCACACACTCTCAACTAACATAATTAGTCCTAATAGATCTTGTACTTATACCACTCTCTTCTTTTAAACTATCTTGGTTAGCCAAGATGATTTACATATTTAAAAAAAAATTGAAATAGGTCCTCATAAATGTGAAATTTAATAACCACACACTCCTTAGGTCAGCTAATACCTCATTATCTTGAAACCACCAATAGGTCTTGGTGAGACCTAAAACAATTAGGCCTTCATACTCACACATTACATATGAGACTACTTGGACCACCTTCATCCTTTAAAAAATATTATAAAAAATAAAAAATATCTTCTTTATCACTTTCATATGGGTCCATTCCACTTGGAAGAATAAGTCAACACTTGAACTTACCAATTAGGTCTCCTCAGTGCTTTAGGTCTTCATACACAAAAAACACAGTCTCAAACTTCTAAAGAAACTACTGAAATATTTCATGTATACATATTATTATATAACATGGGTGAAACATTAAGGACCTATTCAACACCTCCATGTTATTTATACACTTCAATACAATTTTTAATCACTTAAATCAACTCTCTCAAAATGACCACTTAGACTAGTTACACATAGTTAAAATACAGTTAATCTATTCTGACTCTCCATATCTGATCACGAGCATATCATGAAAATAAATAACTTATAATAATTTTATACTTATAAAACATGTATAAACTCATTTTATTCCTTAATTATTCTCATAACACCTTCAACTCACTCCTGTAACATGGTCACTTAATCTACCAGTGCATTCAACAAATATAGCCAACTTCTAAACCTTTGTTCACACTGAATATGGATTGGTAAAACATAAAAAATACAAAAATATGGTACTAATGTATTATAAAACACTATAAAATATTTATTTCATCTTGAAACATCAAAATACTATCAATAACTCTTTAATTATCCTTCTCAGGTCACTTGTAGAACATGGTCAAACACACAGTCCACTTTAGAGCTAAATATCTTTGATTGTATGAACAATAAAACATTATAATTAGTTTATATAGATGTTATTGGAGTCCTTTAATTTTTTTTTAATTTTATACCACCATTAAATTCATCTTATATCAAAGTATATAGCTTAAACACTATAGACTAGTTTTTTCCTTTGCTAATTCAAATGCCAATGATCATTGTGTAATGCAAATATTACAAACACATGTTTTCATATTATGTCATTAAAAAAATTAATAAAATTTGATCCATATATATCCTCATAATATTCATATTTTTGAATCTTTAACTCTCACCTCTTATCATTTATCTGTGCTTTCATGATTAAGACACTTGGCACCCTCACATGCCTTCTAAGCACATTGACTTTTTGACTCCAATGAACTTCCACCACTTGGTAGCCCCATATGAATTATAATAATATTATTGAATTATTTAATTAATTCACATAATTTATATCTAAAAAATAATGAAATTATCAACATTGGATCTTCATCTGTCAGTCCTTGATCTTGCACCACTTGGTAGTCTCGTGTGCATTCTATGCACCCTGTTGACTTGATACGTACCATTGGATCACTATCTGACAAGATCACACACTTTTTTAGATCCTTATATATTCATATTAAATTATAATTTTATATATTTTATCTGATTAACTACTCATTTTATATCTTCAATAATGTAAATTTGGTTAAGTACGGGAGCTTAGTGAACTCTATATGAGAGGCCAACTTTGCACCTTAATATATTTTGCTTTGATCTATGTACAAACTTAAAACATGAAAAATATGATCTCATCACATAGGTTAATATATCCATATATAAATATTCTCTTTAAACCTTGAAACATGTGAAATATTATGACATAAAATTACTTACTCAATCTTATTTATCAAGATGACTACTTTAACCTAAACACTCATATGATTGCTTTGATGAATTTTGTTCACTTTAATAAGAACTCAAAGAACTCATAACAACTTATAGGGTCTATAAAACATTATTATACCATTAATATCATCCATAAATTGTCTTCATAAGTCAAACACTGAAGAACCACTAAAGAACATCAAAGCACACTTTATCATTATCATTCTAGCATACATGACACCTTATCAACATCTTTGGTCACCTTGGAGAAATAATTGAAAAACCTCTATAAAATATCTCTCTTTTTCATTGATGTCAAACACAAATACAAAACTTATGCTCAGACTTTGTCTCTCTCTTTAATTACTTTCTCCCCCTTTGACACAATGACAAAGTGGGCTCATCTTCTGATCCTGAAAAGACTTCAAGAAATGATAATAGGAAAGGACCATCTATGAGAGATGATAAAAACTATCCCTAACATTTTGAATACCTATTATTACCTTAAAATTCTTAAACATTATCCATGACTACACTTTTCTTTGATCATACATAGCTTCTATGAAGATAAAACATACATGAACATCATAAAACTGCATGAACTTACTGTGAATACATTAAGAGGGATTAAACATAAGTCACTTGAGCTTAGGCACCATTTTGAGTATCTTTAGACCATTAAAAATTATTAATCAACATAATTTACTTCATACCTTCTCTCTCAAATGCTACTACACAGTCTTATGTTCCTAGGACCTAACCATTTACAAATCTCCCCCTTTGTTTATGCATGAGGATTCAATACATTGTCAAAAACACATGACTTGGTTTTATAAATTCATCATACAAATATTCATGAAATCATAACTATAAAATACATATTCATATCTCCACCATGAATAATACATATCACATATTCTCCCCCTAACTCCACACTCCACCTAGATCATGATATCTTCAAAAAGACTTCTCAAAGAACTAGATCTACCAACAACTCTTCAATATTATCCACACTCAGTCAATATCCTCACAAAACCACAAATATATCTCATAGATTTATTAGATAAACTTAAATAACTAAAGAAAACATGAATAAATCTCATAAGGATCTCAAAATAATTTCCCTTTATCCTCTACAAGCCATCATGATTTAGAACCTTTTCAAAGCTTTCTCATGGAACTATCTCATCTTCAGAACACTATGAACTCCATGATAGACACAACTTGTCATATACATTACTCTAATACATTATTCATGATATAAAATATATGACAACACATTATCCTCATCTTCCATATCAATCCTATCTTCAGTCTTTCAACATTTGATCAATCAATTTAAGCAACATAAATTGACAAGTTCTTATCTTCAGGACCAAAAACCCTGAACACACCTTGAGCAAAATATAACATGATAAACATAACTTTATATGATAATAAAACATTTTAAAATCTCACCATGATTGATTAGACACTTGGAGACATCCATTCCCCACTTGTAGACCTTGTACACATCTTCATTCTTCATTATTTGACTAACTAGATCATCTTTCAGATCATCAAACTTTTTCATGTCCTTTCATATTAAGCCAACACATCTTATCATGACCTTTATTATCCTATAACAATAATAAAAAACACAATTAACATCCATAATTCTTCCTCTTGCTGACAAGTGTCTCTTTGACACCTAGATAGAGACACCCCTAACCCATAATGTCCTAGAATAATGTAAAGCCAAGAGTTGACCATAACTCCTCATATTGTCTCTCCTTCTTGGAAAAATTGAACTGATTCTTCTTCCTCTTCTTATTTTATTTGACTAAATCAACTTGTTTATCTTCTTTATCAATTTACTTTTCTTTTAGGATGGTATTGATAATACATGGAGAAAATAAAGATTATTGTCATATCTTTTCACTTGAAGTATTAGTATCACATTTCAAAGCATCAACACTTGACATTGTAAATTGATATTCTTTATAGGAAACTTTCTCAAAAACATCAAGATGTTCACTTTTATCCTCTTCATCCACAAAATGAGTAGATAATGAGATCTTCTGATTCTCTTAAACATTTGTATCATTGTCTACCATGGCAAATAATCCACTTGGACCTATAGACTAATCATGGTATATAGTTTCCACTTTTGGTTTCCATAACAATGTGTGACCTCTTCCTTTCACACTAAGAACTTCATATACCTTATTTTGATTTTAGAACTTATTCAACCTATTCTTGTAATACCTAGAAATCTAACCAACTCTATGACATCTATAACAAACCATTCTTCTTGAAGTGAACTCATCTTGCCTTACCTAATTTGGACAAATTATTATAATGTGTCCTATGTCATAATTAATTAAGCACTCAACTTTGTTCATGCTATTTGATTGATGATTCCATTCATTCTTAGCAGGTTTTCTACACTATCTATCCCTATGACCAAATTGATTAAAAGTATAGCATTAACCATTGAAATTTACATACCTCTTGGTATTTGGTTGTCTAATCTGATTTATCCTCATTCTAACAATACCTTCATTCCTTTATTGATGATTAATCTTCAATGTTTGATTGTCTTTATTCATATTGGTCTTTATCCTGTCTTGAGTTAAATTATTTTTTTCTTCTTTGTAACCAATTCCAATTCTATCACTAGCATGCTTTCGACTATTCAAAATGTTGTCTAGATCACTTGGGCTCTTTTAAAACATCACATATGACTTCATCTTACTAGATGTATTTTATAACTAAACTTTCAATGACTCATTTTAAATCACATACCATAAACACTCATTTTCTTTATCTTTCAAGCTTGTAGATAAGATCTCCAATTGACAACTAAGATATTTTACTATATATTCATGCTCCTTGATGTCTTCATTTATTCTTGCCTCAAACACATGTAATTTCTCTTAATAGTCCTTTATTTGAGACTTAAACTTTTTGGTTTTCTTCTTCTCAATCTTCAGATCTTCAAGGGCATTGATGAGCTCAATCTCACACATTTCCTTGTCTTATTCATCATATGTATCACCTAAACCACCTCCAAACCATATAGATTCTTCTTGATATGAGCAACTACCTTCTTCATCCAGGAAGAGAGCTTCATATTCAGTAATACCATCATCTTCATGATCATTCTCAGAATCACTGTCATCATTATCATCAGATGAGATGAAATATTCCTTGGTGTAGAGACTCCTTTTGTCCTTGTAAAACTTCTTTTGGCCATTATACTTTTTGAAACTATTCTTGCTCTTATCAGACCTAAATTTCTTCTTATCATTATCTTGATCTTCATGTTAATCATTATCATTTCCATTATGCTTATGTGGACACTTGTTGGAAAAGTAACCTATATATCCATAATTGAAACATTTGAAGGGAGGTTTACCCTTAAATTTACCTGAACCTATTTTTAGTTTTCTTGTTAATAGAGATATTAGTTCATCATCATCAATACCAAAAATCTCATCATCCTTGACCTTATTACCTTGGAACTCATTCTTTAGCTTCTTTTCTACATTGAAAAATGCTTCTTTCTTTGGTGGTTTATCCTCATTAAATATCATCTCATAGGCAAAAAAAATGCCATGTAATTCATCCATTTTCATTTTGGTGAGATCATGAATTTATTCTATAGCATAAGATTTTGAGTCAAATTTGAAAGTGAGAGACCTTAATGCCTTTTGCATTATAGTGCCTTCATTAGTAACCTCTACCATGATTTTGATCATATTCACTACCTCACCAACTCTTAGAAGATATGAATCCATAATATCCTCTTCCTTTATTTTGAAACTTTTAAATTACCTTCTGTAAGTTTTTAGTTTAGACAAATTGAATTTTGAATTTCTTTCATATATGAGACTAAATTTGTTCCAAATCTCCTTTTAAGACCCAAAATGAATTACCTTATTTAACTTAGCCTAAAAAAGACCACAAATGTTAGAATTTATAGCTTTGTAATTATTCTCACTCAACTTCTTATTTGTAGCACTAGTTGGAGGAGTAGTTGACATGGAATAACCATCCAAAATAATTTACCAAGTGTCAAAACCTAAGGACATGATTTAGGTCTTTATTATTACATTCCAAAAAGCATAATTGTATCCATTTAATAATTAATCTTGCTTAATAGAGAAACCTTGGGAACTTTTCATTGTACCTAAGATTACCTTCAAGTGGTTAAACTTGTATAGAAGATCCTATTTTGATACCAATTTTTAGAGGTACAATCACAGAGGGGGGGGGTGAATTAGTGATGCAAGATAATCCAATTCAATTCCTAACTCTTAAAAATTTATAATACATCAACTTGATAAATAAACATAAACATGAAAGCACATACATCCAAATTATACATAAGATCATACATCACATGAACACATCATATATGTGGGAAACCCTCTTGGGGGATAAGAACCACTAAACCTTATAAAATGGACTAAAATATTATAAAACAAGATCCAAAATTTATACCAACACAAACTGATTAAGGAACACCCATCCCTTATTTTAGTGAGATACCGATCTCATAAGGACCTATTGTCGTCTAGTTGAGCACTTATAATAACTAAAACTTTAGCAAACATTACTTTGGAAGTATGAACTAAACCATAGGCAACCAAACACCCTCTAAAATACCTAAATGGATAATTTTGAATATATATTTCTAATTTTTAACTAGTTATTATCAACTTTATCTACACTCTTCGCCTCCAATCTCTCTCAAGCTAGTTCTAGGGCTAACTTGCTCAAAATGCCTCTTTTAGGCTTATTAGGTATAATGACCTATGTGTCTTCCTATATAAAATTTATTAGATAAAAATTTATGATATTTTTTAAACTTTAATGGTCCTAACTAACCTATAGCTTATCTTTCAAATTTTCTCTTCTTTGCTTGAATCCACACACTCTCAACTAACACAATTAGTCCATATAGACCTTGTACTTATACCACTCTCTTCCTTTAACCCATCTTGGTCAGCCAAGATGATTTAAATATTTGAACCAAATTTGAAATGGGTCATCATATACATTAAATTTAATAAACACACACTCCATAGTTTGGACAATACCTCATTAGACCCAAACCACCAATAGGTCTTAGTGACCTAAAACAATTAGGCCTTCATACTCACATGTTACATGTGAGACTACTTGGACCACATTAATCATTTAAAAAATATAAAATAAAATAAAATATATCTTAAATATACCCTTGTTTAATCTCATATGTATCCATTCCACTTGTAACACCAAATCAATAATTGAACCTACCAATTAGGTCTCCTCACTTCTTTACGCCTTCATACATAGAAAACATGGTATCAAAATTTTGAAGAAACTAATCAAATATTTCACATATAAATATGATTATATAACTTAGATGAAATAAATAGGACCACTATAACACCTCCATTTGATTTATACACTTCAACATAATCTCTAAGCACATAAACAACTCTCTAAAAATGACCACTAAGACTAGTTACATAGAGTCAAAATACTATCAATATATTTTGACTCTCCATATCTTATCAAGAGCATATCATGATAATAAATAACTTATTATAATAATTTAAGACTTTAAAACATATCCAAACTCATTTTATTCCTTAATTATACTTTTAACACCTTCAACTCACTCCAACAACTTGGTCACTCAATCTGTCAGTGTATTCAACAAACACAGTCAACTTCTCAGCCTTTTTTCACACTAAATATGGATTGTTAAAACATAAAAAATACATATATATGGTAAAAATTGAGTTTAAAACACTCTAAAATGGTTATTTCATCTTGAAACATCAAAAATACTATCAAAAACTCTTCAATTATATGTCTTAAGTTACTTGTAGATTATGGTCAAACATATAATTAACTTTAGATCTCAATATCTTTTATTATACAAATAATAAAACCTTATTAACAATGTATATGGATGAAACTTATATTAATTTACATTTTTTCATTTTAGACCACCATGAAATTCATCCTAGATCAAAAGATATAACTCAAACCCTATAGATTGGTTTTTCCCTTTGCTAATTCAAACACCAAGGTCACTATGTAATGCAACTATTGTAGACACGTGTCTTCATCTCATGTCATTTAAAAACTTGATCAAATTCAATCTATTTATCTCCTTTAAATATTCCTATATTTAACTCTTTAATTATTATTGTTTATCATTGATATGTGCTTCCACAATTAAGACACTTGGCACCTTCGTGTGCCTTCTAAGCACATTGACTTTTTGACTCTAATGAACTTCCCCCACTTGGAAGCTCTATGTTACTTTTAATAATATTTTTGAATTATTTAATTAAAACATTACATTTATATCTATTTTCATGATCATATAATTTCCATTATATCTTCATCTATCAGTCCTCGCTCTTACACCACTTGGTAATCCCACATGTATTCTAAGCACCTTGTTGACTTGATACGCACTATCAGATCACTATATAACATGATCACACACTACATTATGTCCTTATATAGTAAAATTTAATTCACACTATATATATGTGATCCTATTAAATTTTCATTGTAGATCTTTGATAATGTAAATTTGGCCAAGTATGGGAACTTAGTGAACTCTATCTGAGAGACCAACTTTGCACCTTATTAACTTTTGTTTTGCTCAATGCATATACCTAAAAATTGAATCATATGATATAATCACATATTTTAATCTATTAATATATAAATATAATATTTAAACCTTCACATGTGTGAAATATTATGACATAAAATTCCTTAATTAGCCTTATCTGTCAAGATGACTACTTGTAGCTAAACACTCATATGACTACTCTAATAAATTTTGTTCACTTCCATAAGAACTAAAATTAATCATAACACCCCATATGGTATCTATAACATGTTAATACCATCAATATCATCCACAAATTATCTTAATAATTTAAACACTAAATAACCATGCAATAACATTGAAGCACACTTTGTCATTGTCATTCTAGCATACATAACACCTTATCAACATCCTTGGTCACCTTGGAGACATCATTGACAAACCTCAAAAAAAAAAAGGAAGAATCCCAATAGGACGATATTGAAGAGAATCTTGTTGAGCAAGAAATCCATTAAGAGAAGAGACATGAGGAAGTGACTCAAGATGAAAAAGCATGTTTAGCCACTGAATTGGCAAGAAATATGAAAAAGATGAATCCACCTAAATTTGATATAACCATTATGGGAGATGGATATGAATATTGGTTGACAAATACGGAGATTTATTTTGAAATTTTAAATTACTTTAAGGTCACCAAAGCTATTTGGGGAGCTTATTACTTGGCTAGAAAAGAAGTTATATGGTAGACCAACAAAAAGTTAGAAATGAATCTAATCTCAATCACCACTACCTGGGATCAATTTGTGATAATATTCAGATCATGGTGGATTCCATGGATTTATTTTGATAAAAATCTTACATATTTTCATAATCTAAATAAAGGACACTTGTTAGTGAATGATTACTAGGAACAGTTCACCAAACTTCTAAAATATGTACCTCAGTACTAGGCAGATGAGAGGTCCAAGATTAGGAAGTTTATCATTGGATTAAAACCTGATATTGGTAGAGAGGTGAATGTTCATGGACACTCTATCATAAATCAAGTTTTTGAGAAAGTAGTCAAGTAGGAGAAAAAGTTGAAATCTCTTGCTCAAGTTGGGGACAAGTTTAATAATTTTTTTGGAAGTTCAAATCCATCTTTCAATAAGAATAATTGAAAGTAGAGCAGTGAAGACTCAAAGATTTAGTTCAAGAATAAGAAAACTAGATTCAATAGTGGTATAGGTATCAATAAACTAGGTAAAAGTTCCAAATGAATTTTTTAAGGGAAACCAACAATCTGATAGGAAGGGACCACTAGGGGGTTGCTTCATCTATGGAGGTGACCATTTTGAGTGTGAATGTACATAGTATAAGTTGAGAAACAAAGGTTCCACCCCTCAAAAAGGAAATTTTAAGCAATGTATTCATGTGATGGTTGATAATCATGAATCCAAATTCCAAGCTTCACCCATAGAACTATTTGGTATTCTTTTTGAACATCCAATTTCAATTTTGATAGATAGAGTGGGTACAAAATGTTTTATATCTCCTATAATTATAAGTAAATTATCTAGGAAATTTTGTGTAATAGAAAATGAAAGGTCAGTAGAATATGGGAATAAATATAAAATCTAAGTTGGCAAGTGTTTAGTTGAATTATAAATTAGGTTGCCACAATTCACAATGTTTTTAGATCTTTATGTAGCACCACTAGGGTCATATGATTGATTTTAGGAGTCAATTGGCTAGAAAATCATAGATCCAAGGTTGAATATTATCTTAAAAGAGTGGAGTATCTTGATGATTTTGGAAATTGGATACTAATTAAAGGTGAAAAAAGGAGTTAAGGTTTAGGTAGGTTTGTATAGTGCAACTCAAGAAGGCCCAAAGAAAAGGATGTCAAGCATTTATCATTAAGATAAAAGAAATGAAGGAAATTAAGGAACCATCAATTGAAGATTATCCTTTCCTTAAGAATTTTCATGATGTTTTTATTGAGGAATTACTATAATTGCCTCATCAATGGGAATTTGATTTCTCTATTGATATAAAACTAGGATCAAAACCTTAGTCTAAAGCTCCATATAGAATGACAACCACTAAATTAGTAGAATTTAGGACACAAATTTAGGAATTATTGTCCAAAGGGTTGATTATACCAACTATGTCACCATGGGGTGAATTATTTGTCTTTGTTAATAATAAGGATGGAAATCTTGAAATTTGCATTGATTATAGAATGTTGAATAAATCAACCATCAAGAACATGTACCCACTACCTCGAATAGATGATATTTTTGATTAAATGTGAAGAGAAATGGTCTTTTTAAATATAAATCTTACATATGGATATCATTAGTTTAGGATAAAATATGAGGATATTCCAAAGATAGCATTTAGAAATCACTTTGGGAATTACATGTTCACAGTATTACCATTTGGGTTGATGAATGCACTTACAAAATTAATGAATCTCATGAATAATGTGTTTAAAGATTACCACATAATTTTATTTTAGTATTTTTAGATGACATTATTATATACTATAAGGATTAACAAGAACATTTTCAACATTTAGAGATATTTTTACAACATCTATGGAAGCATAGGCTATATGGAAAATTGTCTAAGTGTGCATTTTTATAAAATAAAGTGAAATATCTGGGAGATATTATCTCAGTGGATGGAATTTTTATTGATCCATCTAAGATAAGGGCCATTATGAAGTGATAAACATCAAGAAATATTCATGAGGTGAGGATTTTCATGGGATTAACAAGCTATTATAGGAAATTCAACTCAAAATTTTCCAAGATAACTAATCTAATTACCTATTTATAGCATAAGAATAAGAGTTTTATCTGATTAATTAAGTGTGAAATAGATCTTTAGGAATTAAAAAGAAGGCTTAATTTAACACCATTCTTAAGAGTCCTTAATCCCAATGATCAATTTTTAGTAATCATAGATGCATCTAGGAATGGAATAGGAGTCTTTATGTAGGATGGTGTAGTATAGATTATGAGTCAACAAAGTTGAAGCCTTATGAGGTGAATTATACACCTCATGATCTTGAACTTGTAGTAATTGTTTATGTGTTACATGTTTGGAAAGATTATTTTTTGGGAAAACCATTTAAGCTCAAGATTGATAACTTAGAAATCAAATACATTTTCACCCAACCAAGTTTAAATGCTCATTAGAACACTGGTTAGAGTTTTTGTTTGACTATGACTTTGATATAAATTACATCAAAAGTAAAGAGAACAAAGTAGCTAATGTTTTGAGTCATAGAATCTATTTATTACTTGTTGTTACTATCAGGAGTAATTTAAGGGATCATGTGATTTATTTATATCTAGGAGATGAATTCTATGAGTAAGTTAGGAAAGTTTTGATTGAGAATTTTTAAAATCCTAGGTATAAAGGATATAAATTAGAGATTGATGGTCTTCTAAGTTATAACAGAAGGATGTATGTACCAAATTAGGAAAATATAAGGTGTATAGTGTTGAGGTATATTCCTATTTTTGGTGTTGTGGTATTGATATTGTTATTGATGTCAAATTCAAGATTTATGTCATTAATGTCAAGGTCAAATTTGAGGCCATGCATGATGAAGTGGTATGTGATAAAGAAGTCTTATGACAAAAGAAAATTTGAAGGTAACCTATTGTCTCTATATGTATAGATAATTTGAAGGTAAACTAGTTATTATTTTGAGGTTAATGACATGTTTCAATATCAAGATACAAGGTAAGCATATTGTTGAGCACTAGTTTTTTAGGAACATTATCATATCATGAGCATGGTTTATTAGTTTTTGATTTATGTATGATGTCTTGGCATATTGTTATAGTGTGACAAGATCATGATACTATTGATAGTATTATTTTCTTAAAATAATCATGATTTTATAATGTTATTGTTTGATGTCATTGAGAGTTATCTTGTTTGAATTCAAATCTTTGAGTATTAGGTGTCTTGAGAAGCCTAGTCTAGCCCTGTGAGAAGGCGTATGCATGAAACATAGTGAAACATGGTGAATTGTGTAGTTATAAGCATGATATATTGTATAAATTTAATAAATAATTATAATGAGATAGATAAGCCTCCACAAGAGTTCGAAGATTAGTTTTGAGGCTTAATCATTGCATAAAGAGACCTAGCGAGAAGGCATAGGTTTGGTATCATAGTGAGGTGAGTAGAATGAGGCTTTTAATAATATGTATGGTAGTGGTTAATAATGATATGAGGTCATATGACATGATTATGAAGTTTTGAGAATAGTGCAAATGGTTTCATGGTATGTTTAATGTCTAAGTGTGATTGGTAGTTCAAGGCTTAATGTGTAATGAGACTTAGTATGTCCTAATGAGGGGTCAAGTTTAGTTTATAAGTTTCCAAGAGATCATGAGATAATTTTAAAATGTGTGATATTTTTTTTCAATTATTTTGACCAAGTTTGAGTTTAAAATCTAAAGGAAAAAGCATGAAATTTGGTTGAGGTTTTTTGTGTGTAGAAAATGAGGTATAACAGACCTAGGAAGAAATTTATTATGCTCATTGGCATGTGAAAATTTTTCATGAGATCCTAATTATTTATTGTATTTTGGATAATTTTCCTATCTCAAATTTCCTATTATTGGTTTTGGAGTTGAGGCGCAATCTTTTATGAATAATTGTTAAGAACAGAAGTTGGTTTTTTAGTGCCTTCCAACCCTAATAGTGACTCGATATAAAATATATGATTAAAAAGTGATAAAAATTGTTTTTTTGACCCATTATTATTATTTTTTTTTGTATTAAACTCTATAAATTACCTATATGTGGCATTGGTTTATCATAAGAGTGAGTAGAAGCTATAGGAAACCCCTTGTTTCTTAGAATTTTTATGTAACAAGAAGGGTTGATAATTTCAAATGATATAAGTTATTGGAGATTTATGTGTGAGAATTGTATTTTATGTTCATGTAATTTTATGATGAGGTTATATTATTCAAATATCTTAAATTGGTCATGGATGTTGGCTTATCGTTAAAAATGCCTAATGAGGACGATAGTGAGAAAACTAGGTAGAAGTGAGAATGAGATTAGGGATGGATTTTAGTGGATTAAGGGTGGATACAAATGAATGGGTTATTATTAAAGACTTATATCACATATATAATTTGAATATAATATTTTTATATGATCATATACAAGAAAAAAATTTCTCTTAAAGTGACCTATCTAACATAATGAGGTCTATGTAGGGTGAAGACATGAGATTGGTCTATAAGAAAATATTAATATTATAAATTATTATATATATATATATATATATAATTATTATTAATTATCATATAAACCCATTTTAATTTCATAAAAGTTTTCACACAGGAGTTCTAAGTCTTGGTTTCCATGACCGTGTTTTGGAGCATTTAGGCAGTTTTTTATGTTAGTGAGAATGATGTTCCTCAGTCATTATGAATATATTTAAATAATATAATTAATATAAAGTTTTTATATAGGTATAATAGGTTTAATTTAATACATTTTTATTCATTATAATTTCCTATGAATGTGTAAAAATTTAAATTTTTTTGACTAAGTTCTTGAAGCTTGTTTGTAGTTCTGAGTGAGCATATAGAAATGATAAGTTTTAGGTATTTTACCATGTGTGGTGAAATATAATGTAATATATGATGAAAATAAGGTAATTTAGGTTATATCCATGTGATTTTTTATTTTTTTAATATTTTAAATCTAATTATATACTTTAGATATTCAATATAAACTTTCTCGCATTGAGAAGGGCTAATTGTGAGTAGGCCTAATGGTGTGGTTCAGGGAGTGAAATGAGATAAATGGTTATGGAGACCTAAGGTGAGATTATAATGGGTATAATTTAAGTTTTTATTAATTTTTTCATCTATTTATGTAGGACAAATATGTTCTAAGGTGGTCAAGGTGAAATGTGTGCTTTAAAAATGCCTAATTCAATTAGGTCTCTATTAGGCCTAATGGTGGTTTTGGCCCTTATGAGTAGTGAATGACCTATTTATTTGTTGTTTAAATCTTGAAACATTTATTTTTTAATATATTCCAATGGTTTATTAATTATAGATAGGTTTTTATCTGACCAATATGGGTTAAATAAAGAGTCAAGTATAAAAAGGTCTAATACGTCTAATTTAACTAGTTAAAAAATTGAGGGCATGAATGAATGAAATAGAAGTTTGGAAACCAGGTATATGGTTTTAAATACATTATATAGGTATTTTAATATGTCATTAATTTATAATATTTATTATATATATGATGATCAAGGTCATATGACCTAATTCTACCAAGAATAGGGTTAGTTGAGCGAAGAGACCTAATAGGTTGTTTGAAGGAGATAAAAGAGTGTGAAGAAAAAATAATAGGATAATCATAATTTTAGTGATAAATATGTATTAAAAAGTGATCATAGGTTCCAACTATCTGATTTTGTGTTGATTTACCTAGGGGGTTGGTACCTCCTTACAATTTGGTACTTGATAAAAGACTAGTTAAGTTGGTGCTTAACTAGTGAGGGGTTAGTGCCTCAATAAATATTGATTAATTTATTATAAGACTATAGTAAAAGATATATTTTAGTGTGTTTTATCCCCAATGAGTGTTTCCAGCATATCTCTTTTTTTCTAATGTTGTATGTTTTTATAGATGGTAGTTTATGTATTGGTTAATGTATATATGTGAATAAATGCTTCATGGATGATAAGTGAAATTGAATGATTATTTTAAGGACACTAATTCACTCCCACCCCTCTCTCTCTCTCTCTCTCTATATATATATATATATATATATATCTAAATTTTTTTATTATATATATTCCTTTTTAGTATAATTAATAGCCTAAAGGATATCTTAATCAAGCAAAGATAGTTAGTCAAACATAGGGTGATTTCTCTACAAGCAAGGCCCCATTATTTAATAGATGTAATTATGATTTTTAGAGAGTCAGGATGAGAAAATATTTGAAATATTAAGGTAATTATGTTTCTAAATCATTTTTGGATGGATATACTACACCCCCTATTCTTCCTATAGATGTCAAAGGTAAGAAGGATAGTGACAATAAATCAAAAGCAATGAATGGTATTATGTGTGGCCTATCAAAGGTAAAACTTGTGAAGCTGATACACTGTATGTCTACTAAATAAATTTGTGAAAAAATAAATATTATTGATGAGGGAGACTCCATGGTCAATTTGTCTAAGTTGTAAACCCATAGAAGACATTTTGAAATCCTAATGATGAATGAAGATTAGACCATTTTAGCCTACTTATTAAGTGTTGATGAAGTGGTCAACATCATAAGAGGCCTAGGTGAATAATTGAAAGAGTATACTATTTTTCAAAAGGTTTTGATATCTATAACTCTTAAGTTTTATTCTAAAGTATCTGTTGTTGAAGAGATGCAAGATCTAAATAATCTAGAGATGGATGGACTTTATGGCACCCTAATAGCCTATGAGATGAGGACAAGTGAAGGAAGACTTGTAAAGAAGAAAGATGAATTAAAGGTATAAAATAAGTCAAAGGAGAATAATACACAAGGTAATAAGGTCAAATAAAATTATGATTCTAATATTGATGATGATGAGTTGATAGCAATGTTTGCAAGAAAATTGAAAATAGGTTCACGTAAATACAAGGTTAATCTACCCTTTAAATTATTTAATTATTGAAATATTAGACACTTTGATAAAAATTACCCTCATAAGCATAAGGAAAAGGATGATGAAGGTCATGATGATGACAAGAAGTCTTATAGGTCTGATAAGAGTCAGAAAAGCTTCAGAAAGTATGATGATAAGAAGAAGTTTTTCAAGAGAAAAAGAATCTTTTACACCAAGGAATATTGCAACTCATCTAATGAGAGTGAGAGAAGTTATTATGAGAGTGACCATGAAGGCCATGGCCTTGATGTTAATGAATTTATTTTCATAACCAAGGAATCAATTTTTTCAAATCAAGAAGAGTCCATGTGGTTTGGAGGTGTTTTTGGTGTTCTAGATGAAGAAAAAGATGAGGTGGACTTTGAGGTTGAGTTGATGAATTCTCTAGAATAACTAAAGATGGTGAAGAAGAAGAATAAGGTGATGAGGTATCTTATCAAAGAATATGAGGAATAAATCAATTTATTTGAAGATATATTTAGAAAAAACTCCAAAGAACAAGAAGAAATAGTCAAATAGGTGGAGACTTAAATTGAGATTGTGAATACAAGCCCGAAGCCTAGAGAAGAAGAATATGAAAGGTATTTAATTAAAGTGGATTACTTAAAATCTGATTTGAATCAGGCATAAATTAAGGTGAAGACCTTTATGAATTTTTAAAAATAGTATCAATGATCTAGACAACATCCTATGTTGTCAAAAAATTACTAATGATAAAATAGAGCTTGGTTTCAATGGAGACCAAAAAAAGAATACTAAAGCGATCAAGGAGAATCAGACCTTAAAGGTTAATGTTCGATATAGGAATGAGTGTGATAGTAGAATGAGTACTAATACTATTAGGAAACCTAATTCTATAAGGTATGATAATCCTTTCAATGGTTATTGTTATTCATGTAAGAAATTTGGTCATAGAGAAAGGCATCATAGAAGGCCCTCCAATAATCAATATACTTAGAAATATGAGGAGAGTCACCATTAAAAATTATGCTTCATGGTGTGATTATATCAAAAAAATAGTGTGTTTCAATTGTGAAAATGTTGGTCATATTGTAAATTTCCGTAAGCATGGATTCTCAAGTCGAAATAAGAAGTTTGAGGCCCCTAAAGTGCAAGAAAGAAGACAAGACAATGAGTGGAAACTAAAGGTAGATAAGTTGAATGATGAATAATCTAAAAGTCTAAGTGGACTATTATCCATGGTAGAGCATAGTTTAGATGCAAAGGAGTGCCAATAATTCTCCTTATCATCTCAGATTGTGGATGGAGTCAAGACAAATAGACCAAGTTAGAATGTTCTTCAAACAGAGATTGAAGAGGTCAAGCCAAAAGGGCTATTCAAGACTAAGAGGATCATGAAGAAAGATCAGTCTAGTAAGGACATATAAATATAAGAATCTCCTAAGTTTTTGTTGTTTTATTACCCTAGAGAACATGTTACTCCATTAGGCTTCATGGAGGCACTCAACTAATGAGTAAAAGTATGAATGATGCTTGTTCTTAGGGGGAACTTTGTATTATTTATTTCAAATCCAAATTCTATTTAATAGTCTATTAGAGGTGTGATTTAAAGATATGTGTTACAAATCATTTGTATGATGACTTGATCAAACCAAGTCACATATATGATATTTCCTAAATATCTCATGGAGATAAGGGGAACATTGTTAGGTAATTATGTGAGTTGAGTTATTGTTTGGTTGATTAGAGGAATATTGATCTTGTTTAGAGAAGAAATCATGTTTCATTTCTAATTAATAGATGGTATCTATCAAGAGATGACCCTTTGTCACTAATGTTAAAGGGGGAGAAACTTCCAATTTGGGAGCAAGGTTAGTTTGAAGAAGAACCAGCTTGGGGAGATGTGAATGATCAACTTTGTTTTAGTGCTTGATATAAATGACAAAGGGGAATACTATTGAGGTATGTTATTATTGTTGGTGTTATGTAATTGATGTCAATTTAAAGATGTATGTCATTAATGTCAAGGTCAAAGTTGAGGCCATGTATGGTTAAGTGGTATGTGATAAAGAAGTCTTATGATAAGAAAGTTTTTGAAGGAAACCTATTGTATCTCTATTGAGAGATAATTTTAAAGCAACATAGTTATTATTCTAAGGTTTATGACATCTTTCAATATCAAGATACAAGGTAAGCATACTGTTAAGCACTAGTTTTTGAGGAGCATTATCATATCATGAGCATGGTTTAATAATCTTTGAGTTTTGTATGAGGTCTTGGCACAATGTTATAGTGTGACAAGATTATGAGCCTATTGAGATTATTCATGTTGTAAAATAATCCTGATTGAAGAATGTTCTTGGTTGATATCATTGAGATTTATCTTGTTTGAGTTCAAATTTTTGAGTTCTAGGTGTTTTGAGAAGCCTAGTGTAGCCCTATGAGAAGGTGTATGCATGAATTATAGTGAATCTTGGTGAATTGTCTATGTATAGGCATGAGAGAGTGTATAAATTTGTGAAATAATGATAATTAAACAAATAATTCTTTAAAATATTTCCAAAATCAGTTTTGAGTCTTAGTCATTGCATGAAGACACTTGCTGAGAAGGCATAGGCTTGGTAATATAGTGAGGGGACTAGACTGAGGCTTGTAAGATGTGTGGTAGTGGTTAAGCATGGTATGAGGTCATATAAAATTATTATGAAGTTTTTAGAGTAGTGAAAGTGGTTTTAAGGTATGTTCAAGGTCTAAGTGTGACTGATAGTTTAAGGCCTAATATGCAATGAGACATAGTATGGCCTAATGAGGGATTAATTTCAGTTTTTAAGGTTCCAAGAGATCATGAGATAATTTTCAGATATGTGATAGGTTTTTTCAAGTATGTTGACCAATTTTGAGGTCAAAATCTGAAGGAAAGAGAATAAAATTTGGTTTTGAGGTTTTTTGTTCGCATAGATTGAGTTACAATAGACTCGAGAAGAATTTTCTTATGCTCATTGACACGTGAAATATTTTCATGAGATCCTAATAATTTAATTAAATTTGGGTAATTTTACTAACTCAAATTTCTTGTCATTGGTTTTGGAGTTGAGGGGTAATCCTTTATGAATGATTATTAATAATGGAAACTAGTTTTTAGTGCCTTAAAACCCTAATAGTGAGTTGATATGGAAGATATGATTCCAAAGTGATAAAATGTTTTTTTGACATATTATTATGATTTTATGTTGTACTCAACTCTCTTAGGTACTTCCAAGTGGCATTGGTCTATCATAATAATGAGTGGAAGCTACATGAAACCCCTTGTTTCTAGGATTTTTGATGTAGTAAGTAGGATTGACCAAATCAAAGCATGAAATTTATTGGAGGATGATGTGCGATAATTTTATTTTATGTTCATGTAATTTTTTGAGTAGGTTACATACTTAAAATATGCTAAACCGGTCATGGAAGTTGGCCTATCACTAAAAAGGCCTAATGAGGAAGATAGTGAGAAAACCAGGCAGAAGTGTGTTTAGGTGTTGTAAATGATGTCTCCAAAGTGTCCAATAATTTTAATGATGTGGAATATAGTGTTCATGAGGTGTCAAGGTTGGTATTTATTCAATTACAAAGTGTGTTTCAGTAGTCATGCATGGATCTTTAGTATTTGGTTGGATAGGTAGGTTAATGGATGTTATTGATGATGTGATCATGTTATAGAGGCCCTATGGGGTGTAAAGAGTGATTGGAATGATTATGAAAGTGATATTTTTCCATTTGTTTCCTTGTGGTCATCTAGGCCTAGTTTTTATTTTTACAAATCAGACTGAGTGAGTAGATTGATGACCTCAACATTCACATGTGTGAAGGTTTCAGAAGAAAATGGTCACAAGAGTTTATTGAGGTATGTGCTTATATAATGTATTTTAAATATTAGGTCATGACATGGTGTCTAAAAAAATTTATTGTATTGAAAATTTGGTCTCCTAAGCATATTTATCTATCTTCCATACTTAGCCAAATTTGCATTAAAAAGTGACCATTAGAATTTAAATATTTGAATTTACAAAGGAAAACTAGTCCTAATTATTTTGGATATAAATTTTTATTTTGGAAAAATTTTATGGTGGTATAAAAATAAAAGTGGTAAAAAATTTAAATTTAAATACAAGAAAAATAATTTGGAGGTTTGAGTGGTTGTACACCTAAATTTATTATGGTCCAAAGTTGACTGAGGGTTTGACCTTATTTTGTAAATGACCTGAGAAGGATGTTTGAATTTTTATTGATGGGTTTTAGATGTTTAAAATTGAATTATATATCATAAAATGTTTTATACTCCTTGAGGATCATCTATATGAATTTTGGTGGTTTTACCAATCCATCTTTAGTATGAACAATTTCTTACAAGTTAACTTTTGATTCGTTCATGGGGTTTTCATGTACAAGGCAAATGTTTGATAGGTTTTGATTATGAAGTGGTGTGTAGGGTTTAATATAATATTTTTATGATGGATTAGGGGTCATTTATTGTATACCTATGTGATTTTAATTTTTCTTGTGTTCCTATTTTTGCTCAATGAAGTGATAAAAGGGTGAATAGGCCTCCATGGACCTTAGAGGGCTTCTTAGGCCACATTGGAAGGTATTGATGCTTAAGGGTGGTATATCAGTGATATGGATGACTTATGAAGGTGATATTTATCTTATTATAATAATGATAAAATCCTTAAGGGTTAAGGCATGTCTCTTAGCTGACCTAGAAGATGATGATCATGAAGGCTCTATAAAGATTATAATCAAAGATGAAGGTTTTTAGAGTTGATATGTGAAGTATAGTGAAGTATGAGTGTGCTTGGTGAATGTATTAAATATATTATCAGGTTGAAGAATGTATGAATGACTTATAGGTCATATTTTTTATGTTATAATAGTGATTCTTTTAGTTTTTAAGTTTGAAGATGAGTGAAGAAGTATAAAGTGAACTAAAAGGGTGTTTTGGATGCATTTATTGTGTGTGAAAGCTTGAGAGAGTGTGAAGGATTAAATAGAGGTGTTATAAATTATTTATACATTAGCTTGAAAGGTAATCAAAGTTATATATCTATTGATATTATAGGTGTTATATTGGTTCTCAAAATCTAGGACAAGTTGGTATTTATTCATGTATAGGGGTGGGTGCTCCTTGTGAAGTAGGTGATTTACTAAAGGTATCTTATTTGTAATTTCTTATAAGACTATAATCAATGTGTTTTTAGATTTGAGAGTGTGTTTTGTCCCCCATGAGGTTTTCCCACATAATTAATGTGTTATGTGCCATTGATATTGCATATATTTATTTATGAATGGTTTATATGATTCATGAATGTTTATGATTGAGTACTTGAGAGTTTGAAATTTTGGAATTGTATTTGAATTGCTTGCATCACTGATTCACCCCCCCTCTTGATGATTGTACCTATAAAAAAGTGAGAAATAGATTAGGTATGGGTCACATTAGATTATGGATGGATCTAAATGAACTAGATTATTGTTCATAACCTAAATGAACTAGAGGAGGAAATCTTCAAAGCTGTTAGATCTCTTGGAGGAGAAAAAGCACCTGGACCAGATGGTTTCCCCATGTTCTTTTTTCAAAATCTCTGGAAACTTATAGGTAAGGATGTTAGTAATGCGGTAAAGGAGTTTTTTGGAGCTAAATAGATGCTAAAGGAAATTAATGCCACTTTTCTGTGCCTCATTCCGAAAAATGTAGGAGCGGATTGCCCTAATCAGTTTAGGCCGATTAGTTTGTGCAACTCTCTCTATAAGATAATTTCCAAAGTTCTTACAACCAGACTAATCCAAGTGATCCCCTCAATAATAGTTGATTAGTAAAATGGTTTCATTCCTGGCAGACAAATCCTCAACTCAGTTATAACGGCACACGAGAATATTCATTCACTGCTCAAATCCAACACTGAGGGGTTCTTAATGAAAGTGGACATAGCAAAAGCATACGACAGGGTGGATTGGCTATTCCTTTCTAATAGCCTTATCACCTTTGGCTTTGAACAAAGAGTGGTTGATATTATCAAATAGTTGATATCTACTACTTCTATAGCTATGTTGGTAAATGGGAGTTTGTCTCATTTTTTCAATCCGTCTAGGGGATTAAGACAAGGGGATCCTATATCCCCTATTCTGTTTATAATCATGGCTGATAGTATGGGGTGATACCTTGGGGACTTAGTTCGTAGAGGTTTATTTAAAGGTCTGAGACCCTCTTCGCATCCTTTAACTTGCTCCCATGGTCAATTTGTGGATGATACTATTTTCATGGGACAGTCTGAAGTCACGGAAGCTAGAATTCTAAAGGAAGCAATTAATCTGTATTCCTCAGCCTCAGGACAGCTGATAAACTGGAACAAAAGTGCAGTTTTCTTTACCAATACCCAAGGTTATAGACAGAATAAAATTGCAAGAATCCTTGATTGCTCCATAGATTCTTTTCCCTCCATATACCTTGGCCTCCCTTTTGGGTCGAAAGCCCCTGAAGCTTTTTGGGAAGGACTTATCAACAAATTTAGTAAGAAGTTGGTGGGATGGAAAGGTAGTCTTCTTAGCCAAGGAGGAAAGCTTACACTCCTCAAAGCTAGTCTTCAAAGTATACCTACGTATGCTTTGAGTATCTTCAAAATCCCCAGTAAATTTGTGGAAGCAATTGAAAAAATTCAAAGAAACTTTCTTTGGTCAAGTACTGAGGAGAAAAGGAGAATGCCTCTTATTGAATGGGATAACATCTGCAAACTCGTCAAGGATGGTGGACTTGGTATAAGGAAAATTAGAAGTATGAACACTGCCCTTTTAGCTAAACAGGGATTGAGGGTCTATCAGGAAAATAAAGAATGGAGTAAAATATGGAAACATAAATACTTATTTAAGGCAAAGTCACTTCCTAACTTCTTTACTATTTTGGATATTTCTCATCCTTCTGCCATTTGGGGGGCAGTCCAGGGAACAAAACATGTTCTCAAAGAAGGAAGTTCTTGGAAAGCAGGCAATGGTAAAAAGGTGAAATTCTAGGAAGATATTTGGTTAAGAGGAAAACCCTTACAGGAAGATATCCAAGATAAAGATGTTATAGAAATATGTAAGCAAAGAGTGGGAATAATGGTTAATCAATACTGGCAGAACAACACTTGGGTAAACCTCACTGACTATAATCAATATCTCAAGGATATTCAATTATCCCTAAATGCTATATCTCTATATCCTAACCAAGAAGATAAAATTGTTTGGCACCATGAGCCAAGTGGATAGTTTAAAGTCTCTTCCATTTTCATCCCTAAGGGAAATGGTAGAAAATTGTTATGGACTAGAGCCTGGATTAAGGGGCTCATCCCTAAAATCAAGTTCTTTTTCTGGACCCTACTCCAAAACAAAATTTTGACTCTGGATAATTTACAGAAACACGGAATCAATATTGTTAACAGGTGTATTCTTTGTAAGAAAGACCTTGAAGATAGAGATCATCTGTTCATGAATTGTTCCTTCTCTCAGCTTATTTGGAAGGAGGTTCTTAATTTTTGGGGCATTACATGGATTCATCATAAAAACGTGGAGCTTTCTCTCAAAATTTGGTATTGCCCTTCAAAGAATCCTAAAGTTCTCTTCTTATGGAAAATTACTCTTCCCCATATTTGGTGGGGAATATGGAAGGAAAGAAATAACTAAATTTTTAGAAATAAAGAACTTCCTGGATGGGTGGTAGGATAGAATATCATTAGAGCTTTAAAGGAAAATTTTTTCTCTCAAAAGAATCCAAGCTCTACTCTCAATATGGATAATTCCTTGAGGATGGATATTCCTCTTGGTAAACCTGATAACCCCAGATCAGGTGTTACTTGGAATGTTCCCCCTCAAGGCTGGATTAAAGGTAACTTTGATGGTGCTGCCAAAGGGAACCCGGGGAATGCTGGTTGTGGTGGTGTCTTGAGAAGCCATATGGGTATGGTTATTGATGCTATCGTAATACCCATTGGTACATCTAACTGCCACATTGCCGAAGCTACAGCTGCCCTCCAGACCCTTAAATTAGTTGTGGATTCGGGATATCCTAAATTGTGGCTTGAAGGGGACTCTTTAAATGTTATAAATATTCTTAATAATAAGAATACTATGTCTTGGACTATAGAGGATAAGGTAAAGGAGATGAAAACACTTTTGAAAAAAATTGAAGATATTAAAATCACCCACACCTTTCGAGAAGCCAATGGTGTTGTAGATTGGCTTGCTAACTGTGCTATTCGGGAAGGTCAAATAGTGAGGTGGTATCAAACTTTAGAAAGGAACGTGGATTTAAGGGCCCTCATTCTTCACGATGCCACCCATGCGAAAGAAGGTAAGACTGGAGTGTAATAATAATATAATGAGTAGGAGGAGTGGAAGCACGGGGAAAGGATTTCAATTATTAAAGAGTAAGGTTATCAAGAGGGAGAAGCAGATCCTAAAAAAGCATAAACAAAGTCGACTTCCCAATCAACTTGACAGTAGGAGGTTTCAGGGCAAAGTCCACAGCAATTGGGATTCAAAGAAAATGAGTATGGCACGTGAAAGGAAGGGAGAACCTCGTAAATAGGAACCCAAGAGTTGTGAAGAATGGAGAGAGAAACATGGTGTCTGGAGAATTCTGTAAAAAGGAAAAGTTGTGAGCTACATGGAAAGAATCCATGGTTCAAAACCACATATCACGACGGCCTTTTTCAAAAATTGGTCTGATGAAAGGGTCACCTTGCATGGTATCACAGTAAACTTAACAGAGGATTTTATAGCTGAGGTTACAGGGTTGCCAATGGATGGACTCAAATTTTCCAAGCAGACAAGTATCTCGAATGAGGCCTTTTTTAAGTTCCCCAAAACGGATGAGGAAGAGCAGAAGCTGGTCAAAAATGGGGATTTCTATGAGTTGGACTAGATTAAAGGGATATGGAGGGATGTCTTAAGCTGTATAAGGGAGTACTTTATCCTGGATAGAAGAAGCAAATGTGTGCACAAGTTCCATTTTGTCTTCCTCAACCATTTCAGGCATAAGGTTAGTTTGTCTTTTACCTTTTATCTTCGCTATTCCCTGGTCCAAAATTTATATGCTCATAGGAAAAAGGAAATGCGCTCTATCCTCCATGAAGGCCTTATTCTACTTATTGAAGGCTATTGCAAGAATAGGGCATTGGTTAAGTACCCCAAACAAGGGAAAAATAAGGTTTCAGGAAATAAAAAGAATGAAAGTGTAACCAAGGGAGGCAAAATCAAGTCCCCTAGTCCTAAAAAGCAGAATGTAGAAGAAGAAAGGGGATGGGAGAGAATTGAAGAACCCAAGGAGGAAAAACCAGAGGAATAAGAAGGAACTAAAAGTTTGGATACTAACTCTAGTGATGATGAAGAATGTTCTGAGAAAATTGAAAAAGATAACGTCAATACAGAGGAGGATTCTACTAACAAAACTGTAGATACGGAGGAAAACCAAAAAGTGTCAGAGAATGAATTTGTCCAGGAAGATCCTGTTGAGGACCCAACTTCTAAGAATGAAAAGGAAAATTCTAATCAGGAAGATATTCAAAATATGGATATGGAAATTCAAACTGGAATCAAAGAGTGGGAACAAAAGAGTTGCGAAGATATCTTTGAGGAAGCTAGGAATAGCCCCAATAAAAAGTCTGAGGATTGGAGAGGGAAGAATCAAAATGATGAAACACACACACCTATGACCTGGGTCAATTGTAAAGCAGAGGCTTCTTCCCAATTTGATTCCTGGATGTGTAGGGAGATCATGGATCTCAAGAGAAAAGTGGAAACTTTGGAAGATTCCCTGAAAGTTGCTTGGAACAAAATAAACAACATGGATAATCAGTTAAGCGAGATCCCAGTCAAGCTAAAAGCTTATGAAAACAACCTCTGAGAACTAATAAAGGACAACAGAATGAAAA
Organism: Torreya grandis; assembly: GCA_037957365.1. Lineage (NCBI taxonomy): Eukaryota > Viridiplantae > Streptophyta > Pinopsida > Cupressales > Taxaceae > Torreya > Torreya grandis. Next base: position 396,990 of record JARHVA010007318.1, on the reverse strand, counting down.
TGGAGGAAGTAACATCCAACATTTGTGCTACTGCTATCAATATAGGTAAACGAGCCAATGACGAGACCAAAGCACTAGAGGGTCCCAGCAAAAGGACGAGGCAAAGCTCTAGAAAGAAAGATACACAAAAAGGAGCTTTGCTGGAGGCTACCACTCAGGAAACTATTTTGAAAGGAAAAGAAGCCATGAACTTGATACTGGAACTGGATGAATAATCTGGTCCTTCTTGTTGGTTTAGAAATTGGTACTAATCTTTGTTTTCTTTTTGTTATATTTTGACTGTTGTTTTACTAGATCTCTATTTTTTTGGGTTTTGACCGGATGTTTCTCTGGTGGTTCCAGATCCATTTAAAACCTATTTTTGCTACTTCTTTGTAGTGTTTTTTAGGCTTTGCTTGTGGTCTCAGACGTTCTTTCTTTCACTCTTTATTATAGGGTTTCAGGGCCCCTTCAAAACCTATTTTTACCTAAATCTAAAACCTATATCACACATCCCCTTTGAATAGAAGATTTTGAGATGCTCATATACAAGCAGGAATTTGTTCTTAAAGTGACTTGTCTAACACAATGAGGTCTATGTAGGGTGAAGACATGAGATTGGTCTATAATACCAATATTGATATTATAACTTATTATATATCTATTTAAATATGTTATACAGATGATAAAGGATCATATAAACCCATTGGAAGTTCAAGTGTTCACATAGGTGTTCTAAGTCTTGGTTTCAATGATTGTGTTTTTGAGCATTCAGGTAGTTTTTTGTGTGTTAGTGAGAATGATATTCCTGAGTCATTATACATAGATTTGAAGAATATAATGCATATAATTTTTTTATATAGGTCTCATATGTTCAATTTAGTGAATGTGACTTCATAATAAATTCCTATGAAGGTGTAAAAAGTTCTTCATTAGGTTCTTGAAGCTTGTTTGTAGTTTTGAGTGAGCATATGGAAATGATTAGTTTTAGGTATTTTACCTTGTGTTGTGAAGTATAATATACTTTTTTATGACCTTAAGTTCATGTATGTTATATCATTGTGATTTTTTAATGTGTTTATGTGTAAAATTTGATTATATACTTCATATATTCAAGACTAACTTTTTAGCAGTGAGAAAGGCTAATTGTGAGTAGGCCTAATGGTGTGGTTCAAGGAGTGAAATAAGACAAATGGTTTTGGGGACATAATATGATAATATCATGGGTAAAATTTTATTATTTATGAATTTTTTCATCCATTTTTTGAGGCTCAATATATTATAAAGTGGTCAAGGTGAAATGTGTGATTTAAGAAGGCCTAATTACATTAGGTCTCTATTAGGCCTAATGGTGGTTTTGGTCCTTATGAGTAGTGACTAACCTATGTAGTGTTTTTTTAACTTGTAAAATATATATTTTTATATATTATAATGGTTATATAATTATGTATATGTTTGTGTCCAACCAATGTGGTTGAGAGAAACAGTCAAGTATAGATACAAGGTCTAATAAGCCTAATTTGACTAGTTAGAAAATTGAGAGCATGAGCGAATGAAATGGAAGTTTATAAAATAGATAGAGGGTTTAAATAACATAATATAGGTGTGTATAATATTTCATGAAATTTTAATAGTGATTATATAGATTATGAGTAAGGTCATATGACCTAATTCTACCAAGAATAGGGTTAGTTGAGCAAAGAGGCCTAATAGGCTATTTAAAGGAGATATGAGAGAGTGAAGAACAAAATAAGGGGATAATTATAAATTGAGTAAAAAAAATGTGTCCAAAGGTGATCATAGGTTATAGGTATCTGATTTGGGACTGAGTTACCTATGGGTTTGGTTCCTGCAAGTTGGTGCTTGTTAAAGGACTAGTTGAGTTGGTGCTTGACTGGTGAGGGGTTGGTGTTCCTTATGGGGTTGGTACCTCACTAAATATTGATTCATTTATTATAGTACTATAGTAAAAGATGTGTTTAAATGGGTTTTATCACCATTAGGGTTTCCCACATATTTATTATGTTATTATGTTGTATGTTTTTGTATATACTTGTTTATGCATTAGTTAATGTATGTATGTGAATGAATGCTTCATGGATGATAAGTGAAATTGAATGATTGTTTCAAGGTAATTGATTCATACCAATCATATTATATGTAATTAAAACATAGTTATAAATAAACTACACAACACCCCATAGTTAGGACATCTAGGAGTAACCAAGCTTGTGCTACAGCTTAAACCACTTTATTTATGGAAGGTAATCAAGAAAAATGCATCAGACTTTGTGTCACATTATCTGGAATGTCAGTGAGTGAAATATAAACATGTGAATCTAGATGGATTTTTATATCCACATAACATACTAGGGTGGAAATGGTAGGTGATCAATATGTATTTTATCTGAGTATTACCATTATCATGAAATAGACATAACATGATCTTGGTTGTAGTTGATAAACTAACCAAGGTAGTACATTTTATCCTAGTCAATTTAATATATGATGCACCAAATATTATAAAGAGATTAATAAATGAAGTGTATATATTTCATGGTTTTATAGATAAGATCATATTGGATCGTGATCTAAAAATGACTTAGAGATTTTGGTTAACTCTGAATTGAGCTTTGGGTATGCAACTAAATTTTAGTATTGCTTATTACCCATAGACTAATGGTCAAATTGAGTGAGTTAATCAAGTGTTATAATATATTATTAATATGTATTTCATGGATTAACAATACAAATGGTAATAATACCTTAAATTTTTTGAGTTTGTATACAACAACTCATACCAATCTACTTTAAAGATGGCACTATTTGAAGCAATTTATAGGAGAAGGTGTAGAACACCAATCAGTTGGGATAGGTTAGAAGATATGGTATTTTTTAGACTTGAGATTATTTTAAAAATGGAAGAATGAGTTAAAATAATAAATCAAATATTGGTCAAGGCTAATGATAGACAAAATATCTATGATGATACAAAAGAAATATCTAGGTAATTTACAGTAGGTGATAAAGTATTTTTATGAGTTAAACTGCAAAAGAGCTTGATTAAATTCAAGAATTCAACCAAAATTTCATCGAGATATGCTGGGACATTTGAGGTTTTATAAGTGTTAAATCCTATAGTGTATAATATTAGATTTCCACCAGCCCTAGCTCTATTGTGTAATGTTTTCCATGTATCTTATCTTAAGAAATATATAGTTGATCCTTCACATGTGTTGGATTAGAATGTTTTATAGGTTCTGGATCCTGGGGTGGTCATGGTATAACCAACCAAAGTAATTGACATCCCAAAATACATTTGTGTAATAAATAAGTGTCATAATGTAAGGTCTTTTAGGACCAATACTATGAGGATAACGCTACTTGGGAGGAATATGATGAGTTCTACAAGTATTTTATACATTTGTTTACTTGATTTGATGCTAGATACTATGATCATTATTTTTTTAAACTATGTTTATTATTGAGAACTAATGTTTGAATAAATGTCATTGAGATGATGACCATTTTTTTTTTTGGGGGGGGGGGGGGGGGGGGGGAAGATGTTACATCTCTTTTATTTCATTGAATTGATTTACCTATTTATTCCTGGATTAATACATTTTTTAAATTGTTTTTTTTTTAATTTTTAACTAGATTATTAAGTCATATGTTGTTATGGGATAGATGTATGATTACTTAGATTTTATGAGTTCATTATTATGTGATAGATAATTATGAATTATATACATAATGATTATGTTACTTTATTTTTATATCAATATTTTATGATTTATATCATGATGTACTTGACTAAATAATTTCTTGTCATGAGTTAGATGTAAGAGAGTTCATCCCTCAGAGCATGACAAAGGGAGAACATCATTGGAGAGGGTGATGAAGATGGAGATGGTGAATGATGATAGAGAAATTGCTAAGACCCATGTGCATACCACATTAGATTAAAAATGTTTATGTATTGTGTGTTTTATTATTAGTGTTATTATGTTTTAATTAGATGTTAATATTTATGTGTTTTAAATGTTAGTACGTAGTTTTGGAATAATCTTGTATGTAATTACATTTTTTATGTAGACTCAGTACTTAATGTTATAGTATGTATTACATGGGATTCATTTACTTGTGGTTGTCTATGATTTTGAAACATAAATCAAGTATAAAATATTTAATTACTATTACATATAGACTAGTGATATGTCTTTTAAATGTTTTATAATGTTAAGATTACTATTATTCATATTCAATAAATAAAAATATACATTAAGCTATTAAAAAATAAATAAATACATATATATCCTACATACACTAGTAATTGACTAAAACAATTATCTTGTTATAATTAGAATCAATATTTGATTGCTTTATAGTTTTAATATATAAAAAGATAATTAACATTGTAATGGAGATGCCTTTAATTTATTTTAATATATAAAAAGATAATTAAAGTTGTAATGGAGATAATTACCTTTAATTTATATTAAGGAGGTAAGAATTTTCCTAAACTATTAACCTACAAGATAAGCCTAATCTTATTTTTATCATGGACTATGTTAAAATTGGAAAAAGTAGTTATCATTCAGTAAATGATTGATAAGGTGGACTTTGAGTGGTATACTTGGTAATGGAATATTGATTCACATGGAATTTAAAAATGAATATTATATTGAATAAATAAATTAAGGAAGTTCAAATTAGAGCATACAATAATAAGTTTAATGGCAATTAACCATTTTATAGTCACTGTTTAACTAGGTAAAACATGGTGCTTGTAAGTTGGTAAAAATGCGTGAAAATATCATTAGACAAGTGGAAAAGAATAAAGGTGAGTTGAGGAAGAGAAGAAGGCATGATGAGGAAGAGAATAAGGATGCAGAGCAAGAAGAGAAGGGTTCAAGTTCATTTTATCTCAATTTTTGGGAAGCTATTTTACCATGTTGGTGAAGTACATCCTTTCTAGTCGTTTGCATAAATATTATGTGAGGTTTTAAATAGTAAGGTTTAAAAATTTATGTTTTTAAAATAAAAAAATAGGATCAACCCTATGGATGGCTTGACCATCCATAAAACTAAGCCTAAACTATCTTCCTATACCCTAAGACTTCAAACTAAGTAAGTTTTCAAGGAATATGATATTAATGAATTTAATTCATGGAATTACATTCAAAATCCCTAAGAAAAATAGATAAAATTTTATACATAACTAAGTTTAAACTAGATGATATATATACATGGGTTTTATTCACACATATATTTTCATTATGAACCTAAGAAGGGATAAAAATGGCTTGATATATTCTTATACATTTAAATGGAAGTAAAAATATACATATATATGGGTTTGTGTGTGTGTGTGTGTGTCTATATATATATATAAAGGTCTGAGTAAAATACTTCTTAAAAATGGTTAAAATTGAGAATATCATTATAATATTGATTTGAATTTATAAATACATAATTATTTTTTATGGGATTTTGATTTCATTCTGGACTATGTAGATTTTATATACAAAATAAATAAGTAGAATGGTTATACACAGGGTTTGGGTACTTTGTAAATGATGGAGGTGTTGATGCCTCTAGATGCACCATAGGGGTTCTTAGTGTTCAAATAACACTTCTCATTTTAGAATTCTAGGAATTCATAGCATAAGTAGTAGGTTGTAGCAACTTAATGTCACCTATGGTGAAATAACAACATAAGTATGTAAGAGTGTTATATAAAATTTATAATAAGTGATGTTTGGGATCCATCATGGTCCATTAATTGTGAATTAAAAAGGATCTATGCTGATACTCAATTAATTATGGTCTAATTTAAGCTACAATCTAATCTATATGGATATTGATAATGAATTCTAAGATACAATGATCTAGTGTAAAAAAAGAGCAAAGAGAAGGGTAAGGTAGAAAATAAACAAGTGTGTGTTGATCTTGAACTCAAATATCATGAAAAAGTTTCAATTACAACTGAACTTGCATTTAACTAGTATATGATGCAAAATAGCAAAGCTCAAATTTCACCACATACTAGGCACATTCCTATGAATTATATGAAATTATACAAGTATGAAATAGATTTCACTTTAAAGGTTTGTTAATAGACTCAAATAACATTAGCACATCTAAATATAGAACAAATAAAATGAAAAAAAAATCTAGGATCCTTCAACTAATTTAGCACAATCACAAATTAGAAACCTTATATCATAAATGCAAATTCAGAATTCAAATAAACTATTTAAAATTAAGCAATAGAATCAATAATTGAGAGAAGAAGCTATGTTAAAAATTAACACATTCAATCTAGACAATCTTTGTAGAATTCCTTGATTCCATTAATTTATTAAAGTATACAAATTTTCTCAAAATTTCTCTCTTTAGAACATGGCAGTACTACATTTCATAGAAATATAAGGTATTACACTAGTCAGTTATAAGATACAACCGTAAAAAAGATAAGGATAGTTGTCCTTCCTCAAAAAGTTTTAGAATACACTTGTCTTTTACAATTAAACTAACTTAGGGGAGATATGATAATATACTAGCATATTCCTTACAAAATAATATTCCCTATTTTTAAATATTACAATGTTTTACAAAAGGAATATTAACTATTGGGTGGGCCCATTATTTTGGGACTCCCTTATTGATCTTATAGATGTTCCATATCTTTTTGATGTTGTTCCTTGATTAGCTCCAAATCTACAAGAGGCTTTAGAGAGTAGACATCTTCATGATCAACTAAATCATCAAACTCCCTATCATTCATGGCCATAGCTTCTTTGATGCTCATGGCCTCTACTATCATTTCCTTAGCTATGAAGATCATACCTATGATTCTATTGTTATCTCTACCAAGTTGATCCTGGCTCTTTATTTTGGTTGATTTCATCACCAAAGTGACCCTATGTTTATACTTTAAATCATCAATAATTATTAAGGTAGTACTCTTGGTAGGGTTCACTGATATGGTGCCAAATATTTGCTTGATTTTGGAAATCAACTCTTCATCATCCTTAATGAGTCTATCCAAGCCTGATAACCAAGTACTTAGACTTTTTACTTTGTCCACCACTATCCTTAAAGCAACATTTAGGTAGGATAGGCTAGCAGTTTTGAATTTATGAATCTTGTTCCTAATCAATATACTGATGAGATCTCTTAACTTGGTATCTTCCTCCTGCCATTCTTCTATCAGTCCTTCGCTACTTCACTTTATTAGTTTAATGCATCTTACCTCAGCTTCATTGATTGTAGATAATTAAACATATCAAAGAAGGATGCTTCAAACATATCTAAAATGGCATCAAACATAGATAAAACACTATGTGTCTCTATGTTTTCCTTTTCCTTTTCCAAATTGTGAATCCTCTATTTCATTCCTCTAATCCTAGCCTTTGCTTAAGCTAAGTGGGCCTTAATTAAGCTCTCAACATCTTCTTAATGGATGGGATGTTCACCTATATATTATCCTTCAACTAGAGTTAGACCTACAAAAGGTTCAACCTTATGGAAGGTGAAATCTTTTGCTCCCACCATAGATTTTTTAGTGGTGACCCTCTCTAATCCAGCTGTATCTAGATTGAATTACACCATGGTAACTAGATCTATTAATTTTGGAGGTTTTGGGACCTTAATTACTATGCTGCTTGATGCTATAAGAGCATCCACTTTCTTACTTTTTGGCCTTATAGTGGCCACAATTCTTTTTTATTCTTCTTATTTCATTATAGACTTGATCCATGGCATGATGTCATCATGTACATCTATGATGATACATTTTGTTAATTCCTATGAGTGGAACAAAGAGGGGATCTTCTACAATTTCCCATAGATAAACCAATTGGGGATGATTGGTCTATGGATGGGGAATTCCTCACTGAATAGATTAATTTCATTGGTGGGGTGAGTAAGGGTCAATCTTGGCCTTTTTGGTCTAATAGGGACCAATACCAACTCTACCTTCCTCTTCTCCTTGGGTGCCACTAGGACTATATAGAGAATAATTTCTTTCCCTTTCTCTTCTCCATGTTCTCCTACTTAGGCTTGTGCCTCTTCAACACATTCCCCTTCCTCATTAGTGCCATATGTTTTAGTAAGATCTCTGAGGGTACCTTAAAATGTCTCATCTTATTCCAAGGCAATCATATCTAAGTACTTATCTAGAGATGGTGGCCTTTGTGGCAAGGATAAAGATGAGGGTCCCTCTCTAGGTCTCTCTTTTAGATTTTCTTTACCATGTCCTTATTTAATATGTATTTTAGGTTATGGTTTCTCTAATTGAGGTCGCTCTTAGGATGGCCTAGAAGGTCCAAGTAGAAAATGATATTGGAGAGGATGCATCTGCCACACCTCTCCTACTAGTTTATCATCATTTTTTAACATATGCTCAAGCTTAATATTATACCCCTTGAGCTTGGTCAACACTTATTCAAAGTTTCTTGCCTTGGATGTAAATGATGTCATGAACATTGAGTTGATAAACATATACTAGCTTAGGAAATTGTTTCAACTTCAAATGATCGCCCACTATATTCTTGGGATCCAATATTTTTAGTTCATATAATTGGAACCCAAATGAGTGCCTATGCTTGGACATGATCTCTACCTACTTCCAATCTTGTAACACAGTCCTTCCAATGATTAGAGGAAAGGGATGGAGAAGGCCCTTCTTCTTCTCTTTACAAAATCCATCAACACCATTGATGAGTTAAGAGGTAATTTCTTATTTGACACACTTGATAGACACATAGATAGGTAATCTTTAGGGTCAGGACACGATTCCCTCAATTTTGATAAATGTGTAGTCTAAATAGAACCAGATATCACCCATCATCTCTACATATTTATTAATCAATGGATGAACCTTAGTCATGGGAAACCCTATTATAACCTCCACTAGAGCTAGGTAGACATAATCATAGATAAATTGCATATGGTTCCTATACTTGAATATGTGCAATTTTGAATAGTGGTGGGATATGGTGGCTCTACCCTTAGGAGACCATTTTTTGATGGCTAGGAAGTTGATGGAAGAAATTAGGGCATCAAGAAAGTAAGAAATCATGAAGAATTATTTTCTATCATTTTTTTATGGTTATAAATTAGCACCCTAGGTGAATGCTAATTAAGTCTCCTATAGGAGGGGTGATATTCTCTTCTACCATGAAATATACATAAAAGACCTAGGTCTTACTTACATATGTGGTTGAGGGGGCTCTTGATACTCTATTTAATAAGGTCATGATTAACCTAATTCCTTCCCTAAATTGTACAATTAGGATCCTTCCCTCAAGGTCCCCAAACTCATGGTTCCCTTGGAGAAACCATGGTTAGAGGATGGTATCCAAGTCATTTTTGCTTATCCATTCCTTGATTTTGGGTAGTTATACATGGGGCTTTGGGGGTTTATAGTATCTTTCAAAGTCTAGAGGGGAAACGTAGGAAACCCTTTTAGATGTTGTCTCATGGATGATCTAGTCATTATCAATATTACAATATAAAAAAATAGGAGCAAGCACATCGATATAGTGAAGTATCATTAGATTGGAAACATCATAATGAAGGCTAGCCATTTGAACTATGAATTGGTCATAGTGCTTCCTACTAACCATGGTAATTCACTGCTCCTCCTTGGTGATGGGTTTCAGCTCTTCTATGGTGAAAAAGAGTTTAGACTAATTCTTTTTTCCATTGTTTAGTGTCATAGTGTCTAATTCACTATCCTTGAAGACTCTGCTTTCATTTTTCATGGATAGATAGAGTTATATCTCTTCTCTTAACTATTGCCTACAGAATTCCATGGTTTATTCTTGCACATTGTTCACACTAGATTTTAATTGATCTTTGTGATGATGTTTTTCACTCAAAAACAAAATTAATCTTCTCTCATATTGAAATGTAACCAAATGAGTTCACTTAGGTCTATTTTATACATGGTTTAGGTTTTTAGGGATTTAATGGTGGTAGCTCATCTATAATTTGGCTCATACGTGCTTTGGATTTGATTTGGACCTTTGCCTTTATACCTTCACATTTTCAAGCACACAAGATCTCCTCTTTTGTCCTTTTCTACTTGCATGGCACTTATGTGGCATTGATCTAGAACTTTCACGACATTTTTCATAAATGCCTTTTGAGCACTAGCCATTGGTATTTTAAAATGCCTCTTTTTATTTCACATTATTGAATGAAGATCCTATGAGTGACCATGAACTATTGATATTTATTTGGGTCCTTATTTTTGATTGGATCTTTTGATACTAATCCTTGTGGTTCTGCCATTTGGCACCTCCACAATCCTTTCTAACCTCTATATCTTGTGTCAGTGCTTTACTAAATGAGCATTTACCATGTGGTGGACTCATGGGTCTTTGAAAAGTAATCAAAATCTTTGAACCATTAGATCATATTCCTATAATGAAGTGTAGACCATTGGATCCTTGTTATCCTTGTGACATCTAATTGGGATCCATAATAAAGTGAGATCCATTGGATCCTGTAAGATACATGAAGGTTAATTAGTGCATATCCATGTAAAAGACTTAGGATATAATCCAAAAGCTAATTTTATCCATAATAATAACCATGGAAAACTTAGGCTAAATAATTTTATGCTAATTTTATTAAAGCATATAATCAAAATGACCCTTCAAAATAAATGATTTAATGCATTATTTTCCTAATCAAAAGCTAGATGATCTTGAATTTAATGGTCTTGTATATTTAAATTATGGATTTGTGATCATCAAATTACATTATTGAGAACATAAAATTTAATCTCATGAATTCACTGGGTTTCAATGGGAGAATGCCACATGGTAGATTCATAACACTTCATGGGTCATTAGATTTATCTTGATTCATTTGATCGAAGATCATGATGAAGTGAGATCCATCTAATCATAATCTAGGAAATTTAATGATATTTTCTTAATTGAATGTGTGAGACCCTTTTTATTTTAGTCCTCAAATGTAAGGATGTTATGTGTCTATCTCATGGGCCTTCTATGATCCTTTAACCTTTCAACTATGACTCGCTCTATTTGACTAGGTTTTCATGATAAAGAGAGAACCATTAAATGTAGGCTAAGGGCCCAATTTTGTTAGGGCCTTCATGCTATTGGATCAGAAGGAATTATGAATTGAAAACCATAGGATCTTGTGAGTTGCATACTTTTTAAGTTAAATCTTAGGTCCTCCTCACTTCATTGGGTCAAGCCCCATAATGCAACATAGGTTATTAGATCCTACAAGATACATGAAGGTTAATTAAGTTATGACCTATGGTGATATAAAATACTTAAGATAAGGTCTCATTTGTATTAATAAATATGATGGGGCCTTAGGATTAAAAATTTAAGCTAAGGTATAAGTCAAAGGGACCAAGTTAGGAAATATTAAACGGGACCTTACAAAACTGCCATTAGACTTATAAATATAAGGAATTAAAGTGGTAAATAATAAAAAGGACCAAGAATTTTTAGGCTATGTTTAGTCATGTTAAAAAAAACATGATTAATCTTAAACATTAAATTTATGCTTAAGCGCAAAGTGGATTTAAAAGGTTCCCACCAATTTCAAATTTGAATTAAGGGTTTGTGCCAAGGTTTTGAGACATGAATTTCTCAACAAGAACACCATGTAACTTGAAACTAATATATATTAAGATCATTTATTATAAATATTAGACAAATTTAAAGAAAAACAAAATCAATAATCCTATCTTTAATAAAGTGGATGATATTCAAATTCTATAAATGATCTGAACATGCCATGTTTTTAGGGTTAATCTTTAGGGTTTCTCAAGGGTCCCTAATTTTCATAAATAGGGGGTATGTTGGCCTCAAAAAATGGAAACTTTTGGGGGAAACATAGAAATATTTTTTAACCTAGATACTCTAATTTAAACAAATAATTAGGTCATCTGCTCCATTTAATTCATATCATTATCTAGATTAGACTATGGTTAGAAAAATCTTGTACTTGTTGGATTAGGGTCAAATATCATGATATAGCCATACTATGTGTGTGATTTGATTCCACTTAATTTTTACCAGTGTATTCAATAAAAAAATTGTAGGTTTCATGTCTTTAATCATTAACACTAACTTAAAACATGTTTAGATATCCATTAAGAACCATGATTCTAGCTCAGGGAAGGCTTGGGCATTGCTCTGCTACTAGCTAAGTATCTATAGCCTTGATAGAGATACCTTTGGCTACACTCAAGGCCTTACTTCACTACCATCCAAGCATCCATAGCCCTAGTGGAGATTACTAGAATCACTTATGCTTACAAATTTTTGATTTTATATTGAATCTTTTTTTTATTTTCTTTAGATCTTTATGCTTTTAGTAAGGTTGGGAACTAGGGTAGCCAGGGTTTAAGGATTTGTTCATGTGTTTGATCCTTAGAGAATCACCTACGGCTACAAAACTTCTCTTAGGAAAGGATGTTGATTAAGCTCAAGTATGGCTATCCATTAATATTTTGATCTCTCACCCTACAAGTGCAAATCTTCTTAAAATGAATTTGAGGTCAAGACAATACTTAAGTTATCATGGAATGATTGGCTTCTCCCATTAGTATTTAATAGTTTCTTCAAAATAAAACATTAGGATTACATTATATAACTATGGTTAGCATATGTATTAGGCTCATACCTACATTCCTAAACTTTAGGAATTTTCAAGTAGACTACCTAACTTTGAACTTGAAATTGTCTAAAAAGACATATTGAAAATAAGGAACCAAGCAACAAGAATAAAACAAAAAATAGGGAACAAAATGGAATTAAACAAATATGCACATGCTCAAATATAAAAAAGGGACATGAAGGAAATAAATTTGAAAGAAACTAGTTAGCCTACCTACACTAAGTCTAATTATCTTGCATAGCTTATTTCATGAAAACCCTTGGTGGAATAGCAACAAAGTAGAGCTCGAGATATTTCCCATTGGTGGGAAATGTGAATTCTTCTCCTTTAATGTCTCTCAAATTTAATGTATTGTTCCCATGTGTGTCTACTATTTGATAATTATCAATCCATAAGGGTGTGAATTTACCATGCTTCACCTTTGGTTCAGATGCTTTGTCCCAAAGGAGGACCAAGTCTCCTTTTCTGAATACCTTTACCTTTGACATTTTCTCAAACCACCTTTTCACTATGGTCTGGTGTCTACTAAAATTAGAAAAGGATTTCTCCCTTGCATCCTTGTGACCTTTATATGAATTAGGTTTGATCACACCAACAAAGTCTATCCCCCATTGAACAAATGGTTTGTCAATCATGACTAGTTATAGAGGCATTACTACCTTTGGTTCCTTGGTGCTAAAAATCTGACATGAGTGACATTATCTTACATGTTTGTGAGAATCATTAAAAATAATTGTCCAATTATAGCTAACTTTGATAATCTTTTGGGTTATGGTTCTCCTAGATGGATGTCCACTACCCAATTTTTCATGGAAGGTGCTCATGATATAGGTGGATTCTTCTTGTAAGACACATATTATGTAGATCCCTTCACATTTTCTTCTATACAAGACCCCATTATTTATTAGATAATGGGATGCCTTCAATATTAGGGCCCTCCTTTACTCCCTAATTAATCATATAAGACAAGTACCAATGATTAGTAAATGGATAATAGAATCATACCACTCACTAGCTTGAAAGTTATGTTGATCCACTTGCATAATACTTATCCTAGGGTTAGTATAATCAATCATCTGGATCACACCTTGGCATCTTACTAGTTTTTCTATTTTGATTTATAAGTAATACTCATCCAAAATTGACAGCCACTTACCTCTACATTCTCCCTGATCATTTTGACTTAACATAAGCTTTGTTCCAGGGTTAGGTAAGATAGCACACACCTTATTTTTAAAGATGTAATGCCTAAATTTATTAACTACATTAACTAATTTATATGAATACTTATCAATAAATGAATAATTCAACTTATCATTCTTAAAATTAGTGCTCATAAAATCTACTGGGTGATCACACCAATCAATATTATGAGTTAATATAACAACCATAGTATGGTCAGATGCAAATGAGTAGAGGTAGAAGTCCTTTGAAAAGTTAGGACTTATAAGGACCGAAGCTTGGATAATGGCCTCCTTGATATCATTGAATTCCTTTCTAGATTCATAATTATAGGTAGCCTTGGCATCCTTCTTTATCATTTCATTCAGTGTCTTAAAAATATTTGCAAATCTGAAAATGAACTTTTTTACAAAGTTTATCTTACCATAAAATGATTTTAGATATTTTCTAATATTTGGAGGCTCTATTATATATATGTCATCCACTCTCTTAGGGTTTATAGAGATACCATCTTTGGTTATGAAATGACCTAGTAATTTTTCTTTAGTAACACAAAATATAATCTTATTAGGGTTTAAGGATATTCCATACCTTCTACATCTCTCAAAAACTTGTTGTAAGTGCATAAAGTGATCTTCCCCATTTTTATAAAAAACTATTAGATAATCCATGTATATGATAATACACTTACCAATCATGCCTTAAAAGACATTATCCATAGCCCTTTGGAAAGTAGATCCTACATTGATTAGCCCAAATGGCATTCTCTTGTAAGTAAAGGTTCCCCATTTGATTATGAAGGTTATTTTCATCATATCCTATCTATCAACCAACACTTGGTTTTAACCTAAAAAACCATCAAGAAAAGACATCATAGATGAACCTAAAACAACCTGTATAACTTGGTCTATAGAAGGAAGATGATAGTTTTCCTTTATAGATGCCTTGTTCAAATTCTAAAAGTCAATGCATAGTCTAATCTCACCATTATTCTTCTTGATTGAGACTAAATTAACCACCCAAGTAAAATGTCTGATGGGAAATACTATACTATCATCTAGTAGTCTCTTGACCTATTTAAAGATCATTGGTTCTAGGTTAGGGTTTATATGCCTATGATTTTGTCTAAATGGTTTACAACTTTATTTAAAGGGTATAGTATGGGTGATGACTCTTGGGTCAAATATATTTAAGTTATCATAGGACCATGCCATAACATCCTTATACTTAGTTAGTAGCTCTTTGACCTTCTTGTTCTCATTGTTGGTGTAGGCTTTTTTTATGTTTACCAACTGGGGTTGATCTTGGTGGCCAAGATCCATTACATTGTAGTCTTTCCCACTCACCTTGGGAATATTAGGTACCTCAACTAGTTTATCTTGATTAAATAGCCTTTCTAAAGAAATCATGTCTTTGGGGATTTTATTGTCATTCAGCTAAATGACCTTTTTATCAAACTTGCCTTCTTGGATTATATTTGCATCAATCTCATCAATGATATGAGCCTCGAATAATCCAAAATTCATTATGAAATCCAATATCTATTGATCATTAATAAAGACTTTAAAATTGTTGACATTGTCAAAGATTGAAGGATAAGGTATTAGCTCAATACTGAAATTGGATGAGTCCTAGTAGGGCATGAGGTTGGCTATAATAGATGATAATTCATTAGCAACTTGGTTATCTTCTCTAGGGATGGAGGTACTGTTGAAGGAATTAAAAGACTTAATGAGATCCCAAACCTTGAAATTATACCTCTTAAGGTATGAGAGATCACACTGGTATTTGTTTCTCACCTAGTTGACTACTAGTTTAGAATCACCATAGACTAGTAGTTCTTTGACCTTGTTCTTCACAACAAATAGCAAACCTAGGATAAGGGACTCATACTCAACAATATTGTTAGTGTAATGGAATTAGAGAATATAATAAGCATGGTATACTCTATTATTTGGGTCAATTAAGATAATAACAACACCTGATCTAGCCTTACACCTAACACCATCAAAATGCAACTTTCATAGTCCAAGAACAACATAAGTATTTATAAGATCGCATACCTTTACCATCTCAAGGATGAGAACCCCTAAGTCTAAGTCAATAATTTTTACCCTTTCATTTATAGTATTGTACTCAGTGATCATGTGTTTCATCATTGGTTCTCTTTTAACCCTAATATAATTTAGAACTCCCTTCCAAGATAGCCATAAATGTGAGTAGTCAATGGACATGTAACCATTCAAATATTTGGTCCATTCCCTACTTAACAAGATCCCATATACATTAAGAATATCAAAAACCTATATATCAATAAACTATTAAACCTTAGGTTCAGAGGCTAATCACATATGAACATTCAATAACTTCCCAATCACTTTGACCTTAGACTTGTCTAATTGGGTAACAACCCTATCAGACTTAATAGGAGTCAAACCAAGTTATTTGCATATACCTGCTAGCATGATGTTGGTAGATGCACCAAAATCTAGTAATAAATTATGAAAATTCTTACCAAACATCCTGATAATGAGTAAGAAAAGAGGAGATTCAACCTTGGCTTTGTGTATAGTCATATTGGCATGGTCAACCCTGGGTGGCTTATTGGACTTCTTTGATAATTACTCCAATAGAAGGTCCCTTTTCTCTATGATCTATGTCAGTTCATGTAATTTAATATTATCCTTTATCTTCTTTATATCCTCAATTATATTATATCTAATTTTATCATAAGAACTAGGAATATCAATATTAGGTTTAGGAGTACTCCCTTTAGGTGGCACAAGATTGTTGCTTGAAGAAGTGTTTAGAGGAGTTTTAAAGTTATTTAGAGGAATTGAGGTAGTAAAGGGATACCTCTGATCTCTATTCCTCAAAGGATAACTCTTCTTTAAGAATTGTTGGAAGGCCTAGATCTCTTCAGGGATCTCATCAGGTTTATTTTCCTCTTGAAAGGGGAAATCAAAAATCTCCACCATGAAGGCTTGATCAGATGATTTGTGTCTAGATACACCTACACCATTATCCCTAGTAGGTAATACATCAAATGTATCTAATTCTTCCTAGAAAGCCTCAAAATATTTTCAAAAATCAATGCATTCAATTTCACCATGCTTTATTATACAATGCACTCTATAATAATTAGGTAATGTAATATCAATAAGATTAATGTCCATGGTCTTAATTTCATAAGATGGATCATTATTCATTATTATGAAATATATCATTATGAAATCTATTATTTGGCCTATTAAACCTTTAAAATGATAAGTTCCTACTAGAGATTTCAATAATATTTCTAACCTATTTTTATAGCTAAAGAATATCAATGCTCAACTTTTGGACCATTTTTAGTATAGACTCATTCTAATTTTTAGGAGTTTTATAATTATGTACTTGGTTATTATTAGCACCACCAATTTTTACTAAATATATTTGATCATTTGTATTGAAGCCATTAGTGGCATGATGACTCAAAAATCTAAGATTTTGATTGGGAGCAATATGACTCAAAGGCAATTGGTTGAGGTTTGGAAGTTGATTTAAGGCTGGGATATTTTGGTTGTTGTTTGTGTTGTTCCCAAAATTAGCTATGCTCATTTTTGGAACAACCCCTATAAAACTTGTATGTTTCATGTTTTCTCTTTAAGTTCATTTTTTGAGGCAAGTTCTTGTTGTTCTCGTTCTTGCTCTACTATCCTCATTGAATGTTTGTGACATTCCCTTAATTGCATTTTCCCAAAAATGTGAAAATCATTACAATCTTGATGTAACCATAGGACAAAGTTTTCATTTCCCAGAGTTAGTGTTTTCTGGCATTTCCATGCAAGGGCAGCATTTTTTTCCACCACTTCATTTGCTTTACATCCTCCATGAAAAGGTGGAATTTTTTGCTGCCCTTGCATCCATCATGCAAGAGCAGCAAAATTTTTCCACCCTTGCATCTCTTGGCCTCTTCCCTTTCTCCCCATCAGCCATCCTTCCTCTTCCTCTATGCTAGGGTGGAGAATTTCACCGCCCTCCCTTCCTTCTCAACTTTTACTACTTGTAAGGGTAGAAAATTTTTCCACCCTAACCAAACGTCTCCCCACCTACACCGGTGGCAAATTTCATTGTTGATGTAGGTCCACTCAACAAGGTGTAGGGGTGGTAAATTTCACTGCCATTACACCTGAGTACAAGGGCAAAATTTTTTTCCACCCTTACACCTTTCCCTACCAACATGCACAGGTGGCAAAATTTCCCACCTTTGGCCTTTTTTTTCACCTCATAGGCATAAGTGGAAAATTTTTCCGCCTATGCATGGATACCTTCCCACATGCCAAGGTGGCAAATTTTGCCGCCCTTGCATCTTTTTCTCTGATTTCTCAAACTTTAGAGAAATCTTTGTTCCTTCCATTTTCTATGCCCACTCCCCTTTTCTTCCACTTTTTGACCTACTCATGCCTCATCCCTTTCAAGTGCATTTTCCTAATCATGACCATCAAATGTGTAGTTTTCCCAGATTGCTAATTTTTTCCCTGATTGCATAATCACGATTCTTACTACAGTTTCTCTAAAGGATCCCTCTTCATCGACGTCTTTTCAACCAAAGTTCTTCCATATCACTGAAGTTTCTCTAAAGAAGTTGAAGACAATGAAGTACAATATCAATGTTTTTTTCCAATCACCTCAATCACTTCTAATGTCGATGACGTTAGGGACACAGAGATCAGCCATGTAGATATGGCCGAGTTTGTGGAGAAAACCAAGATGAAGAATCTGAGCTCTAAAATGAAAAGGATAATTGAAAGCAACATTCATCTAGTCTCCTCTTTCCCCGTGGCAGAACATCACATAGAGTTCATCCTCCAGTACACCCAATTCTACAACAAAGATACCAGGACTGTGGTAGATGCTACGGTGAGGGCTAAGGTGATTTTCAGGAACACCATTACACCAGAAAGTATAGGAATTTAGGCATCTATTACCATGTATGATGCTCATCTAAAGAATTCTGGTGGTAAGAGCTAAACCATTTCCCCCTTCTCTCTTCTTCCTCTCTTCTCATGCACTTTTGTCATGTAAAAGTGCATGCAATTTTGTAATGTGTAATTATGTGTAAAAAATCTGGAAAAATATCTCAAAGTCAAAGATGACTCATCTTTGACTAAGATATTTTTTTATTTTGATCTTTTTAATTTTGGAAGGTTTCTCCCTATATATAGAGGGAACCTCTTTTGTAAATGGATCTCTAATAATTGAGAGCAAAAACTCTTCTAAAATTGACACACTTCTTGAGACTTTGTGCTCAACTTGTAAATCATATTTCATCGAATGAATGAGAAACAGGTTTATTTCAAACTTTGTGTTGAAGTAATTTGTGTTATTTAGGAAATGGTTCTTATGTCCTCTTTCCTAATAATCTCTTATCTATTTGATTTAATAAGCAAAGTGTGTGTGTTGACATTATTTGAAGATGTTTCTAAAAGATATAAGAAAGACTTTGAGATATTTTTATCTTGGTGATCCTTTTATCCTTTGTAGTTTTAGGCAAAGTCTTTGTGCTTCTTTTCACTCTATGGTTACGCATATTCCAAATCGACGAAGGAGACAATGAAAGACTTTGTGCGTACGTAGGTTTCTTTGTTAACTTTGTTACCTAATTCAAGGGATTTTCTACTCTACGTTGGATACCATTCCTAAAATAAGGGGAATGTTCTTAGCCAACGACCAGGATTTCTCTCTCTTGTTCCTTGGACATCATCTCTGAAAAAAGAGAGGTGGATGTTGTTATACTACCCCAAGTATTGTTTTTTGCTTACCTATATATATACATATAGCATATAAATATTCATAGGGAACCTCCCCTTGATGAGAGGAGAGATTTACCTCATCTAGATGTGGTAAACCCACACTTTTTGTGGCATAAATCTCCTTGTGATGTGGCTAATATACCCATTTTGTCATCTGTTAGTTGACGATAAAATATTCACCCAACAGCTTTTTGGTGACTCCCCTGGGGATGAACGTGCAGTCTGAAACCTCAAGTTTTAGATTCAAGTAGTCCCTACCCTTATCCATTATATAGTATAGTGACTCTATTCCATGTCTTACCCATTATCATTATAGCCTTACCATCTTCCTCCATCTTTGTTATATTATTTGTTCTGCAAAACCATAGCCTCTGGGAAGAGCACACAGTTTGAAGTCTCAAGCTTCAAATTGAAGTAGATCCTGCTCTTTTCCATTTTTGTTCTACAATTTGGCAACTCCATGTTATACCAAAGGCCAAAAATCCCAAGGTGTTGTTGACCCTACTTTTGAGTTGTTGTGGTAGAGCAATTTTGAGTTGTTTCCTCCATAATCTCACCTTCAACAAACTAGGAGTCTTCCTCCTAGCCCCACTAGGTCACCAGCACAAGGCAGAGCTTCTTTTTCTACTACGAGCAAAGCTTTGCCTATCTGTTCTACACCCAGATTTGTGATCCCACTTTTACATAATCAAATCATGGCTCAAGGCCCCTATGGTAACTCTTTTGGTCCACTTAATTTGATTCCACCCCTGCATGAGCTTCCATGTAGTTCAAGGAAAAATTTCCCCAAATTCTTTGGTGATGGGAAAGTTCATCCTGATGAACACATTACAGCTTTCAACATAGCCTATAGTGTAATAGGGGTGGAATTTGAAGACATAGTGATTAGGCTATTCATGGAGACACTACAAGGCACTGTTGTAGACTGGTTCTACCACCTATAGGGTAGATCAATGACTAGCTGGGACACTCTGAAAGACAAATTTGAAGCCAAGTTTAAGCCTATAAAAGATGCACATGCCTTGCTGGCCTAGCTCACTCAGATGAAGAAAGAGCCTCATGAGCCTATGAGGGATTTTATTGCCAAGTTTGATAAGCTGAGGCATAGGATTCCCATGGTTGCCCAGCCAACACCTCAGAATCTCAATGTTTTTTCATCAACTCATAGTTGCCTAAAGTGAGTTTCTTATTGAGATGAGCTAGGCACATAGACCTTGCTACTACTCAATACTTGGCTATTGAGGTAGAAGATGACCTTATCTTGGATGGAAAGATAAGGAGAGATCTAAATAGAGGTAAATCTTCTCCTTCTTTTAAATACTCCCCTTCAACCACCACTGATCTAATGGTGCAGAAGCTAGCAAATGAATTTTTGGTCCTCAAAAGACAAATGGCCCAAGTTATGTCTACTTATTCTAATTAGGATATGCCAAGGAAGACATTTCAGAATCAGGCATACCAAGGCAATGCTGCCAAGAATCAAGGGTAGCCAAATTTCCTTCCTCCCCTGCAGAGGAACCTTGCCCTTGAAGTGCCTCCAACCAACTCAGCAGTTGGATATTTGGAAACAGAACATGATTTCTCTTTCCAACCTGAGTTTGATCAAGAAGAATTAGTTGGTGACTCCCACATCAGTTCCTGAACTATCAAGATGAACCTAAAAGAGAAGGCAATGTAGTTAAGGGGTCATATGTTATATTCACCCAGTCCAAGAATCAATCAGCTCAACAAGCTGATAAGGAAAAAGTAGAGGAGTGACCTCAACCAACAGTTTCAATTGCTAAGTGGGGATCCACTCTTCCTTTCTAGCCAAAGGACCCAGTGATTGTGAGAAAGGTAAGTACCCCAAATTCCCCTATGCCTTCTACTTCAAATTCATAGTCCAATCCTCCCCCTTTCAAAAATCAAAAGGATGAACTCCCATCCTCTACTCCTAGCTCATTCTAGGAATTTGATATCATTGACCATATAAACAAAACCAAAATTCAAATGTCTGAATTTGAATTTTTGTAGTCTCATCCTGAGCAATTTGACAAGTTGGTTCAATGTGTCAAAAACCAAACCATCCCTGTAAGACAAGAGGTTAAGAAAGTAACTCATGGTCCCCCAAGGAACATGCCCATCCCAAACAATCTTGTCATTACCTCTCATGCTGCCCTTGGGAAAATAGAGCTTTTCTATGTTTCCTTGTTGATAAATAGTCACCATCTCAACAATTGCATCATTGATTTTGGGACTTTAGACAATGTCATGACTGTTAAAGTGGCAAAATCTCTGGGTCTCACACTAACCAAGACATTTGGGAGATGTTTCTCCATGGAGAAAAAACAAGTGCCACTATTGGGGCAAATTAAAGATGCCCAATTTTCATTTGCTACCTTTCCAGACAAGCTAATCAAGATGACCATCCTAGTGGCCAACGTCCCAGCGTCATATGGCATCCTTCTAGGGAAAAATTTTTGCAAGAATGTTGGAGGGCAATTAAGCATGGACTTGTCTCAAGAAAAAATCCTTGTGAAAGGTGTAATGCAAAGGTTGCTTCCTAAAAAAGAGGCAAAATACGTTGTCACTCAGATATCAAGGCCTGAAGCTCAAATTATATTTGAGTCTTTAGGTAGGGGTATTTATTTTTTGTCTACTGAAGACATTCATGTTTCAATAGATGAAAATCCTATAGGTGATGATCTAGGAATTGGTTCAGATGGAACAACACCAAGTATGCCTGATAGTGCCAATGATTGGTAGGTGTTGAATGGGAACAATCAAATCATGTGCTGGACTGAACTAGAAGAGCAACCAATTATGGTAATGGACCATGTTGCTACACATCAAAATTAGGAAAAGGAACTTTTTCCCAAGAGAGCAAAGATTCATGGTTTTCATATTAAAAGTCAATTCTTGTTGTGGGGAAAGAGGAGAAAACCAAAGGGAGGACACAGAAAATTGGTTTCCTAGTGGAGAGTTCCATTCACCCATCACCAATTTTGGGTACAAAATGGCTTCTTGCTAGTTTATCAGGACATAGCACCATTTTCACTACCTCACAGTGGGCAGCATTTGAAGCACTTTAATCCTTGAAGTATTAGATGAGTTCACTTGTACATTTGTATAGTTTTTGTGCTGTTTATTTTCTTTTGGTTTCTCATGTTTTTTTTTGTTTTTTTTTGGCTTGACTCCATAGCCCAATGGCTTGGATGAAAGCACTTAGAGACTAGTTTCTACTCTCGCTGATTGGTTCAATCAATGAAAGTTCCCCAACAGGAGCCAACTATTGTTCCCAAAATTAGCTACGCTTGTTTTTGGAACAACCCCTATGAAACTTGTTTGTTTCATGTTTTCTCTCTAAGTTCATTTTTTGAGGCAAGTTTTTGTTGTTCTCATGTTTACTCTACTAGCCTCATTCAAAGTTTGTGACACTCCCTTAATTGCATTTTCCCAAAAATGTGAAAATCATTACAATCTCGATGCAACCATAGGACAAAGTTTTCATTTCCTAGAGTTAGTGTTTTTTGGCATTTCCATGCAAGGGTGGCATTTTTTGCCGCCACTACATTTGCTTTGCATCCTCCATGCAAAGGCAAAAATTTTCACCACCCTTGCATCTATCATGCAAGAGCAACAAAATTTTTCTGCCCTTGCATCTCTTGGCCTCTTCCCTTTCTCCCCGTCGGCCATCCTTCCTCTTCCTTTATGTTAGGGCAACGAATTTCACTACCCTCCCTTCTTTCTTGGATTTTACTACCTATAAGGGTGGAAAATTTTTCTTCCCTAACCAAATGTCTCCCCACATCCACTGGTGGTAAATTTCACTGTTGATGCGGGTCTACTCGACAAGGTGTAGGGGCAATAAATTTTGCTACCATTACACCTAAGTGCAAGGGTGGAAAATTTTTTTTCCCTTACACCTTTCCCTGCCAACATGCATAGGTAGAAATTTTTTTTGCCTATGCCTTTTTTTTCACCTCATAGGCACAAGTGGAAAATTTTGCCACCTATGCATGGAGACCTTCCCACATGCCAGGGCAACAAATTTTTTTGCCCTTGCATCTTTTTCTCTAATTTCTCAAACTCCAAATAAATCTTTGTTCCTTTCATTTTCTATGCATGCTCCCCTTTTCTTCCACTTTCTGACCTTCTCATGCCTCTTTCCTTTCAAGTGCATTTCCCTAATCATGACCATCAAATATTTAGTTTTCCTAGATTGCTAATTTTTCCCGCATTGCACAATCACGATTCTTACTATAGTTTCTCTAAAGGATCCCTATTCATCGACATCTTTTCAACCAAAGTTCTTCCATATCACTGAAGTTTCTCTAAAGAAGTTGAAGACAATGAAGTATAATATCAAGGTGTTTTTCCAATCACCTCAATCACTTCTAATATCAATGATGTTAGGGACACAGAGATCAGCCATGTAGATATGGCCGAGTTTGTGGAGAAAACCAAGATGAAGAATTTGAGCTCTAAAATGAAAAGGATAATTGAAAGCAACATTCATCTAGTCTCCTCTTTCCCCATGGCAGAACATCACATAGAGTTCATCCTCTAGTACACCTAATTCTACAACAAAGATACCAAGACTGTGTTAGATGCTACGGTGAGGGCTAAGGTGATTTTTAGGAACACCATTGCACTAGATAGTATAAGAATTTAGGCATCTATCACCATGTATGATGCTCATTTGAAGAAGTCTGGTGGTAAGAGCTGAACCATTTTCCCCTTTTCTCTTCTTCCTCTCTTCTCATGCACTTTTGTCATGTAAAAGTGCATGCAATTTTGTAATGTGTAATTACATGTAAAAAATCTGGAAAAATATCTCAAAGTCAAAGATGACTCATCTTTGACTAAGATATTTTTATATTTTAATCTTTTTAATTTTGAAAGGTTTCTCCCTATATAGAGAGGGAACCTCTTTTGTAAATGGATCTCTGATAATTGAGAGCAAAAACTTTGCTAAAATTGAGACACTTCTTGAGACTTTGTGCTCAACGTGTAAATCATATTTCATTGAATGAATGAGAAACAGGTTTATTTCAGACTTTGTGTTGAAGTAATTTGTGTTATTTAGGAAATGGTTCTTATGTCCTCTTTACTGATAATCTCTTATCTGTTTGATTTAATAATCAAAGTGTGTGTGTTGACATTATCTGAGGATGTTTATAAAATATAGAAGAAAGACTTTGAGATATTTTTATCTCGGTGATCCTTTTATCATTTATAGTTTTAGGCAAAGACTTTATGCTTCATTTCAATCTACGGTTACGTGTATTCTGAATTAGTGAAGGAGACAATGGAAGACTTTGTGCTTACATAAGTTTTTTTGTTAACTTTGTTACCTACTTTAGGGGATTTTCTGCTCTACGCTAGATACCATTCCTGAAAGAAGAGGAATGTTCTTAGCTAATGACTAGGATTTCTCTCTCTTGTTCCTTGGACATCATCTCTAAAAAAAGAGAGGTGGATGCTGTTATACTACCCTGAGTATTATTTTCTGCTTACCTATATATATACATATAGCGTATAAATATTCATAGGGAACCTCCCCTTGATGAGAGGAGAGATTTACCTCATCCAGATGTGGTAAACCCACACTTTTTGTGGCATAAATCTCCTTGTGTTATTTCTGATATACCCATTTTGTCATCAGTTAGTTGACAAAAAAATATTCACCCAACAGTTTGGAAAGATGTTTAGAGTGGGCATATGTAAGTTAATGTTTGGAAAAAAATAGGCTATTTGTCCTTAGGGATACATTTGGTCATTAATGGTTACTACCTCAGAATAGGCCCTAGATAATGAAGTTATAATTAGTTGAGACCTTTTCAGGAACACAAGTATCATTAGATCTAATACATCAATATAGATTTCTAAAGCTACTACATCATTACGCTTATATGGTTTTGTGGTCCTACTATATATTTTATGAAATATAGCATTAAAATACCTTATGGTCTCATTTTCATCTCTTCTAATGGTGGTAAAATGATGGTAAATAACATAAGGACTGACAATCTTACCAAAATAATTTATGAGCACATTGGTAAAACCATCCTAACTAGTGATATAATTGTTAGGCAGGTTAAAAAACCATTCATAAGAAGCATCTTTAAAGGTAAAAAGAAATAACCTACATGTTACATCCTCATGCACAACATTTAGTAACCTTAAAGAAGATTTTAAAAACTTAATGTGATCTTCAATAGTTGTAATACCAATTAGACTAAATGTAGGCAAGTACTTGTTAGGGTTACATGGGAGATCATGTACCACACTTGACACATTTATTGAAGAGTCTCTCAACCAAGCCATGCATAAACAATGGTAGAAGGTAAAGGTACCTTGAAGAGGTGAAGTTGACAAATATTTGGATCTCTTTCATTTACCTTTATCATGCCTGGAATTTATATGAACCTCAAGTTTAAGCAAAAGTTCCCTTGTCTTTGAGAGTGATCTTGTCTGAACCCTTGGTAATTCTAGTTTGAAGGTTGAATATCATGTTTTAAATATGATGGATCATGATAATGTTTATAAGGAACAAAGATTAAACCTACACATTAGGCTCATTTTGTAAATATTATGTAAAGAATAGTAAATGATGTTGATATTTAACTAAGATAGCTCAAAGATGTGCCTAATTATGCAAATATGATCTATCTTTATAAGTTTAATCTCAAATAATCCTATATCTATGAAATATATGTCAACCTTTGATCAAAACAAGTTGTCCTAACCTCAAATACTATAGATTTCCAATATTAAGCTATATTTACGAAAACCAATCATCAAACATCAAAGAACTTTGATCTTTGTCTAAAGGAAACATAAAGATGGGTCAAATACCACAAATATCAATGATATTTACACTTATAAATGAAGAATTACTCAAAGGCACAAATATAACATCAATCTTAGATTGAAATGGACAAAGATCCAACCACTTCACAAAGGTGGTCCTCCTTCTAGCACCAATAAAATGCTATTCCCGTTGATGCCTCTAGATGTACCACATGGGTTCTTAGCATTCAAAGAACACTTTCCATTTTAAAATTCTAGGAATTTAGAGCATGAGTAGTAGGTTATGGAAACTTGATGTCATTTGTGGTGAAATAGTGATAGAAGTATGTATGAGTGTTCCAAAAAATCTATAATAAGTGATGGTTGGGAGCCATCATGTTTCATTTTTTTATGAATTTTAGAGGATATTTGATGATACTCAGTGACTTATTGTCTAATTTAAGCTACACATTAATCTATATAGATATTGACAATGAAATCTAAGCTATAGTGATCTAGTGTAAAAAAAGAAATAAGTGATTGCTAATCTTGAACTCAAATATCATGACAAAGTGTCAATTACAACTAAACTTGTATTTAAGTATTATATAACACAAAATATAAAATCTCAAATTTCACCACATACCAAACACATTCCTAAGGATGATATGAAATTATACAAGTAGTAACTAGATTTCACTTTAAAGGTTTGTTACCAAACTCAAATAGCATTAACACATCTAAATATAAAACAAATAAAGTGAAGAAAATATAAAACCTTCAACTAATTTAGCATAAGCACAAATTAGAAACCCTATATCACAAATGCAAATTCAAAATTCAAATAAACTATTCAAACTTAAGCATTAGAATCAACATTGAGAGAAGAAGCTATGTTAACAATTGATACATTCAATCTATACAATCTTTGAAAAATTCCTTGATCTCATTAATTTCATGAAGTATAAATTTTTTTTCAAATTTTCTCTCTATGGAACATGGTAGTACTACCTTTTATAGAAAGACAAGGTAGTACATTGATTAGTTAAAAGATACAATTGCACAAATGATAAGGACAATTGTGCTTCCTTAGAAAGTTATAGAATACACTTGTGTTTTATAATTATACTAACCTAGGGGTGATATTCTAATAGACTAGCATATGCCTTAAAAAATAATATTTCCTATTTTTAAATATTATAATTTTTTACAAAAAGAATATTAACTATTAGGTGGGCCCATTGCTTTGGGACTCCCTTGTTGATCCTGCAGAAGTTCCATTACCTTTTGATGTTGTTCTTTGATTAGTTCCAAATCTAAAAGAGGCTTTATAATTCAAAGATATTCATGATTAGCTAAATCATCAAAGTCCCTATCATTCCTGGCCATAGATTCCTTGATGCTCCTAGCCTTTGCTATCTTTTCTTTAGCTATGAAGATCATTCCCAATACTCTACTATTATATCTACTAGACTAGCCTTAGCTTTTGCTTTTAACCGATTGCATCACCAAAGTGACCCTATGTTTATACTCTACATCAACAATAATTCCTAGGGCATTAATATTGGTAGGGTTAGCTAATATGGTGTCAAGTATTTTCTTAATTTGAGTAATTAGATAATAATCATCTTTAAGGAGTGTATTCGAGCCTACTAACTAGGTACTTAGACTTTGTACTTTATCCACCACTATCCCCAAAATAGAATTTAGGTGGGACAGGCTAGTAGTTTTGAATTTAAGAATCTTTTTCCTAATCAAATTATTGATGAGATGTCTTAACTTGGTCTCTACCTCCTACCATTATACTATCATTCCTTTGGCTCTTCACTTTGGTTATTTAATGCATCTTGCCTCAACTTCATTGACTACAAAGAATTAAACATATCAAATAAGGATGATTTAAACATGTCTAAAATGGCATTAGGTACATATATAATGGCCTGTGTCTCCAGTTTTTCCTTCTCATTTTATAAATTTTGAATCCTCCATTTCATTCCTCTACTCCCAACCTTTGCTTGAGTTGACTAGGCCTCCATTAAGCTCTCAAATTCCTCTTCATGGATGGGATTTTCACCTGGATATTGTCCTTCAACTAGATTCAAACCTACAATAGGTTCAAATTTTTGGAAGGTGAACTCTTTTACTCCCACCATGGATTTTCTAGTGGTGACCCTTTCTTATCCACTTTATTACTTTATGGCATTGTAGTGGCCATAATTATTCTTTCTTCTTCTTCCTTCATTATGGCCCTAATCCATGGCTTGATGTCATTATGTAAATCTATGTTGACAACTTATATTCATGCCCATGAGGGGGAAAAAGAGGGGATATTCTATAATTTCCCATAGATAAAACAATCATGGATAATTGGTCCATGGATGGTGAATTCCTCACTGAATAGATTAATTTCACTGGTGGGGTGAGTAAGGGTCAATCTTGGCCTTTTTGGTCCAATAGGGACCAATGCCAACTCTACCTTCCTCTTCTCCTTGGGTGCCATTAGGACTATGTTGACAATAATTTATTTCCCTTTATCTTCTCTAGGCTCTCTTTCTTAGGAATGTGCCTCTTCAACATGTTCCCCTTCCTCATCGATGCCATATGCTTCAGCAAGATCTATAAGTGCACCTTTAAATATTTCATCTAATTTCAAGGAAATCATATCTAAGTGCTCAATTAGAGATGGTGGCCTTTGGGGAAAGGATAAAGATGAAGGTACCTATTTAAGTCTCTCTTCTAGATTTTCCTTACCATGTCTTAATTCAATTTATCTTTGAGTTTGTGGTTGATCTAATTGAGGTTGCTCTTGAGATGGTCTAGAGGTCCAGGAAGTAAATGATATTAGAGAGGATGCATTTTGCACACCTCTCCTACTAGTTTATCATCACTTGTTAACCTATGCTCAAGATTAATATTGTACCCCTTGATCCTAGTTAACACTTCTTCAAAGTTGCTTGCCTTGATGTAAATGGTGTCATGAACACTGAATTGATGCACATATACTAGCTTGGGTAGCTATTTTGACTTCAAATGATCACTCACTATATTATTGGGATACTACATTTTTGAGTTCACCTAATTAGAACCCAAATGAGTCCCTATGCATGAATATCATCTCTACCTACTTCCAATTATATATCATAGTCCTTCCAATGATCAGAGGAAAGGGATGAATAAGGCCCTTCCTCTTCTATTTACAAACTCCATCAACACCATTGATAAGTTGAGAGGTAATTTATTATTTTATCAACTTTATAGGTACATACATAGGTTATCTATAGGGTAAGGACATGATTCCCTCAATTTTGATAAATGTACAGTCTAGATAAAACCATTTATCACCCATAATCTCTACATATTTCTTGATCAATGGATGAACCCTAGGCATGGGAAACTCTATAATAACCTCCACTAAAGCTAGGTAGACATAGTCATAGATGAATTGTATATGGTTCGTATACTTGAAGATGTACAATTTTTAATAGTGGTGGGATATGGTAGTTATACCCTTAGAAGACCAATTTTTTATGCTTGGGAAGTTGATGGAAGCAAGTAGGGCATCAAGAAAGTAAGACATCATGAAGAATTATTTTCTATCCTTTTTCTTAATGGATGCAAATTAGCACCCTAGTTGAATTCAAATCAAGTCTCCAATAGGATGGGTGAGATTCTCTTCTACCACAAAATATACATAAGAGACCTAGGTCTTGTTTGTATATGTGGTTGAGGGGGTTCTTGATGCTTTGTTTAATAAGGTCATGATTACCCTGATCCATTCCCTAAATTGTATAATTAGGATCCTTCCCTCAAGGTCCCCAAACACATAGTTCCCTTAGAGCAGACATGGTCAGAGGATGGTATCCAAGTCATTTTTCCTAGTCCACTCCTTAATTTTGGGTAGGTTTACATGGGGATTTGGGAGTTTATAGTATCTTTCAAAGGCCAAAGGGGAAATGTAAACAACCCTTTTAGATGTTGTCTAATGAATGATCCAATCATTGTCAATCCTACAATCTATAAAAATAAGAGAAAGCACATCGATATAGTGAAGTACCTTTGGCTTGGTAGTAGTATAATAAAGGCCAAACATTTGAACTAAAACTAGGTCATAGTGTTTCTTACTAACCACAACAATTATTTACTCCTCTTTGGTGATTGGTTTTAGCTCCTCTATGTTGAAGAAGAGTTTAGACCAAGTCTTGTTTCAATTATTTAGGGTCATAGTGTCTAATTCAGTGTCTTTGAACACTCTACCTTCATTATCCATGGATATATAGAGCTTTGTCTTTTCTCTTAACTGTTGCCTACAAGCTACCATGGCTTCTACTTGTAAACTATTCACACCAAATTGTAATTGATCTTTGGGATGATATTTTATGATCAAAAACATAATTAAGCTTCTCTTGGATTGAACTATAACCAATTGAGTTTTCTTAGGTCTTTTTTATGTAATATTTAGGGTTTTAAGATTTTAATGGTGGTATCTCATCTAGTATTCAACTCGTATGTGTTGGGGATTCGATTTGAACCTTTACCTTTATACCTTCACATTTTAGAACACACAAGATCTCCTCTTTTATCATTTTCTACTTGCATGGTGCTTATGTGGCATTGATCTATACCTTTTTATAGAATTTTTCATAAATGACTTTTAAGCACTATCCATTGACATTTTAAAAAGCCCCCTTTTCTTTCACACTATTGGATGAATATCATATGAGTGACTACAAACCATTGATCTTGATTTGGGTCCTTGTTTATGATTGGCTCTTTTGATACTAAGCCTTATGGTTGTGTCTCTTGGCACCTCCATAGGAATTTCTAAACTCTATATCCTACATCAGTCCTTTGTTAAATGAAAATTTTCCATGTGGTAGATTCATGGGTATTTAAAAAGTCATCAATTTATTTTCACCATTAGATCATATTCATATGATGAAGTGCAAATCATTAGATCCTAGTTATCTTTGCACCATCTAATTAGGCACCATGATAAAGTGAGAGCCATTAGATCCTATAAGATATGTGAATGTTAATTAGTGCATAACCATGTAAAGTACTAAGGATGAAATCCAAAAGCTAAGTGTATCCATATAAATAAAAATGGATAACTTAGTCTAAACCCTTTTATGCTAAGTTTATTAAAGCATATAATCGAAATGACCCTTTGAAAGACTCGATTTAATGTATTCTTTGCCTAAGAAAAAGTTAGATGAGTTTGAATTTTATGGTCTCATAGACATCAATAATAGCCTCATGGGAATCAAATGACATTCATGATAACATCAAATTTAATCTCATGAAGTCCCTAAGTTCCAATGGGAGAATGCCACATGGTGGCTTCATAGTGCTTCTTAGGTCACTGGATTCATCTCACTTTGTTTGATAAAAAAATATGATGAAGTGAGAGTTATTTGATCATAATTTGAGAAGTTGCATGTTATTAGCTTAATTCAATGTGTGGAATCCTTTTAATTTTAGTCCTTGAGTGTAAGGATGCCACATGTCGATCTTGTGGGTCTTTTATGATCCTTTGACCTTTCAACTATGCCTTACTCCATCTGATTAGGTTTTCATGATGAAGCAAGAACTATTGGATGTAGGCTAAGGGCCCAAATTTGTCAGGGACTTTTGACCATTGTATTTTAAGGCATGAGGAATCATGAACCATAGGATCTCATGAGATGTATGCTTTTTAAATTAAATCTTGGGTCCTCCTCACTCCATTGGGACAAGCCCATAATGCACTATGGGCCATTAGATACTAAAAGATACATGAAGGTTAGTTAAGTTAGGACTCATGGTGATATAAAAGGCTTAGCCTAAGGTGTTAAGGGTAAGGTCTTGTTTGTATTAATAAATATGGTGGGGCCTTAGGATTAAAACTATAGGCTAAGGTATAAATCAAAGGGACCAAGTTAAGAAATATTAAAAGGGACCCTATAAAACTGAAATTAGACTTAGAAATATAGGGAATTAAAGGGGGAAATAATAAAAAGGACAAATAATTTCTTAGGTTAATTTTAGTCGTGTTAAATTTTTTATTAAGCTTTAACATGAAATTTATGCTTAAGTCTAAAGTGGATTTAAAAGGTTCCCACCAATTTCAAATTTAAACTGAGGGCTTGTGCTAGGGTTTTGGGACATGAATTTCTTAGTAAGAACACTATAGGACCTAAAACTAATAGATATGAAGACCATTTATTAGCAATGTTATACAAACATAAAGAGAAACAAAATCAATAATCCTATCTTTAATAAAGTGGATGATCTTCAAATTCTATAAATGATCTAAACATGTCATGTTTTCAACATTAATCTTTAGGGTTTATCAAGGGTCCCCAATTTTAAAAAATAAGGGCTATGTTGGCCTCAATAGTAGGGTACACATATACATTTATATATCATCTTTGTGAATAGGGAATATATAAATATATTTGTGTGTGTGTGTGGAGTTATATATAATTATGTGGTTCAAATTAAGGAATAGGTTAAAGCCAAAATGGATATATGTTTTTGAGTAAATATTGAAATTTGACATTGGTTTAGACTGAGGATAAGTAAAAAAATATAACCTCAGTGATACTTAAGTTGATTTTCATTTGGGATGCCAATAAAAGTGAAACACACACACACACACACACATATATCATGACTATGTTTGAGTTTTATAAATTATATATCATGAATTATTATACATATATTTGATGTATATATATCTTACTTTTATAAAATATTGTGAGTTATAAAATTTGTGTGTATAGTCATACATATACAAGGACTCTGCTTAAAGAGAATAAGAACTAGTAGAGATAGGGATGGAATTTTAATATGAAGTTTATATCAAAAATATTGACTGTAATTTATTACTAAAACTAGATTTATATGGGTATAGTTAGTTAAATCAAACACAAGAAATTATAGAGTTTGTGAGATTGTAATTATGTGTATGTATGTCTATAGAAATATATAAAAAACATTGAAATGTATACTTATAGGACTATTTGAAAAAAGTTTACCTAAAAATATAAATCTGAGATGTATGATTTTTGTGTTTTTAGGTAAAACAAAGTAGAAGATGTGGGGAAATGTGGGGTCATTAATGTACCACATCTAAGCTAGATTTTTATTACAAATTAAATTAGGTATGAAATAATTTAAGAGTCTCTTTTTAATTTTATATGCTCGTTCATAAATAATTTATTGAATATAGTAACCTAAGGATTAACAAAATTACCCTTTTATGGTATAAATTATCCTTTTATTTCAATAATTAGCATGTAATTGCTGATAGTAATAATTGTATGAACCTATTGGTTAAATAAATTTTAACCAAATCTTGTATTGTTGGTACTAACTAAGTAGTGAGATGGACTTTAATGGCTTATTTATCACCACCAATGCCAGATGAAGGTAATTCAATCAAGTGGTGTGTATGAATTTCATAGATCGTAGAGATCAAAAGCTATTTGAAAACTTTGGCCAAAATAATGTTTAGATAGACATTACCATTTCATATGTATGGTTTTCATGTTTGTTAGATATCATGTTTAGAATGTATTTTTTTTATGGTACACATCATGTAGTATAAATATTATAGAACATCGGTACTAGCATGTCTCTTTAGATTCCCACACCATCACTATATACACATACATGAAAGGAGGGCCATTCTCTATTTAGGGGATTTTGTGTTGGATCGATGGTCTATGATTATTGTGTAAAAATGATCAGATGATTCTCTCCTTCCCCACTACAGTACTTACTTGGAGACTAAACTTGAGATTATTAGATATACATGAGTTAGAGTGAAGTAAGCTTCTTGGAGCATTATATCTATCACTGTATTTATATGTTGAGGCAACTTTCCTATTTGAATGTAATTGTAATTTATTTATACATTAACATTAGTGGCTATATTATTGTACAATCCATGGATAAGTTTTAGTATGATTACTTTTCTTATAATTTTATGCTATTTTACATAAGTTTTTAATGATCAATAACTGTAAATGCTAAATATTTAGTTGTGTTTAATAAAATTTCATTAGTATGTTAAAGTCACTAATTATAATCTTGTGGGGTAATCTAATGAAATAATAAGTGTTATGTAATTTTTTTCTTAAAATACTACATTATTATAGTAAATCCATATGGGGATGTAAACTAAGAAATGTTTGGCTATGGTCAATCCATCAACAACTACTTCAAGCCCATTTAAATTTTCCTAATAAGGTCCATATAACTCCTTTCTATTTTTGTCCAAATATCTATTTTGGTAAAATCATTACTTTCCTTTTCATAAAATTAAAATTGTAAAATAATAGAGTAAGATAAAAAAATAGAATAAAAAGAGTCACTCAAGAATGTAAAGGGTCAGCCCATTCCTTATGGCTATAAATAAAATAAATGACTATTTTAAATGGGATTTTTGATGTTTTTAGTTGGTAAATATTAAAGAGTAAGAAAGAAACTTTGTGTTCATTCTTTTGTCCATGAACCAAGGAAATACCATAACTTTGTGTGTTGATTACTTTAATGGGTATGTCTTTTTCTTATGTTGATGGATAAATCATTATATCAAGAACTAATTTTTTTTCCCTAAAGCATCTTATTATTTTATAGTTTTATCATTACAAAAGTGGATAAAATCTACATTTGTTTATCTATTCATGACTCTTCTGATTCTTTTTTTTTCTTTTTTTCTTTTCAATTGAATGTTATCACTTCAACCTCCCCATTTAACTTGTAAATATTGTATATAAATATAGTTTTTTTTATTTATTTCAATACAGATAACTTTCCCTCATAATAGAGGAGAGAATTTTCATCTCCTATATTGTTGTGAAACTCAAATTTGTCAAAAAACACCAAATATTTCACCAATAGATTTTGGCACCCATCATTGGGCACATCATGTGATTTCCATGTAACCCACAATATTTCAATTGAATTTTTTTGTATGACTATCCATATAAATTAGATCTTATCTATCCAACCAAACCTTAATTGGATTCAAACTACAACAACATTTATTTCATTTGATTTATGGCAGATTTCTTAGGATAACAAGGTGGATAATTCCCATTTTCAAAGAGCTACAATTATTCTAGATGAAGAAAAACATCATAATAATTTTGATCAAAGAATAATTTCACTCATTATTGGAAGAATAATGATCAAATCTTGAGACTTTTTAGTATCCCGGCTGATAGAAGGTACACAAGATCCATAAAGAAAAAGGGAATTTCTTATTCATTTTTTATTTTCAATAATAATTAAGTTTTAGACTTTCTTTGTAGTGGATAAAAAATGTATAGCCTATAAAGTGGAGATTATCACTACCATATATATTTATCCCATGAATAATAAACCTTCATAAAATGAATGTTGTTGGGCAATCGTATAGGCCCATTGGCTTTGGGTACTAAAATTCATGAGTTTCCAAAATTTAAGAAATAATTTCCCTAAGTTTGCTAGTGACAGAAGACAATACCCTGATTAACACATAAAGGATTTATTATTCACTTGTGGTATCCTTAGTGTCAAACATGAAGATGTGTTAATAAAATTATTCATGGAAATATTGGCCAAAGGATCCGTTGAGTGGTTCCACCATTTATCCATTTCTTCCATCCCATATTGGAAAATAACGAGAGAAAAATTGAATAAAGGTTTAAAAATGTTAAATATGAACACTCTCTTCGATTAAAATTGTATAAAATAAATAAATAGTCCCATGAACCTATGAGATATTTCATAACCCATTTCGATAAGCTAGTACATAAAATCATAACTATTGCAATGCCTATGGTGTAAAATAAATAAAAAATCCTTTTAAATGCAAAAGTACCTAAGTTAAGATTATTTTTATGGAGGAATCACCTTGAAACATTGGATTTAATGTAAACCCAATCCATTTATATTGAATATGAAATGATCATAGATGGGAAAATGCAAAATGATACCTTTTAAAGTAGAGAGCATAATTCAACAAACTCATTGATTTAAAAACTATAAAATGATATGTTGGCTTTGAAGAAATAAATTATTCAATCACTGAATACTCCATATAAATATATACCTAAGAGGCCCTTCGTCCCATATCATGGAAACATTCATCCTAGATTGCCTCCTTTAACTTCTCAATTTGAATTGAAGTAACTCTTATTACAATTCATTATGCATGTATTTTTCATGCCACCAATGATCACAATGATTCAAATTATTCATAAATGGCCATAATGTTATAAATTTTCACTATTAAATAACCAATAAAAGGTGTTTTGGGAACCTTTGATCCTAAACTTTAGGAGCCTGATGGCAAATTAATTGTGAGTTATTTTGAATATGAATATGAAGGCAATGATTATGAGGAAAGTGTTAAAAATATGAATACCCATTTGTATGTAGTATTCACCCAAGATCAAAATGAGAAGATGAAAGATTCTAAAAATAATTAATAACCTAATAAGTAAAAGGTTAAAGAGACTTCAAAATTTCTAGTGATGCCAAATTTTTTCTAAATATAGGTACTCCTTTTCAAAATTCTCAAAGGATAAATCACCAAAAAAGTCTAGTAATATGAATTCTCCTCATATGACTCTCAATGAAGAACAAATTATTCTTATTTCAACATAATTAATCACATGAATAAGACTAAGGTTTATATTTATCAGATTAGATACCTTAGGTGCAAACTTAAGTAGTTGGATAGACTGATCAAGCTCATCAAAGGAAAAAATTCCAATGCTCTGCCTCAACAAACACATATCAAGATACTTGATTCTGACTTGAAAAATAATGTAGACATTAATAATACAAGAAATAAAAGTCTCAATCCTTTTTATGTATCTTTTTATTATGGGATATAAACTAAACAACTACATAATTGATTCAAGGGCTTCTAGCAATGTCATGTTGGCCAAAGTTGTGCATGCCTTAGGATTGACCTACACTAAAACATTTTTCTATTTTATTTAACATGGAATAAAATTAAGTTATATTAGTTGGATAGATAAAATATTTACAATTTTATCTATTTAATTTTCTCCTAAATATATTTAAGATGAACATACTCATATCATACATCCCTCCTAGCTATGAGATGGTTCTAAGTAGGTATTTCTGTAGAGATATCATAGGAGAGATCAATCTAGATTAGATAGAGGTAGTAATTCTCATGAAAATATTTAATAATATATTAATCCTAAATATAAAATATAATCTCTAAGTGAAGAATTTAAATGATCCTTGAGTAAATATCTTGTACAAAGAAATAGGTCCTAAGACTTATATGATGATGGATAAAAAAGATTTATAACTTCCTAAACTATTGGAGGGTTATTCCAATGATATATAGACTTTAGATTTTGATGTAAGTTTCCCAATTACTAGCTTAGGTGATGGTGTATCACTAATTTACCCACATAAAAAATAATTTCCTTTCTCATACAAACTCTAATGTGAGTGAAAAAATAATGCTACTAAGTATGAAGTGTTACTCTTAAGATTATAAGCAATATAAGAGATAGAGATTAAGGTAAAAACATGTTTTGAAGGGACCCCAAAACCCTGAACAAAAAAGACCTGAAACTAACAAACGAACAACCTTGATGGAAGCCTTGTTACATCTAAAAAATATT
This sequence comes from Torreya grandis, assembly GCA_037957365.1. Lineage (NCBI taxonomy): Eukaryota > Viridiplantae > Streptophyta > Pinopsida > Cupressales > Taxaceae > Torreya > Torreya grandis. Next base: position 358,934 of record JARHVA010007318.1, on the reverse strand, counting down.
CTAATTTAGAAGATAAAGAGGAAAAAATTCACAAAATACTAACATGAAGGATAATAAATTACAAGAAAACATTAGACAATTTAAGGAAATAATATTCTTAAAGGGTTAGACTCTTTAGAAAAAAAATGTTTGACAAACATAATAGGGACCTGAAAAAAAAATCAATGAAATCCCACATGATACCCTGAATATGAGAAGGTAAATATTGGCAAAAAAGAATAGCTAAGGTATGTTAATATTAGAAAATTTTGTTCTAAGGAATAGTTTAAAAGGATCATTAATATCTTATATATATATATATATATATATATAAAGATCTATTATCTTTGTGTCATATTGATCTAAATTATTTTATATCAAAAATCATGGAATATAGCATTCCATTAAAATTTGGTGTTAGTCCATTCAAGTAGAAGTTAAGGCACTAACATCCAAAAACCATTGACACTATCTATGAATAGATCAATAATATTCTATATTCCAAGATTATCTTTCTTATCCAACACTCAACTTGGGTGGCCAACACTGTACCTATTCATAAGAAGAATGGAGAAGTCAAGATCTATGTATATTTTTTCAATATCAATCAATATTCACATAAAGATAATTACCCATTTCCAATCATGGATAAAATACTACATGCTATCATAGGAGTTGTTATGATGCCTATGTTAGATGGCTTCTCAAGATATAATCAAGTCAAAGTGGCTATATAAGATCAATTCAAAATAAATTTCACTACCCCAAGGGTATTTTTCACCTATGGAAGTATGCCTTTCATCCTCATGAATTCAATGGAAACATTTAAAATGGTGGTGGATTTAAAATTTAGTGATATGAAGGGTAAAATCATCATGATTTATCTGGATAATCTCATAGTTTATCAAAGAGAAGAGATGATCTTTCAAACCCCTGAGAAAGGTTTTTGAAATGTGTCATTCCCATGGTATCTCTTTGAATCCTAAAAAATCTATATTTAAAGTAAATAAAGGCAAAATATTAGGCCACGTGGTTTCTAAATAACGTACCAAGATCAATCTAGAAAGAGTAAAATCTATCCAACAACTATCCATACCAACCAATAAACCAAAAGCTCACTCATTCTTTGTCAAAGTCAATTTTATTAGAATATTTGTTTTAGACTTCACTAAGCTCACCAAGAAAATTATATAGATGATGAGTGTAAATAAATCATTTAAATGGAATGATGATGGGAAGAAATCATTGAATCAAATCAAATAAGCAATTTCCAAGGAACCTATCTTAACCTGCCCATATTTTTATAAGGATTTCATTGCATATTAATACTCCTCTAAATACACTTTTCCATCTATTTTGGTGTATAAAAATGAGGAGGGGATCGAATCCCCTATTTCCTTCATGAGTTTTGGATTGAAATATAATGAACTCAAATATTCATTGGTAGAAAAACATGCATACATCATGGTGAGAGTTGTAAAGCATTTCAGATTTTATATCTTAAACTCTCATACCATTATAATGGTCCTAGATTTAGTAATGAAATCAATTCTTACACATTAAGAGATTGGATCAAAAAGAGGTGGTTGGATCACTAAGGTGTAAGAATATTATTTTTATAGAAACCCCATGAATTTTGAAATAGGACAAGATATTTGATAATTTATTATTGAAAGTCTTTATTTTTAGAGGGAAGAAATGGAAGAGTTATCATTGGTGGTCTTAATTGATTCTCTTAAAAAATGGTATTGTGATATAGTATTCTTCCTCTCATATGGAAAATTCCAATCTCATCTAAGTCTAAAAATAAAATGAACTCTCAAGCTAAACATAACTAGATACATAATTTGGGACAATGCCTTATTTAATCAGTCTTTGGATGACACCTTCCTAAGATGTGTAAATAAAGAAAAATAGAAGAAGATTTTTTTAAGAATTTCATGATAACTATTATGGAGGAAATTTATCATCTTCAATTAAATCATTAAAAATATTCTAAGATCATTATTATTGGCCCAAGTTGCTTAAACATGCACAAAAATGGGTATCCAAATGTGAATCTTACTAATATTTTATTGGTAAGTCCAAGATCACAACATTGCCTTTCTAACTGGTTGTCTTTGAGGAACCATTTCAACAATTGGGATTAGATTTGATTAGGAATCTAAACCCTCATTCTATTTCTAGACACACTTATGTCTCAATAATCATTGATTACTTTATGAAGTGTGTAGAAGACATTATAGTAAAATCCACCACTTATGAAGTTGTGTATAAATTCATAAAGGAGAATATTTTTTCCAAATATGATGTCCTTTAGAATATTGTGATGGATAACACTTATAAATTTTCCTCTGATGAGTTGATTGGTTTTTGTCATGGATATAACATCTCAGTTTCACACTCTTTATATTACTGCCCTCAAGGAAATGGTCAAGAAAAATCTAGTAACAAAAATATAACTACCATAATTTGTAATTTTGTCAATGAAAGTTAGAGGAATTGGCATAATAATCTATATGATGCACTATGGATTGATCAAATGACACCCAAGAGAGTGACTAGAATGTCTCCATTTCATCTATTAAATAGGAGGGATGATATTATCCTTATTTATTTATAATTACTTTTTTTGAAGCTAGCACATGATATTGAACATGAATATTTCAAAGACACACTAGAGAAAATATTAATTTACCTAAAAGAGATATAAGAGGAAAAAACACATTAATTTATCGAATTATAGCTCGTCAAGAAAAGGTCAAAGAATTATTCAATCAAAAGGCCTATTAACATGATTTTTAAATTAGTGACTTGGTTTTACTCTAGGACAAAAGGAGAGAACCAATAGGAATTCATGGTAAATTTGATACCATATGGGTGGGACCATTTAAATTTTTAAATTTTTGTAGTAAAAATATGTACTTTAGCATACAAAGATGGTGCTCATCTCCCACTACCATATATTGTGTAATATATTAAGCTGTATAAAGAGTGAAGGTAGGTTGTCCCCTACCATTTACATTTATATCATGTGTTATGTGTTTCCTTTTTTTCATGTGTTGTGTGTTTACCTTAATATCATTTGTCATGAGTTTCCCTTCCTATCGTGTGTTTTTATTTTAGTGAATTCCTTATTTTCATTATCTTAAAGTTGACTATATTTCCAAATAATGAGTATTGGTCTATTAGAACCTTGAGTTATGAGAGTTCTATTTGTGTCTCCTTATAAAGTCACATCCCCATCCTAAGCTAACTATTTTTCACTAAAATAATTATGTCAAATTTTGCCTAGAAGGTTGAAAAATAGTGAAGTTCACATACCAAATAATCTAAAAAGATGTTACTTAAAACTTTTTAAATAATTTACCAAATTACATTCATGCCTTCACACTGGACATGGCCATTCCTACCATATTACACATATACAAGGGTATAGATATGTATTCCCCTCTCACATGTACTTTTATGTCCATGAATTCTCATGTGATATAGTGGAAAATACTCGATCCCTCATAGATGCATGAGCACACATATGTAGTTGCCCAAGTAGCCACACCTTTATATCCATGCATTCTATTTAGATGTGGTAGATAACACCTAGACCCTTATATATGCATGAGTACATAGATGAAACTATCTATGCATCTACATATTTACATTTCTATATGTTATGATGATGAAGTAGATGATCTTGCCATCCTCCCTAAATGCACATGTGTGAAATCATGACCACATTGCCCATTTCATAAAATTTCCTAAGGGGAGTTATATATTCCATCAAGCCTCATTTGGTTCATTTCAATTATAGTGATTATGAATTTTCTTTTCCCCTATCCTCTCCAAATCAAATCTCTACCAAAAAAATTCTAGGAATCTTGTAAACACTACTATCAACCCTACATTTCTATCAAGTTCCTCTTAGTTTCACTCCTCTCTAGAACCCCATTTTAGAGGTTTTCCCTACACCTCCCAATCACCAAATATCCACTAATTTGGATAATTTCCAAAAAATTCAACATTTATTACCCCCAAATCCATTGGATGTCCTTACCCTTGATTGCCAAACAACATTTACAAATTTAGAAGCTAGTAAGATGAAGCATAAATACATGGGGTATGAACACTTATTAGTTCTAGATTGTTATATTCTAAATATTTATGATTCCTAGATTTGGCATGTGGATTTAGAATATTTACATAAAATATTTAATAATGAAAGCCTAACATTGTTTATTGAGTGTCTTTTATAAAGTGGCCTACCACAAACAAATGCCTTCCCCACCTTAGTACAATGCTTAGTCTTGGTATTTTCCTATACAAAATAATATAATCCTCAGATAATAAAAATTAGGATGAAGTCTAGAGAGATCATGGTAAATATGAATGAATTATTTATAGACATGATAATGAGGATCCCACATCATGATGAGTGCATAAATATCAGTGTCAAGCAAGCAGATGGACATCATGACAAAGACTCTACCAAATGATTAACTACAATAAATAATTATTAGCTAAAACAAAAAAGAGAGATACACTCCAAGGTTTCAAAAACCTATTCAAGGAATATTTCAAGGAAGAAATTTTAGATATGATCACCCGAATAAACTAGATAGTACAAAACAAAGACACCAAGAGTTTTCACCATTGGATGTTCCTAGTAATAAACATCATTTTTCATGGGAAGTAGTTATAGACTAGGGTGAAATGATTAGTGATGATCTACATGATCAGTTACTAAATGTTTAGAACTCAAAATAGTTTTTCATGACATCCTATCTAGTGTACTCATTAGATTCATAAAAGGTATTTTTGACTAATTTGACCACAAGTATATTTAGGTCAACCGCCTATATATTTAAAATTGTTATATGGGTCTGCTAGGGTGTAAATTGTGTCCCATGGTACTTAATAAGGTCAACATTATATTTATCTTTGTCATATTTGTCTATAATTGGTCTTATGTCATCTAGGGGTCATTTTTGGGTCATTTATTGAAGTAGTATAGTTTTTATAGGGAAAAAATGTTTTAAAAGAATTAATAATTTCTTTTTTTCTTAATTTATGTTAGATATGGAATTATTGGATTGACAACTATAGATGCAATGTTAAAATCAATAATATTAGGTAGTTTAGGCAGTTTCATGTGATTTTTGATTGTTTCACACCGTATATAACATTTTTGGCATGTGGGAGGACTTCAATAATGTATATTAGGTTTCCAATAGATCATTTCCATGCTTGGGAAGCTTTGATAGGTCTAATATTGATCAAAATTATCCTATTTTCTATATCACTCTCTTAGACAAGTAGAAATGGTCAAATGATGTTAGTCTGGTACATATAGTAGGAGGTTAGTTTTAGAAAGTGCTTTTGAAGGATGATATTACTCCTTGTGTACTTAAATTCATGGAAATAATTATAGGTTTGGTTTATTTTGTTTCATGAACCATGGTTAAGAAGGTTTGTGACTCTTTTTTGCATATCTATCCCCAACACTTTAATGTTTATTCTCTATGTGCATTTTTCTATATAATTTAGGTTGTGTAATTGATCTTGAGAAGAATTAAAATCCTTATTATAATGTTTCAAATATTTATTAAATGTGTAAACTTGAAATGATGAGCAAGACTATCTTAGTTTGCTAGTTGAGGACACCATTACAGTTACAGACTAGTGTTTCACTTATTTTAAAGTTATTTTCATGAAAGTAGCTTCAAGACAAGGATATAATTCTTGATTATAATCTATAAAATCATGGTAATAAGTTTTCCTTTGAATAATTATTCTCAATATTATTCTACATGGAGTGAAACCAATACATAAACATAATTAGTTTTCTTTATGATTATCACCTATAGGTAGGTGAAAAGGATCTTTGAATAGTAATGGTGATGGGATAATAAGACTTAAAAGAGTCAAGGACACTCTAAAAATTTGAACAATTAGTTTGAACTATTCAAATAAGTTTAATATTGGCTATAGAACTAATTCACCACACACTATCTTATACCCTACAGTAGCACCTATAGGAAGCTCCATCAATGGTTTGAGTGCAATCAAAGGATGATGGGGGAATGCTTAAATATAATTTTTTAAGCTCAGGTGAGACACCATTGAGTTTTGAGATCATATAAAACATCAAATTGATAATGGTGAGATTTTCATATGCATATATACCTAGAAACATGTTCACAAGTCAAGAATTTTGTAATTGAGACACTTTACCTTAGTATCTTTGAATGAGGATTTTGTATGGAATCAAAAATACATCATGTCTATAAATCAATCCTAGCCTTAGAGAAGATAGAGTATATCTACACTTATAATTGGGAATACATTTGTTAAGTGAGAACATGACCAATATGGGGATTAGCTAGACCCGATTAGGGGATCACTTGTCACAATATACCATGTTAGGAAGGGTCCCAAAGCCTATAATATAACATAATCACACAACAACCCTAAAAGAGTAATAGGTTTTGATATTAAATCTATTATAATAAATAAGAAAGTAAATCTAATCTATTAAACACCAAATCTTGTGGCCCAAAGTGGGGGTTAGAAACAAAAAAACTAAACTAAACATGAATAGAAGACGTATACTCACATCAATGTTTATGGAATCCTAATGGATAGGAAAGAATCACAATTGCATTATCTATATAATCTTACACAAGATAAATAAATTTAGGAATACTTAACTTAAATATTAACCCATCGAGCCTCAATCTCTCCCTTGGCCAAGGTGCTTCATAAGAGATTGTTGTGTTATGTAAGGAGAACAAAGACAAATCATCTCTAGGATACACAACCTATCCATGCATCCAAAAGACTTATCCATAAGATAAGATCTATATCTTCAAAGAAATTATGGAAGCCTATTATTATTACAAAGTATAATGGTCAATAATTAGATGCTCATTTGTACTTATTCTTCTTCACTTTTTTATTCTCAAATGGTTTGAAATGAACTTGTATATATAGGTATATCTTTCCCTAAATCCTTCTAAATATGCTGGCTATATAGGGTCGACCCAGTCAACCCTGTATGTTTTTGGGAGATAAATCACTAGGTATTGAGCTAGGTCATCCTAAGGGATAACAAAACTCTCAAGTTAAAATACACAAAAATAGTATAGGGTTGACCTAGTCAACCTTGTAAAGTAGTCAGAGGTTGGAAAATGTATAGGGTCAACATAGTCAACCTAGTACAATCAACTAGTGAAAGGGGTTCAAGGCAAGAAAAATGAGAATAATAATATGCTAAATGACTAGAATGGGTAAAATATAGAAGAATAATATTAGTGTAAATGGTTTTTGGAGACAAGTTTGTAGATGTTAAGTGGAAAAAGGGACAATAATCTTATGAAGCACCAATGGTCTACCTACCCATTATGTGTACCCCTTAAGGCATACACTCAAAGAGATTGAGACTAGATGGGTTATTACAAGATACAAAGTTGTAGTAAGTGATAAAATTTTGAAAATATAATGTGTATACATATGCCCCACTTGAATATCATCACATGTCACAAAAGTACAACATGAGATGGTGCATCAGGAAATAGAACATAATAACACACAATGTTGATGCTAGGTAAAGTGAATTAAGTAGAAAATAAGATAAAGGAAAGCATAGAATTTAAAAACATGTATGTTTACTTACCTTAGTGTTGTAAACAAAGAAGTAGACTACAAAAGATGTGAAAGTGTCTAATGTGAAGAACACTAGGTGAACCTGTAGAAGTTAGTGCAAAAAATAGAAAAAAATAAAAAAATAGAATATAGATGTATGATAGTGGAAAATATTCTCTACATCATCATGATTCTAATGCATTTTATGGTTTTAAAAATGGATGAGTAAAATCAAATATATAGATAAAATAAGGAATTTGCTTGAAAATAAGTGAAGGATTTGAATTTTGAAAGGGTGTTTTTAAATACGGAGAAAGAGAATTCATTTGGTTGTTTTGACTTGTGCAGGAGAGAAAAAGATATCTTTAGATCAAACAAGCTAGGATGTTGAGGAGATGAAAAGCTAGATGAGGGGGGTCTCTAAGAGCAACAACAGGTGCACTATAGGTATACAACTATGAATCTTAAGCTAGTTTTGGAGTATTTTAATGAACTAAGTGTATTTTTAGGAAAAAATAATTTTTAGCATTTTTAGATGTCAAAATGAAGGCAAATTATATTCTATATGTAGGAAAAACCAATTAGCTAAATGGGTTTGAAGGAATTAAGGAGAAAACTACCAAAAGGCACTTTTTTAGGAAAATGCAAGGGGTTAACAGGGAAAAACAATTGGGTTGACCTAGTTGACTTAGTACGCTAAAAATGATAAAAATCCACATTGTTGACCTATTAGGTATGTGCCAACCCTGTATGTTTTATAGACTACTGACCTAGTATAGTTTTTCCAACTAATCAAAAAATCCTAAAATAACATGTAGTACTAGGGAGGGGAAAATAATAGGGTTAACTTAGATGTTTAAGTCAACCAAGTCAAAAATAGGGAAATTTTGGTCAAACTAGGTTAACCAAAGAACCAAAATGGTATGAAAATATGTGGAAAAGGCCAAAAGAAGGCTAGAATGGCCCAAAATGCCCTAGTAAGGGCAAAAAGGACCAAGTAGGCTAAAAATAGGTAAAAATCAATAAATTAAAGTAGTATAAGCTTATTTTTAATTGAAATTGTAAAAATAATGTATTATGATTACTTATGACATGGAGGATCTAATACATATTTCATTATTTATTGATTTTAGGGATAACCTAGATTCTAGTGATTGGTAGACATATCATGGCTACTAGATATATTGGAGCATCTAATGATTGGAGATAAAACTAGACTAGTATCTATAAGCCTAGGAGGTATAGCTGATATGTATAAGATTCCCCAAACTATTGATCTATTAATAATGTTCTTGGGATGTTGGGAATGACTGA
>JARHVA010007318.1:0-345000 GCA_037957365.1 Torreya grandis | reverse complement strand
GGCTCAGTTGGGATCAAGTCTAGAAGGATATGGATGACTATGAATAAGTGAAAAGATACATATGAGGGTCATGAGAGAAAGTAAGAGGGACCTAAGGGTTGGGTGTCATTAGCCACACTCAATTTACCAATTTTTAGATTTTATATGACTACATTTGCCTCCCCTTTATTCTAGTGCTGTATCAAATAAAAATACTAGGATAAAGGAAAAATAAAAAGTGTACCTAAACATACTTGCAAGGTTGAATCTCATGAAGCTATGTGATTTTGGGTGTGTGTAGAGAGAGAATTTTATAAAGTGAAAATATGTAAGAAAAATAAAGAGTAGAGCAGTTCTTACTAGATACACTATATCTAAAAAGAGAGTGTACAAGGTTGGGCAAGAGAGAGAGGAAGAGAAAAGAATGAATATAACTCATCGAGTAAATAGACCAATACAAAACCTATTGTGATGTTGAGTGATGTTGAGTAATGTTGGATGATGTTGTACTAAGATTAATATCACAAATAGACCTGAGTGATCAATTCCTCAAGAGTGGATCAAGAATGCAAAGGCTAGACCTTTGGATCCATCATCACCCACAAAGTTAATCTAGGTGATCATGTGTGTGTTGATTGATGTTTAGACTATGTGTCCAATTTCTCTAAATAGGTGGCTTAAGAATACAAAGGCTAGCTAATCCTTTGGCTCCATTGTTGCCCCATGAAGTGAATCTATGAAATGATACCAGTATGAAATGTATATCATATGAGATGAATATTAAAGGTCATGAATATAATATGATCTAACAATGTTGGTATGAATAGTTAAATGTATGTTGGAAACTAGGCCATGCTTGGCCATAAAGAAAGATGGATATTAGGATTGTATGAAAGCCACTCTGAATTGGTGCACTAGGCTTGTATGAAAGCCACTTAAGAACTTGGGGATGTGGATGTTAGGCTTGTATAAAATCCATTCCAAAATGATGCCAACCACCTACAGATGGAATAAGGCATGCAACTATTGAGAATTCCTGGGTAATGTTAAACTCAAAAAGAAAAAAACAAATGTGTCATGCACATTACCCCCAATCATTGGTGTTTAAAACATGGATTTTGATCTATAATTCATATCAACTATCGTATTTTAAACTAGAAGTGAGAACCATCATGTATTTCATAATGCCCCCTATATATAGATTCTTTGAGTGAAAGTGTATTAAAAGTTGTTGTTTCAAAATTATTTTGGCTATGTAAAACTGTAGTTGAACCTACTTTTAGAAAGTATAATTTATTTTCTATTTAGATAGGAGCATTGAAAGTGGACACTAGTGGCACTAATGTTATAGTCTAAGTTGGGTGCTATTGTCTTGGGTTGAATCTGATGATTGTTCTAACATTTTCACTATTTGACTGGTGTATTTTGACTATTTTGATGTCTAGTTATTGTTTTAGGTGTGCTAAAAACTACTTTTTTGACCATTAAGAGATTTGATCTCTATGACACAGTCCCTATTTGTTTTCCCCTCTTTTAAGGGTAGGAATAAAGACCCTATAATGACTTCCCTTAGAAGAAAGAGTCCAACAAGTGTGTTATGCTACAAAGATATATGGCATAACAATGATAATCGATAAGATATATTAAGATATAACATGATTTATATTGAGATATTGTTTTAGATTGAGGGTAAAAGCAGGTTTTGAAGGGGCCCCAAAACCCTATTACAAAGAGCGAAAGGGAAAACATCTAAGACCACAAGCAAAGCCTAAAAAACACTACAGGTAAGTAGCAAAAATAGGTTTTAAATGGACCTGGAACCACCAGATAAACATCCGTTCAAAACCCAGATAACATATATCTGGTAACACAATAGACAAAAGATAACAAAAAGAAAACAAGGAACAGTACCAGTTTCAAAACCAACAAGAAGGACCAGATTATTCATCCAGTTCTAGTATCAAGTTCATGGCTTCTTTTCCTTTCAAAATAGTTTCCTCAGTGGTAGCCTCCAGTAGAGCTCCTTTTTGTGTATCTTTCTTTCTAGAGCTTTGCCTCGTCCTTTTGCTGGGACCTTCTAGTGCTTTGGTCTCCTCATTGGCTCATTTACCTATATTGATAGCAGTAGCACAAATGTTGGATGTTACTTCCTCCATTTTCTTTCTATTGTCCTTTATAAGTTCTCAGAGGTTGTTTTCATAAGCTCTGAGCTTGACTGGGATCTCGCTTAACTGATTTTCCATGTTGTTTATTTTGTTCCAAGCAATTTTCAGGGAATCTTCCAAACTTTCCACTTTTCTATTGAGATCCATGACCTCCCTGCACATCCAGGAGTCAATTTGGGAAGATTCCTCTGCCTTACAGTTAACCCAGGTCATAGGATTATATGTTTCATCATTCTGATTCTTCCCTCTCCAGTCCTCAGGATTTTTATAAGGACTTTTCCTAGCTTCTTCAAAGATATCTTCTTGACTCTTTTGTTCTCGCTCCTTGATTCCAGATTGTATTTCCATATTCTTATTTTGAATATCATCCTGATCAGATTTTTCCTTTTTGTTCTTAGAAGTTGGGTCCTCAACAAGATCTTCCTGGTCAAATTCTTCCTCCGACACATTCTGGTTTTCCTCTGTATCTACAGTTCTATTAGCAGAATCCTCCTCAATATTCACTTTATCTTTTTCAATTTCCTTAGAATGTTCATCATCACTTGAGTTAGTATCCCAGCTTTCGGTTCCTTCTTCTTCCTCCAGTTTTTCCTTCTCAGGTTCTTCAATTTTCTCCCGTCCCCTTTCTTCTTCTACATTCTACTGTTTAGGATTGGGGGACTTGAAATTGCCTCTCCTGATTACTCTTTCATTCTTTTTATCTCCTAACACCTTATTTTTCCCCTATTTAGGGTACTTAACTAGTGCCCTATTCTTACTGTAACCTTCAATAAGCAGAATAAGGCCTTCATGGAGGATAGGGCGCATTTCCTTTTTCCTTATGAGCATATAAGCTTTGGAGCAGGGAATAGCGAAGATAAAAAAGAAAAGACAAACTAACCTTATGCCTGAAATGGTTGAGGAAAACAAAATGGAACTTGTGCACTCATTTGCTTCTTTCGTCCAGGATGAAGTACTCCCTTATACAGCTTAAGACATCCCTCCATATCCCTTTAATCTGGTCCAGCTCATAAAAATCCCCATTTTTGACCAGCTTCTGCTCTTCCTCGTCCATTTTGGGGAACTTACAGAAGGCCTCATTTGAGATGCTTGTTTTCTTGGAAAATTTGAGTTCATCCATTGACAACCCTGTAACCTCTACAATAAATTCCTCTATTAAGTTTACTGATATACCATGCAAGGCGACCCTTTCATCAGACCAATTTTTGAAAAAGGCCATCGTGATATGTGGTTTTGAGCCATGGAGTCTTTCCATGTAGCTCATAACTTTTCCTTTCTGTAAGATTCTCTAGATTTCATGCTTCTCTCTCCATACTTCATAGCTCTTGGGTTCTTATTTACGGGGTTCACCCTTCCTTTCACGAGCCATACTCATTTTCTTCAAATCCCTTTTGCTGTGGACTTTGCCCTGAAACCTTCTACTATCATATTGAAGGAGAATTCGACTTTGGATGTGCTTTTTCATGATCCGCTTATCCCTCTTGAGGGCCTTGCTCTTTAATAATTGAATTCCTTTCCCCGTGCTGCCACTCCTCCTACTCATTATAATTTTATTATACTCCACACTTACCTTCTTTTGCATGGGTGGCATCATGAAAAATGAGCACCCTTAAATCCACATTCCTTTCTAAAATTTCATACCACCTCACTATTTGACCTTCCCGAATAACACAATCAGCAAGCCAATCAGCAACACCATTGGCTTCTCGAAAGGTGTGGGTGATTTTAACATCTTCAAATTTTTTCAAAAGTATTTTCATCTCCTTTACCTTATCCTCTATGGTCCAAGAAATAGTATTCTTGTTATTGAGCATATTGATAACATTCAAAGAGTCCCCTTCAAGCCATAATTTAGGATAACCCGAATCCACAGCTAATTTAAGGGTTTGGAGTGCAGCAGTAGCTTTGGCTATGTGACAATTAGATATACCAATGGGGATTGTGATAGCATCAATAACCATACCATATGGTTTCTCAAGACACCCCCACAACTAGCATTCCCTGGGTTCCCTTTGGCAGCACCATCAAAGTTACCTTTAATCCATCCTTGAGGGGGAACATTCCAAGTAACACCTAATCTAGGGTTTTCAGGTTTACCAATAGGAATATCCATCCTCAAGGGATTATCCACATTGAGAGTAGAGCTTGGATTCTTTTGAGAAGCAAAATTTTCCTTTAAAGCTCTAATAATATTCTGTCCTACCACCCATCCAGGAAGTTCTTTATTTCTAAATATTCGGTTATTTCTTTCCTTCCATATTCCCCACCAAGTATGGGGAAGAGTAATTTTCCATAAGAAGAGAACATCAGGGTTCTTTGAAGGGCAATACTAGCTTTTGAAAGAAAGTTCCACATTTTTGTGGTGAACCCATGTAATGCCCCACAGATAGAGAACCTCCTTCCATACAAGCTGAGTGAAGGAACAATTCACAAATAAATGATCTCTATCTTCAAGGTTTTTCTTACAAAGAATACACCTGTTAACAATATTGATTCCATGTTTCTGTAAGTTATCCAGAGTCAAAATTTTATTTTGGAGAAGGGTCTAGAAAAAGAACTTGATTTTAGGAATAAGCCCCTTAATCCAGGCTCTTGTCCATAATGGTTTTCTACCATTTCCCTTAGAGATGAAGATGGAGGAGACTTTAAACTGTCCACTTGGCTCATAGTGCCAAACAATTCTATCTTCTTGATTAGGATATAGAGATATTGCATTTAGGGATAATTGAATATCCTTGAGATCTTGATCATAGTCAATGATGTTTACCCAGGTGTTGTTCTACCAATATTGATTAACCATTATTCCCACTCTTTGCTTACATCTTTCTATTATATCTTTATCTTGGATTTCTTCCTGTAAAGGTTTTCCTCTTAACCAAATATCTTCCTAGAATTTCACCTTTTTACCATTTCCTACTTTCCAAGAACTTCCTTCTTCGAGAACATGTTTTGTTCCCTAGACTGCCCCCCAAATGGCAGAAGGATGGGAAATATCTAGAGTAGTAAAGAAGTTAGGAAGTGACTTTGCCTTAAATAAGTACTTATGCTTCCATATTTTACTCTATTCTTTATTTTCCTGATAGACCCTCCATCCCTGTTTAGCTAAAAGGGTAGTGTTCATACTTCTAATTTTCCTTATACCAAGTCCGCCATCCTTGACAGGTTTGCAAATATTATCCCATGCAATAAGAGGCATTCTCCTTTTCTCCTCAGAACCTGACCAAAGAAAGTTTCTTTGAATTTTTTCAATTGCTTCCACAAATTTAGTGGGGATTTTGAAAAGGCTCAAAGCATACGTAGGTATGCTTTGAAGACAAGATTTGAGGAGTGTAAGCTTGCTTCCATGGCTAAGAAGACTACCTTTCCATCCTGCCAACTTCTTACTAAATTTGTTGATTAGACCTTCCCAAAAGGCTTCAAGGGCTTTCGACCCAAAAGGGAGGCCAAGCTATGTGGAAGGAAAAGAACCTATGGAGCAATCAAGGATTCTTGCAATTTTGATCTGTCTATAACCTAGGGTATTGGTGAAGAAAATTGCACTTTTATTCTATTTTATAAGCTATCCTGAGGCTGAGGAATACAGATTAATAGCTTCCTTTAGAATTCTAGCTTCAGTGACTTCAGACTGTCCCATGAAAATAGTGTCATCCACAAATTGACCATGGGAGCAAGTTAAAGGATGCGAGGAGGGTCTCAGACCTTTAAATAAACCTCTACGAAATAAGTCCCTAAGGTATCACCCCATACTATCAGCCATGATAATAAATAGAATCGGGGATATAGGATCCCCTTGTCTTAATCCCCTAGACAGATTGAAAAAATGAGACGAGCTCCCATTTACCAACACAGCTATAGAAGTTGTGGATATCAACTGTTTGATAATAGCAACCACTCTTTGTTCAAATCCAAAGGCTATAAGACTATTAGAAAGGAATAGCCAGTCCACCCTATCGTATGCTTTTGCTATGTCCACTTTCATTAAGAACCCCTCAGTGTTGGATTTGAGCAGTGAGTGAATATTCTCATGTGCCGTAATAACTGAGTTGAGGATTTGTCTACCAGGAATGAATCCATTTTGCTGGTCTGCTATTATCGAAGGGATCACTTGGATTAGTCTGGTCATGAGAACTTTGGAAATTATCTTATAGAGAGAGTTGCACAAGCTAATCGGCCTAAACCGATCAGGGCAATCTGCTCCTGTTTTCTTTGGAATAAGGCACAGAAAAGTGGCATTAATTTCCTTCAGCATCTGTTTAGCTCTAAAAAACTCCTTCACCGCATTACTGACATCCTTACCTATAAGTTTCCAAAGATTTTGAAAAAAGGACATGGGAAAACCATCTGGACCTGGAGCTTTTTCTCCTCCAAGAGATCTAATAGCTTTGAAGATTTCTTCCTCCTTAGGTATAGAACATAACATATTGTTTTGCTCCTTTGAGATCAAAGGGGGAATCACTCGTAGAATATCAGCCTGGCTTTTCAAGTTGATGTTTCTATCTGCCTTCATCAGGGAGGAGAAAAATGAAATCATTTCCTCCTTAATTTCCTTTTCCTCTGTTATCTTCTGGTCTCCTTTTTTCAAATGATGAATATGTGTTTTCGCTCTATGTTTCAAAGCGGAGATATGGAAAAAATTTGTATTTTTATCTCCTTCTTTCAACCATTGCACCCTTGATCTTTGTCTCCAAAAGGTTTCCTCCTTAGTTATTATGTCTTGGTACTATACCAATTGCTCACTTTCTTCTCTATGAGATTCTGAAGTGTATCCGTCTTGCTGAATTTTTTCCTGGATTCTTATGATGTTCTCCTTGATGGTCTTCTTTTTCTCAAAAATATTACCAAAATAGTCCTTATTCCATTTCTTAACTTCCTTTTTAACATTTTTAAGTTTGGATGCAACTCGGAAGAGAGCTGATCCCTCTATAGGAATATTCCACCACTCTTTAAATTTGCCTTCAAACTGTGGATGCTGCAGCCACATCTTTTCAAATCTAAAAGGATGATTCTTTTTTTGGATCAATTTTTCCACTGTGAATATAAGAGGGAAATGATCAGAGCCTATTCTATGGTGTGCTTCCAGCTTACAGGTATAGTCTCTTAACCAGTCTGGGGAGATGAGAGCCCTATCAAGCTTGGCCTATATACATTCCTTGTTCAGTCTCTTATTACTCTAGGTGAACTGAATTCCTTGCAACTCCACGTCCATTAGACCTTCTTTGCTTATAAACTCCATGAGATCAATTCTCCCTTCCATTTGAATAGTATTACCACCCATTTTCTCATAATCATAGAGTGGGACATTAAAGTCTCCCATAATAATCCATCGCCCATAGTAATCTTTGCTTCTAAGTTTTGAAAGAGTTTCCCAAACCTTTTTCCTTTCATTCCTGATATTAGGAGCTTAAATATTTACAACATACCAACTTTCCTTTTGGTCAGCACTAATTAAATTAACCGCCAAAAGATTTGTACTTTCCATCAAAATAGAACCAGAAAATTGATTTTTTTTCCACAAAATCACTGTACCTCCCGAGGCACCTTCAGAGCTACTAGCTTTAATGGTGTAATTTTTAAAATCTTTGATCTATTCAGCTTTCTCCTTACTCATTTTAGTTTCTTGAAGTAGAAGGAGGTCTGGCTTTTGCTCTCTAACAAAATTCCTAACAAAATCTAATTTAAGAAGACTATTTAGCCCCCTTATATTCCAACTAAGAATCCTCATTTATTTTTATTGTTTTTGATACATTGCCGCAGAGTTATCTGCTTTCCATCTGCTATATTGAGCTTACTTTCCAATTCTCTATTCTTCTTTGCAAATTTTTTCCCAGGTTTATCTGAGAATCCTACATCTGGTTTAAATTTGGCTTTCTTTTCAGATCCTTTTCCTCCTTTACTCATTAGAGGACTGTTAGCTTTCGCACCGCCATTTCTTGTCGTAATGTGGTTAGTAATGTTCTTTATTTCACCTTTAGTCTTTTGGTTTTTAGGGTTTTTTCCAGCCCCAACCATAACTTCTACCTTGAGGGGCTCTTTCACTGAAGTAATAATTTCAACTATTGGTTCCTCCTGCTTTTCTCTTATCTGATCTTCACACAAAACAACCTTTCCTTCTATTTTGTTTCCCCCTTCAGGTTCTACTTCTCCTTCCTCTAATTCTTGAATTTCTATTCTTTGGGTGTCGTGAGTAGGAATGTTAACCGCTTCTTCAGATAGAAGGTCTGATTCTTTGTCCTTTGTTCCCTTCCCCTTCTCTTCCATCGGTGCATTAGAAATCTTTAAAAGAGGATCTTCTTGGATTTCTATACTTTGGGTGTTCTGAATAGGGGCGTTAACCTCATCTTCAAATGGAAGATCTGGTTCATTGTCCTCTATTCCCTTCCCTTTCTCTTCCATCTGGGCATTAGAATTCTTTAAAAGTTTTGTTATTTCTGTTACAATAGGTTCACCCACTTCTTCTGTTGCTGTGAAGATAGCCTTATCTGTGTGTTGGTCAGCTAAGGCATCTTGAGGCTTCCTTATCTTTCGAGGATCTTCTTTTACCTTCCATATTTTCTTTTGTTAGATCTTAATATTTTTTCCTCCTTGAAAATTTCTTGAAAAGGGTCTTCCCCTGTTGGGGAAATTCTTAGCCCAATTCCCCTACTTCTTGCATACATAACAAGAGTTAGGCAGGTCTTCGAAAACAATCACTTGGGTTTTCTTGCCAAGCTTGGAGATAAGTTCCACTTTTTTGGGGAGGTGATTTAGGTCTGCCACTTTAACATAAATTCTGGAACTTTGGAGTTTAGTTCTTGAAGCCGTGGCATAGTCCATAGCCACTAACTCACCAAATGAACTAGCGATACCATTGAAGATATCCTCATGCCAAAATTCTAATGGGAGCCCAGGTAGTCTAGCCCAAATAGGTGTTGTTAAGAAGAATGAGTCTGTTAGATCCATTTCAGGTTCCCATTTCTTGATAGTAAGGGTACTTCTTCCAAATGTCCAAGGTCCTTCACTCAGGATCTTATTTAGATCCTCTTTACAGTTAAAGATAAAAGAGAAGAAACCATTCACCATTGGTGCAATGTCAACTTCTCCACGTATAGACCAGTTCTTTTTGATCATAGACCTGAGTGAGTCTATATTTGGTCTTGCTCCTAGAAACTTTCCTACTAGGGTGAGATCCATTGAAGAAATAGAGAAATCAAGTAAGGGATCTGGGATGAAAATTTGGAACTCACCTTTCTCCCAGCAAGATTTAGATGTCACTGGGGGAAAGAGGGATTTCCCAGTCGGTTTTTTCCCAAACAGTGACGACCAAGTCCTTTGTACGGGGGCCCCTTTCTGTCTTTCAGAGTTTTTTCCTATTTTATAATCAGTTTTGTCTTTTGATGTCTCCATAGATTGTTCCAATTCTTTTTTCGATGGAGAATCTCCGGCCCCACTATAGGGCTCAGAAACTACTGAAGACCTTTTAGTGTCTGTGTCAGTTAGAAAACCTGACCCTCCGCATTTTCCTCCTTCCTCTGCTGTTCCACCAGGATCTGTTCCTCCTGCCAGATTCTCCCCAATTCTTTTCCCGCTCAAAACGAATTCAAAAATTCCAGATGTTAGTTCCATAGAACTTGATGAATCGATCAAACAAATTTTGTTATTATGGGTATTAATTTCTATTTACTACCATGAGTTGAGTGTTATATTGAGATATTGTTATATCAGTATGGGTATGCCTAAATTGATATAAAATTTTAATAACATGTGAAATCTACTGAACTAGAAATGAAAGTCTAGTTAGTTGTTAGTTGGAGGTATGGAGCATGATGTCCATCATGGCATCTAATAAATTAAGATAAATGAATGGTGTGGATCATGGCATTGAAAATAATGAGAAGAAAACAAGAAACAAACACATAAGGCAATAAGCATAAAATGGTGGCCAAGGGGCCAAGGAAATAAGAGACATGGGTACATGTCACTCAAACTAGTAGGTAAGCATACAAGGCATATTTAAATGCCACATACACATACAATTGAAATAAGTAATGTTGACATGAAATCCATATTCACATAGAAGATCTTAGACAAAGGACATTGGAAAATATCTTAAGACACACACATGAATAGAAGAAAAGAACATTAAAAAATGTCCTAAGGCAAATATAGGAGACAATCAGGGAATGAGAAATGCAATCACATCTAGCTAAGAAAAGTAAGAAAGGAAAGCATGTGAATGCTAAAAATACAATCACCTCTAACTAATCAAAGAAATAATGTGAAAGTATGAAAGACATAATAATACAAGACTAGGTATATGTTAAGAAATACACAAGTGTTATATATAAGTGAAATGTCGATAGAGTAATTTATGTAAGCTAGTAAGTAATGTAGAGTGTGGTATAAGAATGTCATAACTTGGATGGTGTAATCATGTATAAAATTCCCCTAGTGGGTAAATATATTGATGTATATCTTGAATGTAGAAGTAGGATTACCCCTCAATGGGTATAATGAAGTAATCAAGGATTTGAATGTCACTACACACACTCAAATAAGATCAAGTGAAGCATGGTAATGTAGATAAATTAACAAATAATAGGATAGAACATCAAATGTAAGTCTAGCATATAGTAGAAATGTAAAGCATGGATAATATAGATAATCGAAATGTTTTTAAATATTTGAATGGTTTTATATTTTGAAATGTTATATTTTTTTTGGTATTTTGATAATAAGCTATTTATATCAATTATAAGGAGATTATGTACAAGAAAGATAGAGGAGATATGATACTAACCGATGAGTCTCATGGGAGACTCCCTATCATGGTGTCTTGTATTAAATAAATAAATTGTACATGATTATGAAGTATGAGGGAATGGTTGTGAATATGATTATAAATATTTTGATTCATTATTGGTATCTTAGAAATCATAATAACCTATATTATTCCACTCATCATTATCAAATTCATTTTGAACCAATGAAATGCTAGTGTTGACCTTTGTTGTATCTAGATATTTTCCTTTGATAAATTATGTCTATGAATGATTTGCCTTAGGATGCTAAATAAATCCCAAACCTTGGTGACAAACATTATCAACTACTATAATATGAGTAATGACACCTTGAGCATGTTTTCCCAACCCTTGACCTTGATAATCAAAACTGATGTAAATATTTTTGACCAAACCCATACTGCTTTGAAAGTTGAGCCTTATTTTGGCAAGGTAGATTTGCATTGTTTTTGTGATTTAACTTTAATTTTGGTACCATTTATTACTCTAATTTTTCTTTTTGATACTTTTGATGTTTTGAGTTATTCTTTGTTAACCACTTTTGTACTGTTTCTAAATTTGACCCTTTGTGAATATGTTCCTATATCACTATGGATTGATTGATTTACCATGTATAGGGTCCTCATTAGTAATTATCCATTGTATATGTTTTCTTAATTCTAAACATGAATATGTGTTATGCCCATGCATTCTATGATATGCATAATAATATCTAGATCTTCTCACTGGATGTAGAGGAGGTAGTTTGATCAACTTAGATTTAATCATTTCCCTTAGTACCTCACTTGAACTCTTGTTTGATCTTAGAATTATTTTTGAATCACTAGTGGTAGAGTTACTTTGTTGTGATTTCTTGTTTTTAAATGTAACATTTCTTGCAACTAATTGACTAGGTGAAGGTGTATATATGTGATTGACACTAGGGTGCCTTTGAGGCTTTTGTATTATACTTTGATTTTCCAATGTAGTGATCTTTTCATGAAATAGCTAATTTTTATTTTGTGAATATTAAATTGGCTTTATCATACTAGTGATTTTATATCTTAGAGTCTCACAAATGCAAACCCTAGTTGCTTCTGATTAAACTCATAAGTGCATATGTTGAAGATGTTTTTAAGAAGTTATAGGCTGAATGCATGCATTAGGAATAATAGTATAGGCTACCTCACCTTTTGGAGGGGTGATAGCATGTAAATAGTTAGAGGGAAAGAAGCTATCACCCTCTTGGGGGAGAGAAATAGAAGGAATATCTTTCTTTTACATAAGATATGCCTTTAAAACTTGATAGGTGGTAGTTAGCTTTTGTAAAAACCATGTAGCCAAGGAGTTAGGAATATCTAGCTAGAAGCCATGTATATGGGATGAAATGCATGTAAATGAAGTTATAATTTGTATATCAATATGATCATAAGTAATATTCCACATGAGATATAGAAAACAAGGGATAGAGATAATAAAATTGTGTACTAATGCATAAAGAACTTGTACATGTGCTATGATATGTCTAATATGTGTGGCAAGATAAACTTGAAAATTTTCCATATGAGCGATAGAAATAAAAGGGTAGAGAGGATGTAATTGTACATTAATGCATAAATATATTTGACTTATAAAATAATATTTCTAACATGTTTAGTAAAATAAAGTTGGAAATTATTTTACATGAGATATATATATATATATATATATATATATATATATATATATATATATACAGAGAGAGAGAGAGAGAGAGAGAGTATTCAAAATAAATATTGAAATCTTGTGCATATTTAGCAATAAATTTTGTAATATCATCCCTTATTATGAAAATTAAACATGAAAGGGAAAGATTAAACTTTGCATTAACATATGCTAAACTTCATCATTCATGTACATGATTGGACCAATGATGATCTCCTTATTTTTTACAAGAAATATAAGAAATATTTGTAAATAAATGAGATCCATTTTTGTTTTGATGTGCAATCTGAGTTTAGATGTAAGGTAATACCTCAAAAGCAATAGGACCTAGTGTATGAAACTCAGGTTTTGAAAAATAAATGTTTTTAAAAATTACTATTGAAATTTTAATGGATTTTTTGATTTAAATATTCTAGTAAAAAATCAAAAAATTATTAAAAAATTAATGGGAAAATACTTGGACGTAGTATGGGAAACTAGGGTTTGAAAGAAAATTATTTTAAAATTAATACAATTTTTTTAAATTTAATGCTAATTTATGATTTTATTATGTAGGTAAAAAATTATAAAAATATAATAAAAATTATTAGGAAATTTACCCTAGGGTTTCTAGGGTTTTTGTGCACAAAAAAATTAAGTCAGGTTCACCAAATGATTTAACAATTTTGAGAATATTGGTGTATTATTCCTAGTTTAGTTTAAAGGTTTTAGTAGTAAAATTAGTAAATAAATATGTAATAATTAATATACTAATTTGTGTAAATTAGATTACAATTTAACATTTCTAAAAATAGTAATAAGGGAAAGCAAATAAGACTTAGCTGAAAACTAATTGATCTGACTAGGATAGAGGCTATAATTCACTATGTAGGACTTGGGCACTATAAAAAAATGAGATATAAACTTCATTTTATGATTGCATAGGGAGCACAAAAAATGGATAGGAGTGGAACTAGCACTATGTTCCACCTCTGCCACTATTGTCGTAAGATCTAAGCTTTTTGGGTTTTATTTGCCAGGTATGTGTGACCTTGTTCATGAAATTTTGGTAGCTAGAAGTTTGTAGAGCTCCTTTTAGAGTAGATTTTATTTTAAAACCTTATGTTCTATTATGTTTGAAATTTTTTGATAAATATTTGGGTTAGTGTGTGTAATACATGCACCCACACCCCTTGTGTGGGCATGCTACCTACATACCAATACCCTGAAGAGGGATCAATCCATATGTAGTTCTCTAACTTGATGTGCTTTGTGAAATTATATGTATGAAGATGTAGAATGATAAATTGGATGTGATTGAGGTGGCTAGGGACTGGTATAAGGATTTAAATAATATTTCAAGTGTGTTGGATGGTTGTATACAAAGAATAGGGAAGATTGCTTGAGTAGTCTTACTTATATTCTTGATTAATTAGTGTTTATTGCCAACCCCTTTCCAAATTATCTTTAAATGGGTTTTTATAGGTATTTATTGGTCATTAATTGAATGTACTTATGTTAAAATAACCAAGAGAAGGATGGGGAAATAAAATAAATTGCCCATTGGGGTCAAAAATGGACTTGGAAAAGAGTGTTGAAAGTGGATAGGAGTGGCATTGGTGCTATAGTCATAGTGTGGTGCTATTGTCCTAAGTAGATGAGACCTAGGGGGATGGATATATCATGAAAAGAGGGGTCTGGATTAGTTAGGATTAATTTTGGAAGGCTATGGATGATTAAGAATTATTAAAAAGATTCCTATGAGGGTCAAGAGCAAGAAAGAGGGACTTAAGGTTTGGGTCTCATTATCCATAATCAAGTTACCACTTTTCAAATTTTATGACTACACCATCAATGTACAAAGGAAACCTATTCTATATAAACAAATATTTATAGGCATATAAGTGTGATACAAAGATCAACACATGAAGGTAGACAGGTATAAGGAAAAGAAAAATGGACCTACCTTCCCACAACATGTTCCCTATTCCTCATGACCCTTTATAAAACTATTGATCTATTGTGAAGATTGGGCACTTGCATGAGAAAGTAAGTATCACTAAAATATTTTTTTATTATCCTTTTCTAATCTACTAGCCTCTTCACCCCAAAGGACCTCATCTCTATCGTGATGCTAATTGTGGAGTTTGAGATTTGAATAGAAGGAGATGTGCTTTGAATCATGTCTTTTAGTTTGATTTGACTTTTAAGAATATTTTTGTCTTGTATATCATTTCCTTTTATAAAATGATTTGGATTTTAACTTTTTATGGCTTTTGAAGATTCCTCCTCCATATGAATTTAGAATGACCAATCATGAGAGATGTAGTGATACACATGAATAAAATTTACGCTAAGGATAAAGGAAGCTAAGTAACCAAAGATAAATACTGACTATGACACTTAGGCTTAATAATGAATGAGCATGTGATCTCAAGTATCAACCGTATATATATTTAGTTTATGAAAATGGAAAAAAGGAAAAATGAGATCTAAAGGTGTATTTTTAAAAGAAATGTATAATGAGATGCATTATTTGCTAATTGATCACATGGTAATAGAAAATAAGGGCCAAAGGGAATAAGGTTGATATAACCAAGTCACAATGACAAATAACTATGAAAATAGAGATAAGAAAGAAAACAATCATGAAGGAAATAATAGAATTTTGAGAAAAAATCTAGAAAGAAAGAGAAGAAAATGATAAATAAAGATAATCATATGTAAATATAAATGACAATTTAAGCAAGATATAGTAGAAAAGGTAATATCACTATATATAAAAAAAATAAATTTGACACAGTGTCAAATGATATAATAGATAGATAAAAATAAAATTGGAGAACACATCCAATCAAGATGTAAATGTAGAAGGACCATGTATGTGCTCATAAGTATTGATAAATATACCCACACACATTATCCAAGACATTAGATAAATCTCTATGAATTTGGATGTGAACTACTGCTAATGTCTTGCTAATATTCAATGAAAATTAGGAAAAAAAACTTATCTTCTAATCTCCTTAACTAAAAAATTAAGAATAATTGATGGATAATGATAAGAAGGGAAATAAAGCAAGGGATACTTAGGACAATGCATGGGAATGGGATCTATTAGAGATGCACGAATCACTAGTGGAGAAGGATCCATGATTAAGGGACTCACAAGTGGAAAAGGATCCACAAGTGAGGTAAGGTCCAAAGGTGAAGGAATCATGGGTGGAGGCACAAAAGGTGATGAATTGAACATAGGAGGGGATGTAACCACTAGAAATAGAGCCATGGGAGAATAAATATAATCCTTCTTATGGTAAAAACCTATGAAAGGAATGAAATAAGGTCCAAGAATAACTATAAGATGATCCTTAAGGTGTTGTTGAAGGATACGGCAATGATCAATGTGATGGGTGTCATATTTGTGCCAAAAAATACACCTTACCATACTTAGGTATATATTTAGGTAGAACCTTTGGGGGAGGCATGTTTTTTTTAGGAAGGAGAGAAAGGATGCAAAGTACTAATATATTATTATAACTTGTGATAATGGGTATAAGAATTATTATCTATCCCATGGAAGCAATAGATACACTTGTGAGAGTCTTAGGAGAATCACGCATAAAAGGAGGTATAAAAAGAGTGGAATAAATTTAAGAAGACTTCTCAACCCATTTAGTGCAAGGGAAGCAAACCATCACCAATGAAAGGTGGTGATGGAGGAGGAATGGAACTAGGCTAAAAAAAGGATAAATGGGATGAGAAGTAGGGGTAGGCTCAGTAAGAGTAGGAGTGTGACTAGGCTCAACTATAGTAAAAGAAAGAATGGCCTCAACTATAGCAGGATCAAGAATGGGATATGATAAGGTTTATACTAAGGGAGGAGTGGGAGATACAAAAGGTCTAATAAGGGTCACACTAATCTTATGAGTAAACTAAATACAATGATTAAAGAATATAGGAAAATGAATAGGCCCAATCATAGCATGATCCATGAGAATACTCCTATGAGGCTCCTTTGAAATTAGAGATGTTGGTTCTATCTCTACCCTATAATAAAGAGGAAAAATACTAAAATTAGGAACTATAAATGAAGGAATATACATGAAAGGTCTCAAGTATATAAGAATGATAACAAACAATCTTGGCATCATAAGATTATATAAAACCACCTAAAAATGGATCATCTATGGAATAAACATCATCATAATCTAGGGTGTGAATACCAATGACATAATTAGGGATGAATTTATCACCTGAAGAGAGTGTGGTGAATATAATTTTGAGTTTTGGTCAAGACTACATTAATATCATAACAAGGAGGCTTACAAGAATGAGGCTGCAAGGAAGCAAAAAGTTGTGAGATGAGGTGAGGTGAGAGATCAAAAATTTTAATATTTAGGTTAATCTCATTGGGATCATCATCATCAAAATCTAATAGGTTAGGAGGAATTTTCCTAATGAGTTTAGGATGTCCATTGTAACCTCTAGTTGATTTAACAGGAAAGTTAAGACATTGAGATTCATGAAATGAAATACTAAGAAAAGGTTCAAGAGTAGGAATATTGAAGACACCATGGTCTTAATATTGTTTAAAATTATAAGGGTTAGTATCTACCTAAATCCTATAAATGGATCCATTATGAGTAATTTAATTCATTAATAGGTGAGAGAAGTAACGACTCTCATTTAGTGATTCTATAGCCTACCAAACAAGATGTTATAATAAAGGGGAAAGTTATATATAATCACCTTCAAATGAATGATGATAGGTGGGATAGTAATTGGAATCCACACATAACCTATAGGAGACATTTTAATTCTATCATATCCTTTACATGTGCTACATGTAGAGTTGAGATTACATTTTGAATAACCAAGGGTCTTAATGAATTTGATAAATGTAATGCAGGTATAATAACCCTCGTCAATCATTGAATGCTTAACTTAGATATTGCCTATTTGAATACTAATGAATAAGGGAGGATCATCCACATGAAGCAAAATATCATTGGGAATCATAGAAGCTATAATAAATTTTAAGGAAAGAGAAGTGTCCATCATTTCCTCAACATGGATGGACACCTCTTCACATTGTTGTAATATACTATCCTTGAATCTAGATAAGGCTACCTCCCATCCTACTAGGGGAGGAAGAGGGATATTCATATCAAATAATAGTTGTATAAAATAGTTTTTATGGCATGGATCATTCCTCATAAGGTCAATAAATGGAATTTGGTATGGGAGATTAGTGAGTTCCATGATGGGATCCCATTCATCATAACCCATAAGAAAGCTTTTAGATATAGGTGCATAATAATTAAGGATGTCCTCAGAAGTAGGAGATGAAGTACATTGGAATTTATGTTGGTAAGAAGAAGGTCCGGAACAAGTTTGTAAATTATGTTGTGATGATGAAGTATCTAGTTGAATTTGATTTTAGATTTGGTAGAAGTGTTAGTAGAAATGTGATTATCATTAGTGTTAGAAGATGATGGAAGATTATAATAAATTTAATGGGAATTGTTATCCAAGGGAGAATAAAAAATTATATCATAGAAAGTAATAAGGTCATCTTGCCCCAAGAATCTTGGACAACAAAATATGTTTGAGATGGAGGGTAGATAGGTTGGGAATCAATAAACGCAACCACCCTTCACATAATATTCATGGTAACCACATTATCTTTGGAAGTGGGTTCAACAAGACTTTATACATTATTGGTGGAAGGGTAAGCTTTGTCTTGATTATCTTGGATAGGTTGATGATTAGGAAGAGGGTTTTTATAGATATCCAAATAAGCATTGGATTGGTTCAAGGATTGAGATTTATCATGTGATTTATAATCTTTAAAAGTAGTTTCATAATCTTGTTGACACTTTCAAATGATATAATCATGATCAAAATTAGGACCCAAATTAAAATCCATAGCTAAATTTCGAATTTATCTATAGGTCTCATGATAATGACCCCAACTAACATGAAACTAACAAAACTTATTAGGATCATACTAGGATTTCATAGGATGGATAGGGTCAAGTTACTATGGAAAAGACCTAGGTAGACACTTAAGAAATTAATTTGAGTATAGATGTTTATGAACATTAATGTTGTTTGGTGAAGATAAGTGAGGATTGGTACATTATAAAGAAGAGGGAGTTGATTCTAATGAAGGGGTAGGAATGACAACTTGAATATTATGAATGGTGTCATAAGAATACATAACACC
Source organism: Torreya grandis (assembly GCA_037957365.1). Classification (NCBI taxonomy): domain Eukaryota; kingdom Viridiplantae; phylum Streptophyta; class Pinopsida; order Cupressales; family Taxaceae; genus Torreya; species Torreya grandis. The sequence continues at coordinate 326,188 of JARHVA010007318.1, read as the reverse complement.
TTCATTAGAAACATTGTGAATTTTGTTCTTAAGTAATAGATGAGGACCACAAAAGGTTGGGGTGGCTAAAATTGATGCATAAGGAAATCTTGTCATTTATTTTGATTAATAGCCTCATCCAATGTATGTGGAGAGAGAGTGTCGACCTACTATTGAAGTTTAGAAAAAAGGGAATTGGTAAAGAGATGGAAAAGATTATCATCATCCATGTTCTATTCAAATTTTTTTGACAAAGTTTTCCATATTTAAACAAAGGCTTGAGTAGTTTAATTTTCAAGTTGTTTATAATTTATGAAGTGGGCCAAAGTGTTTTCAAGAAGATCACTAGTATGGAATTCTTAAACTAAATAATTCACTAAATCCTCCAAACTAGTAATGGAATGAATTCTAAGTTGGTTGTAAACATACAAGGCATCACCTATGAGAGTTTTGGATAAGAGTTTGGTAGTGACAAAGGTGTTCAATTTGACCCAATCCTTATAAATATTTCCAAATGTTTTAAGATGAAGGGTGGGATTAGTTGATCCATTATAAGAAATTATAGGTGTAATACCTCCTATATCAATTTTAGCAATTTGAGTAGTAAGAGGATCATTTTGAAGATGCTTACTAGTTTTATTGATTAAAGGAAGTTGAGGGATGAGATGTCCTTCAAAATATCAAAGAGGTAGAGGGGGAAGATTTTGGTTATGTAAACCCCAATACATTGGTTGAGGATGAGATTGAAGATAAAGAAAGTGGTTTTGCATTCTCATCATTTGATTTGTGTTATGAGCTTGAAAGGTATACATTTGAGTGAGTTTTTATCACAATAGTTGATGCATTTGATTAGCATAATTATAAGAATTAGAGGTGGTATTAGTGTCTTAGGTACCATTATTGGTGTTGATAGGATCTTTAGAGGAATTATGAGAATGTGAGGCACTAGTGATAATATTTTACTATGTAGCAAAAGATGGACAAGTGAATGGTTGAGAAGAAGAAGCACTAGTAGAATGATTACCTTGGGTAGAAAACAATTCACCAATCGAAGGATTAAGGATAATGGATCTTATGAGAGGCCCACTAGATGTATAACATGCCATGTTAGTGGATATACTATGCATGAAGGTGGAAGATGTTAGAGAAGAAGAGGTCATGGTATGATAAGGGGCCATAATCAAAGTAAGAGGCTGAGAATCAAAGAAAATGGTATACCCAAATCTAGTTGAGAATGTAGGAGTGGGTGAATGATGCTCTTCAGATTGACTACTAAACATAAGATTGTAAAAGGTAGAAGGATATTTTCCTTGATGTTGAGGAAATTTAGAGATAAAGAATATTATTTTAGGGGTATACTCTAATTTGGGTTGGTCTTCTAATGGGAAGAGAGGATTATGATGTGAAGAGGTGTTAGGAGGGGTCCCATAGTTCATTGTTTGAGTGATAATATGAATATTACTAACATCCAAAAGAGGATCCCTACTCTGTTTATGGGAGAACTTATGAGGATTGGTAAAATTCATCATGTCTATTAATTGTAATTCAATATTATCATCAAGCAGAAAGTTCATGATTAAGGGAAAGAAAGATAGACAAGAAAGCAAGGAAACAAGAAATGATAAAAATAGTAAAAGGTCTACTAGGTCAACCTAATATAGAATTAGGGTCTAAAAATAATATAGGGTTGACTAGGTCGATCTAGTACAATGAATAGAGGCTAGAAAAAGAGTAGATAGGTGCTGAAAATAATACAAGGTTAATTGGATTGATCCAGTACAATGAACATAGGCTAGAAAAAGGTACAAGGTTGATAGAGTCGATCTAGTACAATAGAGAGGGAAAATTAAGAATCCTATAATAAATTGTGAACTTAAATAAGATAAATTTTACAAGTAATTTGAAAATAAATAACTAAAGGGAAACCAATAATCAATTAGATTAATGCTGGCCAAATCAATTAAAGCACACAACTCAAAACCTTGCATCAATGTTGGCTAATGCAAGTTTTTGCAATACAAAATACAATTGAGAAAAGATAAAACAATAAATTTGGAAAGTAAATATCTAACTCATTAGTCAACTTGAATTTTTATAAGATTATTATAATATGATTTTAAATGTGATGGAAAGTTGGTTGTAAGTAAGGAACTAGAAATCAATCTAAGGATAGTTTTATGTATTTTGGGCTAAAATGGATTTATAGTGTCAATGATACAAGCTTGGTATTATGACCTACCCACTCACTTCACACACCATAGTGATAAGGGTGTCAAGTGTTTAGCCATAATATACCATTAAACATTCTTTATACTTGACCAAAACATCAAGTCAGCTTCCCCCTTAATGATGAAATCTAAGTAGGTTGGCCTTTGGTAGAAAAATGTTAAAATGCTTGTTTAGATTTTATGATTTGGTCATGTGTGCATAAAATAGAAAATAGTGAAAATAAATTATTCATTCAAAACCATCTAATTAAACTATGTGATATATTTTAATCATGCAAGTAAAAATAAAATAAAGTGTGAGCTAATTACTAGTATCTAAGGTTAATTCCAACTTTGAAACAAGGTACAATGTTGATAAAGTCGATAGTGTATGCATAGAATATATAAAAAGGTTGATAGGGTCGATCCTATGCTATGGAATCAAGGTATGAAAATGAACATGGTTGATAGAGTCAACTTAGTTATCTAGATAACACATAAAACATAGAATTAGGTTGATAGGGTCGATCCAGTTGATTATGCAGGGGTAGTTTTAAAGACTGTAAATTGTAGAAGGAAATATTGTAAATAAAGATATAGAGAGATAGAAAGTAACCTTGGTGGATTAGAGATGAAAATAATGAAGATTTATATTCAATAATCTTGATATATGCTTGCAAATTCTAATAATTGGATCAGTTGGGTCGATCAAACTTTGTAGAAACCTATTGTTGATTACCTAGAATGTATAGGGTTGATTGGGTTAAAAAATTATGTTAAACCTAGTGTCTAAAAAATTAAAAGGTTGAGTGGTTCGACCTAGTAGTTTGAGAAACTATACTAGGTCATTTGAGTCGATCCAATAGCTTATACCTAAAAACATGCACATAAAAGTCAGAGCTAGGTCGATGCAATCGACATAGTATGGAAAATATATGATAAAAATAATGAAATAAAGTGAATAAATACTAGAAGGGTTATTTCATGTCAAGTTCACTAGAATGTATGCAATCAAAATTGCATCATGTCTATAAATCAATCTTAGCTCAAAGAAGATAAAGTATTACCTACACTTCTGATTGGGAATATATTTGTTAAGTGAGAGCATGACCAATATAGAGATCTATTAGACTTGATTAAGGGATCACTTATCACAATATACCATACTATGAAGGATTCCAAATCCTACAGTCTAACACAATCATGCAACAACTCTAAAAGAGTCATAGATTTTGATATTCACTCTACTATAATAAACAAGAAAGTAAATATAATCTAGTGCACACCAAAGCTTGTTGCATAAATTAGGGGTTAGAAATAAAGCATTATAAACTAAAAATGCATATAATACATATACTCATGTCAATGTATAAATAATCCTAATGCATGGGAGAGAAGCACAATTATATTATCTATCTACTCTTATGAAGGAAAAATAAAGTTAGGAATACTTACATTGAAGATGAACCCATTGAGCCTCAATCTCTCCCTTAGATAAGGTGATTTTTAAGAGATTTTTTTGGTATGTAAGGATAACAAAGACAAGTCAGATCTAGGATACACAACCTATATATGCATCTAAAAGACTTTTCCACAAGATAAGATCTATATCTCCAAAGAAAATATGGAACCCTAAGATTTATTACTCAAATAAAATGGTCAATAAGTAGATGTTCATTCATACTTATTATTATTTTCTTCGACATTCTCAAATGGTTGGAAATGAACTTATATATATAGACATATCGTGCCCTAAATCCTTTTGAATATTTTAGCTGGGTTAACTCTATATGTTTTTAGGAGATAAATCACTAGGTCTCAAGCTAGGTCAGCTGAAGGGATAAAAAAATATCAAGTGAAAATACCCAAAAATAGTACAAGGTCAACCCAATTGACCCTATGTAGTAATTAGAGGCTAAAAAATATACATGGATGACCTAATCGATTGAGTATAGTCAACTAGTGAATGGCGGTCAAGGAAAGAAAAAGGAGGATAATGATATGAAAAATGATTGGAATGGGTACAAAAAAGAAGAATAATATTAGGGTAAATTTTTTTAGGAGACAAGTGTGTAGATGACACATGGAAAAATGGACAGTAATATTACAAAGCACTAATGGTTTGACCACCCCTTTTTTGATGCACCCCTTAAGGCATGCATTTAGAAAGATTTAGACTTGATGGGTTCCTACAAGATACAAAGTATTGGTAAGTGATAAAAGTTTTAAAATATTATGTGTATATATATTCTTCCTTACACTTGGTCCTTCCATATTAGAACGTCCTAAGGTCTAGATAGGCCTAAGTGTTTCCATCACATAGCCCAAACCTAAGGGCAATATCTTGACATGAGAGTGTGACTATTTGGTCTAGATATGGTAATACAAATAAGTTTCCATTTATAGAAACTTTTTATTGTATACCTTCAATAATATATAGTATTGCTAAAGAATAAATGGTCTTATAATGTAACATGACATATTAGTTGAAGGATTAAATGACAAAGTGACTCCATTTGAGTGAGAATGACACTAGTGACCTAAGGGGTAATTGAGGGAGTTGATATACACAATTTTTACTCAAGTCACCACTCATAAGAGTCCCTTTTTTCTCTGAAAATGTAACCTATAATCTAAGTGTAGACTAATAATACATTGGGAGGAGACAGTTTAGATGTTGAAATAGCTCTAAGGCATGATATGAACATGTTTGACTATGAAATGATCTAAGATGACTTTAGGTATTATTTTATATCATGAAATACAAATTTTAAATGTTTAATACCACCTATAGGGGTCTCATTTGTCTAAGGTGAACACCTACAATCAACATAATACATAGACTAACCTCAGAAAAGAGAATATATGTGAATTAATAGAGTTGGCATAGGTTGATGTAGGATGTTGAAGATGATTGAGATCACCCTCAAAATGGTGATATCCATCTCATTTGATGCTCATAGCAAGGAAACATGATAGATATTGAGTTTTTAAACTTCAACCTATAGTCATTTCAAATTCCTTACATAGTCAAGTCTTATGAGTCAATCTTGAGGAATTTGGGAGTTTGAGGGATTTATAAAGGTAATATAGCTATGATATTTAGTTTATAATGTCCTCGTGACCAAGTATAACACCTAAAATTCTTATTTTTACCAAGGAAATAAGGTATATACCCTCTATTTTGTCTTGGATATAGGGCACTCCTAGCCAAGACATGACTGTAGGCTTGATAAGTAGATGGTAAGAGGATAACATGAGGAGTCTTGGATGTTGTATAATGGTTTGGAATGTTTATTTGAGTATGAAAAAATGTATATAAGACCTCACATTCATTGGAAACTATAAAGGGTGGTCATGATCAACTAGAACATAACTAGGCCTATTAGGCCTAGAACTAGACCTAATCCCTACAAGGGTATAAATTTTATTTATATGACCAAAAAACCACTATAAACCATGTGAATAAATTAAGGGTAGATAATAATATTTTTCACAACCATTAGTTTGTAATAATTTGCACCAAATTGGTCATTTTGGCTTAAAACCATGACATGGGTGTCTAGAATGCAGTCAAGATCTCAATAGGCCAACTTTAAACACTCCCACCTATAAAGACACATTTCATGATAACAAAAGGAATTTTGGATATTTTAGGATGGTATTGATCTCAAATTCAATGATATTTTTTGGGATTTTTAATGTCTAGTTTTTATGAACAATTATTAATAGTCCAAACCACTAAAAACTCTCTTAGACCCTTGTCTAAGACTTGATGGAATAAATACAAATGGATATTCACTCATAGGAGGTAATTTGGAATATAATATTTTTGGAAATTTTGTAATACTCTATCAATATCTTCGATACCCAATTGGTCTATACTCTACTTATACAAATAAGATAAAAAGAGGGGTTTTTGTAGGTCTTTTTGTGGTCTATAGGCACAAAGGATATTTGAAGAATGAGAATAATTTTGGGAGGTCAATTAAGACTCATTATAATTACCTATGCCCATTTCTCATAATAGATAAGCATAGAAACACCTTTAATACACCATTCATCATAGGTAGTCTTAGACAAATAGTGAAAATAAGGAGTGACTTCTAAGTGAGATGATGAGAAGTCTAATTAGTATTTTTTCAAGGTATACCTAATGTATTTCAAGGTAAGGGGCTCTAGATAGGTGTCCTAACACCTATTCCATGGATTTTTTTGAGAAACTAAACTCCACTTTGATAATATATGTGAAGAATGAGGCCTAGAAGACCAATGAAGGATTGCATATGGTGAGTACAAGTGTCATGACTATGGATATTAGTTAGGGATGCATCTGATGACTATCATCACATGTTTCCAATACCACTAATATAATTCATGTGTTAACTCTCCCTAGTTCAGTTTTGAGTAGTCAATAGATGCCTCATCATGAAGGCAATTTTTAAAAAGGCAATTGAAGACCTCTATCCCACTTTGAAGAGTTTTTATGATTCAGATGGACATTTGTCTAAGAAGACCTTCCAAACTTATAACATCTACTTCATTATTATACAATTTAAATATTCCTCATCACTTGAAACTTTTTATTATGACCCTTGAGCTTAACTTCTTCTCTCTCTTTTCATATGCTCTTTTAATACAAGCCATTTTGGCTTTTGAAAAGGAATCCACACCTAGTATGGTAAAGCCTTGTTGGTTTGTTGTTATGTTTTGTCTTCAAAATAAAGATATGAAATCTATTTTGATTTCATAAGCTATGTTTTCTAAGTGTATGAAGCATTTTATAGTGAAAGGTCAAGTGATTAGTATCCATCCTCACTTTCTCTCAACCCTTTCATGTTTGATGTAAGTAGCCCTCTTTCTAATAGGTCACATGAAGTATAGATAGTGAATTTGTCTATATTATGTGTAAGGAACAACCTTAGTGTCTAAAAAATTACATATTGTTCACTTATCTTGAGTATTTCAATGCATATTAATTGCATGTTTGAAATACTAATGTTAGAGCAAATCAAGATTTTGAGACTAGTATTGTAAGTCATGTTGCTTAGTGCACTTGTATGGTAGTATAGTGGATATATTTATGGTGTATCACCTCATTAGATTAGGATGTTTTAATTTCACTCCTATCCCTTTTCATCTAAGAAAATAGTTAGTGTAGGTAATATGCAAGTAAAGATAAATCTAGGGAGCGAGCCCTTAAATCAAGATGTCTACCTCTACCATAGGTAACCAATTGGACTAGAGGTATTCCAATGTTTACAAAATATTAGATTAGGATTTGAAAAAAATATATAAGGTGAAATATTTTGTGACAATAGTTTTGGTATGCTTGGTGTGACCATTGTCTCAAAGACATCTTGTCAAGGTGAATGTTGGTCTTAATAACATCACAGCTGCATATGGGGTTCTATTCAAAATTTTATGACTCCATTCAAGGAAATATTTGGTTGTAGAACATTATTTTATCATTTATTATATACATACTTCATGCTCTTTACTAGGTTATCTACTAGTAAAGTTATCAATCCCATAAACCCACTCCTTCAACCTAAACTTCCTATTGAAGTTCAACATCATCAACATATCTTTACCTTTGAAGAACAAGAATACTTTGCAATCCAAGAAGATCAAGAGAGTGAAGAAGAACTTGAGAATAACATGGCTAGGCAACATTACTTCTTAGCCTTTAACACTAAAAATCCTATCCACCTCAATGTATATGATGATATACCCCCTAATGATATCTAAGAGTGTTCCCACATTCAATGTTGAAGGTCATGTAACCCCTAGTGAGCATATTAGGGAGATCTAAAACTTTTATAGATTTGACAATGTTACTGAGGTCAACATTACCATTAGACTTCTTGCCATGTCTCTCAATGGGAAATCACTTGACTGGTATAAAACATTACCTGAAGGATGTATCATAACATAGGATGATTTTCCATAGTTTTTGACATCAAGTTTTGAAGATAATGATGATCACACATCACTTATCCATAAGCTGAATGTGATTTAAAGAGGTCCTAAGGATTCTATGCATGAATTTAATGAAATATATCAAAGAAATTGGCATAGGTTGCCTCTTCCCATGAGACTATCCAAAATATTTATGTTTCCTACATATCTAAGAGCTATTGGTATTTACATAACCATCATGTTGTAATATATGGGTGGTTACACCTTACCTAAAGCTTATGATCTTTCCATTAGAGATGAGAATGGCCTAATAAAAGTTATAAAATTACCTCCAAAAGTATATATGCATTTGATACCAAATATGTCTACTATTACTCTAAGCATTTCTCATATCCCAAGTTCAAATACCAAGTCTAGAACTACCCCTAAGAAAGATAGATATACTATTGATTTGGAGGCAATATCTAATGGCTTAGAGGCTCATGTTAGGAAACTCAATTTTTAGTATGGATTTAATTGAAACCCCTACCCTTATACTCAAAAATTAAATAGGTTCCCACCTCAACAATATGGTCAAGGTAGAGGGCAAGGATAGCCTAACTTCAATAGGCTAGCCAATGCATATAACCCTTCTTCTACCTCTAACACAAGAGCCATGGTACCAATTCATAGTAACTTGGTGCAAGGAGAAAAATGATAGCAAGGATAGTTCATGGATGAAAATGAAGGTGGAGAGAAATATTTGGTTTCTCAAGGAGGAGTTATTCCTTATTGATCAGCAAAAGATGAGAGTCATACGCAAGCAAATTAAAGGTAGCATCCCAAAAAGGTGAACCTTGAAAACTTCCTAGTAGAAGACACCTTTTTTTATCAATTAGAATAGTTCAATTGTAGCTAATACCAGATCCAAGAGGAGGGCTCTAGGAGATGATCATGATTTTGATACAAGTTCAAGTAACCCTCCTACAAGGTATAAAGGTGTGAGTCCAAGTATGATAGTCCCTACAACTTCTACATCTCCTTCAAATCATAATGTTGGAAGGGTGAATCAAAGTGCTCCATTGTCTCAAGTTTAAGCCACTTATTTTCCTTTAAAGACACAAGAAAATGTGAATACTCCTTTGAATATTTTGGATTCTTTAAAAATTTCTAAGGCATCTATGTCTCTTCAAGAAATTATTGACTTGCTTGGTCAAAAAGAGCTCCTTCAAAATTAGTTATCTCAAATCAAACTCAGTCCTCAACCATAAAGTCATGGTAATGTTTCCCTTACTAATGCTCCCACACACATTGTTGAACCCTCTTCCAAATTTGAAAATCATCTAGTCTTATAACTCACTCTCATTATGGGAGACAAAATTGTTTATAATTGTATAGTGGATAGTGGGGCTAGTACTTTAGTGATGCCAAATCTTCTAGTAGATAAATTGGGTTTGAAATATGAACCATATAATAATGGAGTGTTTCAAATTGATGGGACACTAGCTAAGTTAGTGGGTGTTATTAAAGGTTTGAAAGTTTTCCTTCATAATTATCCAAGCTTCCTTATTCTTCAAGATATAGTTGTGGTTGACTTGCCTACTCACTTTGTTATCTTCTTCTCAAGGGATTTTATAGCCAATATATGAGGCTACCTCTTAGCTAATTGGTCCTTATTGGCCTTCAATACAAGTTATGGAGCAAATGTAACCATTAGAATTCAAACATTGGCTAAGTTTCATATTAAACCCTCTATAGAAGAAAGCTCTAATCTTAATCACATAATCAATGACCAAGAGTACTATGTTGTGGATGATGGAACATCTTATAATCTTGAGGTCATATTTGATCTTTTCCTAGATGAGTATGGTGTTGAAAATTATGGACATTATCCATATACTTTCTTTGAGAAAACTGATCTTGGCATATACATCATTCATGAGGTAAGTGATGATCAATCTGAGGTAAGCATTGATAATCCTTTTCCATAAGCTATTAAAGGTAATTAACTTATTCATATGTATTATTATGAATTTATTTAAATCATGGTAGATCAAGATAGTGAATAAAATAATGACATTCTTCCTGCACAATATAGATGGGTCCATGAACTTGACTGCCATCAAGAGGAAGATGATCTATGGTAAAGTTTTTATGCCATAAGTCAAGAGTTTAAAAATTTGGGTAAGATTACTCCCTTTCCAAAGAAGTGTGAATCTGATAATAAGGTTGTTGATGAACCTAACAATCAGGTTATTGAGTGTCTTACCAAACATGAGTATAAATTTCTAACCATTATCAAAGATGCTGCAATCATGAAGGAGTCTTATGAAGCCAAAGAATAAATGTTTATGTTTGAGGAGCATTAAAAACCTCAACTTAAGTTTGAATCACTTTTATATGTGTTGAAGCAGGAAGAGAACAAGCTTGGTCATATTATACATCAAGTATAACATGTCCAAGAAGAAGGTAAAGTTGAATCAGCTTTGATGACTTCCAAATTCTAGTTTGAGAAGTGCTAATCAGACATGGTAGAAGTCAATTAGACTAAAAACTCAAACAAGTCTCTTGGAGAGATAGGAGTGCCCTTGAGATCTCTAAGTATCATACTTATAGATAGAAGAAGATCTGAAGATGGTAATTCATTTGATTACTTATACAATCAAGTGTTTATTGATAAACATGTTTCACATGATGAATTTATTCCTTATAGAAACAATGATTTAAGAGATACCATATTTGAGCTTGGTTGAAGTAATGGTGATTGTCCTTCACCTCAAGTGTTTGATATCTTGTATATGCTAGGGTAGGTGTGTTTTCCTTAATTGTTCTTGAGAATAAAAGTGTGTTTCTTTTGGTGTACTATCTTGTGTGTTTTGTTTCTTATTATTTGGTGTGTTTTGGTTTTATTTCAAAGGTAATTCAGTGTTAGTACAGTGTATAGGTGCCTCCATATCCTAATGAATAGGAGTAGGTTATTGGTCTTTAGCATTGTTGGCTTGCCACCCCTAGGAAATATCCAAAACGTTAACTAATTTATCCAAAAGTTAAATTAAGTTAGCTCCCTATATAGTCAAACTTTTTATATGGGTGTAATAGGGTGTAAATTATGTCCCATGGTCTTTAATAAGGTCAACATTATGTTTATCTTTGTCATATTTGTCTATAGTTGGTCTTATGTCATCTAGGGGCCACTTTTGGGTCATTTATTGAATTAGTATGGTTTATATGGGGGAAAAAATGTTTAAAAATAATTTATAACATCCTATATATCAGATTAATGTTAGATATGGTAGTCTTGGATTGACAACTGTAGGTGTAACATTGAAATCAAGAATATTAGGTAGTTTAGGCAATTTCATATGGTTTTTGATTGTTGTATAGCTTTTATAATAACTTTGGAACGTGGGAGGACTTTATGAGTGTCTATTGGGATTTAAAAAACTCATTTCCATGATTGGATAGATTTGATAGACTTGAAACTGATCAAAACCATCTTATCTTCTCTATTACTCTCTTAGACAAGTAGAAATGGTCATCTAGTTTTAGTTTGGTAGAGACAATAAGAGGTGAGTTGGAGCAAATGATTTTTAGGGATGATATTAATCCTTGTGTACTTCAAATTCATGGTAATATTTTTACGTTTGGTTTCTTTTTCTTTATGAACCATGGTTAAGAAGGTTTGTGACTCTTTTCTACTTGTTTATCCCTAACACTTCAAGTTTTCTTCTTTGTGTGAATTATTCAATGTAATTAAGGTTGTGTACATGATTTTGAGAAGCACGACCATACTTATTACAAGGTTTCTAGTATTTATTGCATGTATGAAGTTGAAATGATGATCAAGGCTATCTCAATTTGATAGTTGAGGAAACCATTAAAGTTATAGACCATTATTTCACTTGTTATAGAGTTATTTTCATGAAATTGAATTCAGGACAAGGATATAATGTTTGATTTTCATCTCTAATACTATGGTGACTAGTTTTACTTTGAATATTTGATCTTAATATTATTTTTCATAGAGTGAAGAGACAAATACATAAACATAGTTCTATTTATGACTGTCACCTACAAGTAGGTGAAAAGGAGCTTTGGACAGTCATGGTGATGGGATAAGAAGACTTAAAAGTGTTGAGGACACTCTCAAAGCGTGAATAATTAGTTTGAACTATTCAAAAAGATTTAAGAGTATTTTTAGAACCAATTCACCACACATTATCTTATACCCTGTAGTAGCACCTATAGGTAGCTCCATCAATGGTCTAAGTGCAATCAATAAAGGATAGGGGAATGTTGATATACAAATTTTTTAGTGCATGTGATACACCATTGAGGTTTGAGAGAATAGAAATCATCAAAGTGACAATGGTGAGAATATAATATGCATATAAACCTAAAAACATGTTTAATAGTCAAGAATGTTGTATTTGAGACACTTTATCGTAATATCTCTGAATGAGGATTATATCTTTCACTTGGTCCTTCCATAGTAGAACATCTTGAGTTCTAGATAGATGTAGTGTTTCCATCATGTAGAAAAAACCTATGGATAATGTCTTGACATGAGATAGTGATAATTTGTTCTAGATAGGGTATTATAAAGAAGTTTCCATTTCCAACAAGTTTCTACTATAGACTTTGAGTAATATATAGTACTTTTGAAGCCTAAATGGTCTTATAATGTAACATGACACATTGGTTATAGGATTCAATGACAAAGTGAATCGATTTGAGTGATAATGTCACTAGTGACCCATGGGTAAATTCATGGAGTTGAGATATAATTGTTTTACTTAGGTCACCACCTACAAGAGTCCTTTTTTATCTCAAATTATCACCTACAATTTGACTATAGACTGATAGTTCATTGGGAGTAGATAGTTTGGATGTTGGCATAATTATAAGCAATGTATGAATATGATCAAATATGAAATGATATGAGATGACTTCAAGTATTATATTATATAATGAAATACAAAGTTTAAATTTTGAATACAACCTACAGGGGTCTCATTTGTCTGAGGTGAACACCTACAGTCATCACAATACATAGACTAACATAGGTAAATGGAAGAGATGCGAGTTAAGAGAGTTGGACTAGGTTGATTTAGGATGTTTAATATGATTTAGATCACCATAAAAATGGTGGTATCCATGTCATTTTATTACTATAGCAAGGAAATAGGGTAGAGAGTGAGTTTTCTAACTTTAACTTACAATCATTTCAAAGTCCCTACATAGTCAAGTCTTATGAGCAAGTCTTTGGGAATTTGGGAGTTTGAGAGATTTATAAAGGTAATATAGCTATAATATATGGTTTATAAGGTCTGAATGACCTATTATAATACCTCATAGTCTTAATTTGACCAAGGAAATAAGGGATGTGCCCTATATTTTATCGCAAATAGAGGGCACTCCCGGTCAAGACATGATTGTAGGCTTGGTGAGTAGATGGTAGGAGGATAACATGAGGAGTATTAAATGATATAGAATGGTTTTTAATGTTTTTTTTTAGTATGTAAAATGTGTACAAGACCTCACAGTCACTGGAAACTACACATGGTGGTCATGAGTAACTAGAACACAGTTAGGCCTATTAGACCTAGAACTATACCTAAGCCCTAAAATGGTATATATTCTATTTATATGACCAAAATAATATTATAAACCATATGAATACCTTAATTTTATAACATAATACTATTCAAATCCATCAATTTTTAAGGAGTTGTACCAAATTGGTCATTTTGGTCTAAAACCATGATAGGGGTGTCAAGAATGCACTCAAGAGCTTGATAGACCAACTTAAAGAACTGAAACCTATATGGAAATATTAAATGGTGACCCAAGGAGTTTTTTATATTTGAGGAGGGTATTGAGCTTAAAATTATTGGGATTTTTTGGGAGTTTCAATGTCTAGTTTTTATGAACAATTGTTAATAGTCCAAACCACTAAAAACCCTCTTAAACCCTTGTCTAAGATTAGATGGAGGAAATAAAAATGGATATGAACTCAAAAGGGTTAATTTGTCTTGAAATATGTTTTTAAATTGTATAATACTCTCTTAGGCTCATTAATTCCCATTTGGTTTGTACCCTACTTGTAAAGACAAGCTAAAAATAGGGTTTTTAATAAGTTTTTATGTATTCTATAGGTACAAAGGAGATTTGAAGACTGATAATAATTTTTGGAGGTTAAGTGGGTCTCATTATATCTCTAAATGTCCATTTATCATAACATATAATCATATAAACACATCTACTACACCATTAATCATAGGTAATCTTAGATAGAAATTGAAAATGAGTGACTACCAAGTGAGAAGAAGTCCAATTTTATAGGGATATTTTTAAGGTCCACCTAATGGATTAGAAGGAGAGGGGAATATATATATAATTTTCCTAATTCCTATTACATGGATTTAGTTATGAAACTAAAGGTCACTTTGATGATAGATGTGAAGAATAGGGCCTAGAAGATCAATGAATGATACCAATCTTTTTACGTCAATAGATGCTTCCTCTTGATAGCAGTTGTTTACAAGAAAACTAATGACAGTAGGTAGGGGATGAATGGCTAAGGCTTCACTGTTATCACTCTAAATATTACACAAATATTTATTTTAATTTTTTATTCTTATGATCCTTCAAAAAGGGCAAGAGAAGAGCATACTCTTAAAAATACTATACTTCTAAAAAATGCTTAGAAATTTTTTGATGCAAACTCTATGGAGAAGAGTCTTTTTTATAGCAATTGGGAGGTCCTGCCTAGAATATTTGCCTAGGTGGTGTCATATCCCATCATGATTTATAGCTAAAAAGTGGGCTACAGTGATATGTTGTTAGATGAACTAGATGAGGACGTCTGGTTAGGTAGGTCCAACATTGCTTCCGCTTCAGTCAGCAAGTCATCTTCAATTATTGGCTAGAAAAGACACCTTATCTAGAACATGCTAGAAAGATGCTAGTGTTTGGGTCTAGCTTCACGTGCATGATAGCAAGGATTGATGTAAAATTATGATTCCCATTCTAGTTGTCTTCAAATAATGGTGTGCACAATTGTGTCTTGATCGTGATATTCTTCTTCATGGATATAGTGTGAACCATATCTTGTTATCCACCTATACAAGTGTTCATTATGTTAAGATCATATTTTTATCAGCCATGTCTATAATGGACATTTTGGAAGCTGGGTAAACTAGTGAAATAGAAACTCACTGTTGAGCCTTTTTATGATAATAACACTAGTGTTTTGATGATGATTTGCTTGTATAGTAGCTATGGAAGACATATGTAGATCTTGTCCTGCTGCATAAGATATCTGAGTATACCTTGATACAACCCTTCTCAAAGGATTTATTCTTGGATAAGAATGTTCAAAGAGGCAAATCCTTGATTATAGATCCTAGTTAAATTAAAGCTAGGGACAAGTTGATGCATTAAAGTAGCAGGAGGTGATCGACTGAGCCAGTCAGCAATAATATTATCAGTACCTTTAATCTATTCTACTGAGAAGTTAAATTGATTAAATAAAGAATACCATCTAATATATTTACTGTGACCATCTTTTTGACCATGATCCTTTTCTCTAAAGGTCAAAAATTTAGTACAATCAGTTTTTACAACAAAGTGTGGCAGGTGCAAGAGTTTTAACATAAACTTCTCTAAACACTTTTCTATAGAGTAGATTTATTTATCAAAATAAATACACTTGATAACATCAGTACTGAAGACTCCACTGGATAATTCACAAATGAATTCTTTATTATCATATATATAAACAAGTACTCCTCCCCATGCAATGTCAGAGGCATCAGTATAAACCACCATTTGGTCAGATTTTGGGATATGGAGATCAGGAAGCATTGTTACTTTTTGCTTGATTTTCTAGACAACAGTAATGTGTTCTTCCTTCCATTAGAATGCTTTGTTTTTCTAGATAAGTTCTTGAAGAATGAATCTATCTTCACTAGAGTTAGGATAAAAGCTATTTAAATAATTTTACAATCCCAAGAAGGCTTGTAGTCATGGTTTATCTAGTTTTTTTTGGAAAATTGATGACCTTCTCCTTGATGTGTGGCTAAACTTACAACTTTGAATCTTGAATAATCATTCCAAGAAAATTGCATTTAGTTTTACAGAGCTAGATCTTTGTGTCTGATAAAACTATTCCTACACTATTTTCTAACTCGCAGAATGTTATGAGATGGGATTAATGGTCAGTAAGATAATTACTAAAAATTAGTATGTCATCAATATATACACATGAAAAGTTAGAAGTGCCTTTATAAATGTTATCCATATGGGCTTGATAGAATGTTGGGGCATTCATTAGTCCAAATGGCATAACAGACCATTGAATGCCATTACTTAGCCTTTTTCATAGCCAACTCTAGATAAATCTATTTATTGGAAAAAGTTTCAACATGTAAATACTTCCCCCCATTCGACTGCAAGTCAAGGTTTTATTAAATCAGGGTCAAAGAAGCTAACAGAGAAAAGATAGCATTCAGCTACCCATTCGGCCATGATTACAGATGGTGAGTACAAGTCTCATGAATATGGTTAGCAGTTAGGGATGCATCTAATAACTATTATGGAATTTTTGTAACCCCCCTATGATATTTCACATATGTCAACTCTCCCTATTTTAGTTTTGATAAATTAAGAGATACCTCATCATAAAGGCAATTTTTAAGAAGGTAGTTGAATACCTCTACACTAGTTTTAGGAGTTTTTATGCTTCAGATGGACATTTTTCTAAGAATACCTTCTATACATCTATTATATACTTAATTATTATGAAATTTAACTAGTCCTCATCACCTGACACTTGATATTGTGACCCTTGATCTCCACTTATTCTTTCTCTTCTCATATGTTCTATAAATAGAAGCCATTTTGGCTTTTTAAAAGGAATCCACACGTAGTATGGTGAATCCCTACTATTTTTATTATATATTTTGAATTTTAAATAAATATATGAAATATAGTTTTGAGTTAACAATATATCTTGTCTAAGTGTGTGAAGTGGTGTATAGTGAAAGGTTAAGTGATTAGTATCCATCCTTGCTTTCTCTCAACCTGTTCATGTTTAATGCAAGTAACATTCTCTCTAATATGTCACATGAAGTATACCTAGTGTATTTGTCCATACTATGTGTAAGTAATATCCTTATTGTCTTAAAATTGACCTATGGTTCACTCATATTAAGTAGTTCAATACATATTAGCTCCATGTTTGAAATATGAATGTTAGAGCAATTTAGGATTTTGAGACTAGTGTTGTGAGTCATGTTTATTAGTAAAATTTTATGGTAGTCTAATAGAGCTATTTATGGTGTATCACCTCATTATATTAGGTTATTTTCATGTCACTTATGTCCCTTTGTATCTAAGAAAATAGTTAGTGTTGGTGATAATTAAGCAAAGAGAAATCTAGAGAGCTATCCCTTAAACCTAGAGGTCTACCTATACCATAGGCAACCCATAGGCATATAGGTATTATAATTTTTCCCAAATATTATATTAGGCTTTGAAAAACATTTCTAGGGTGTAATATTTTGTGACAATAGGTATACCCAAGAATTCCCAACATGGTGGCATCATACAATCAACACAAGTATTTGAATGCTTCTCCCAACTCATGCTATAATAAAAATAAAAAATACACCAAAATAAATGACACATTAATAATTATAGTATTTCAATGTATAGAAGATGATTGGGGAATGTGTATTTTAGCTAAAGTATCAAGCTTGATCAATTTATATGGTAGCTCCTATAACCAATTTAATAGATTCACATATATCATAGTTATAAGTTACAAAAGACACCTTATGAGGCTCCGAAGATTAGAAATAATTAAAATTATTATTATAGAACTATGCAAATAACTAGCATCAGTTCACAAGTGATGTAGAGGGAAATAAATGCTAGGAGTTTCAATCCCCATTACATTGAAACACTTTATTTATAAAATGATAGTTAATGGACATGAAATTAAATTAACCATTTTTGAGTTTAATATTAGGTCCTATGCCAATAGAGAATCCATTGATACCAAATGATATGTGAAATGTAATTTTGGCATATGACCTAATTATGAACACAAACCTCACATAGAAGACTATTGGGCTAACTGTGTAGATGAATTTGAAGTAACCCAAAGGTACTAAAGCCAAATGACTCTTGAAATAATAATATAATTCATATGTGAATGGATCCCAAAAAAAATTATGATTAGATACACCTCATTGATCTATAATATACAAATTTAATTATTTTTACACCCTTGCCAACTATAAACTGGTCAATTAGAGAACTTGTTGATCTACAATGTAGAAAACATAAAGTATTGGCTCATACAAATAAATGGTTATATAAGACACTATAAAAATTCATAGCTATAGGTTCAAGGATAGGAAATAATTCATCTTCTTTGAAGTAACAACCCCGATATACTTATAGAATAATCAATATGAATGTGATAATTGAGACATCTAGTTCATCTAGTTCTAAATATGGTGGCAATGAAGATATTAATCAAAGGAAGTAGTTAGGAAAACCATGTAAAAATATTACAATGTTAGTCAAAAATAAATAAGATAATAAATATGTAAATCTACTATCTTAAACATAATCCCTTGGTTATCCTAACTTTTTCATCCCAAATACTACGTAATAACACTTGGCCTCTAGTTAGGGAACAATCTAACAAGTATCAAAAAAGGAATATGGAGTAGAATTTACACATCCCTCATTAAGATATCCACAAATACCTCATAATCCTTAAATGACTCTTCCAAATTAGTCCACTCCCTCTTCCTCTGAAGCTTAACTAGTCTCTTTTAGTGACCTTTCATTTCAATGGATACAACCAATGTTGAGAAAAAGGGAAATGCTATACAAAGTGTAAATTATAAATTATGATGTTGTTATTGATATGTTGAAGACCCTTTCATCAAATAAAGAAAAAAATACTTATAAGTTGGTGTCTAATCCTTTTAGTGTAATTTTCTTAGAAATATCACTCATAGAAAACACATGGGAAAGTGACATGCATAACCTCTGAGATACCATTGAAATATTAACCAAAAGGTTAGATCAAGATGAATTAATTGAAGAATAACTAAGATAGTAGGTAAAAAAATTAGTTGCCTATGTTAATTATATACTCAATCCTATGGAGACCCCTGCAACCCCACAAGTTGATTTTCTAACATAATTTCTAGGGATAAGAAAATAATCTATTGTTACTATTAGTAATCATAAAACCTATGTAAAAACTCTAAAATCATGGGTAGATGAATTTTTTGTAATAGAAATGAACATATTGAATAAGTCATGAATATCTATGATTCCATGAGTTAAAAGATGATAGATATCCACATATAGATCAAATCCCAAACAACTCACTTGAAAGTGTGGGAAGAGGTGATCAGAGACATAAAGGAGATGATTTTGATTGAGGTCAAACTAATGGTGTATGGTGGGGTATTAAAAAAATAAGAAGATGACACTTATTTCAAATGGGTAGAATGTATACTCCAAATAATGGAGTTCTTGAATATAACCATCAATGATTTGAAATAAATTAGAGACATGGGTGAAGAAAACATAAGCTAATCTCTACCATTTTAGATGAAATTCATTGTGTCATATAAATAAGTTGGTACTAATGCACATATTATGGATGAAATGACATCCCAATTCCAAGAATTAGTCAAAGAATATATTCTCAATGAGATTAAATTCAATAAATCTTCAATGATAACGTTTAGTTAAATTCACATTTATCTAGAAGAGTTGAATACTCAATTGGTGAAATTGTCTAAATTCCCATGCATCTTGAAATTTATATTCTAGAGATGGTTCATGCATTGATGAAATATGGTGATTCCTAAAATTAATGAATTCCTCAAGGTAGTCAAAGTATTCCAAATATTCAAGGTCACATGAGACAAATAACAAGTCAAGAAATATTTAGTTATAATTGATCCATTTGTAACTACTTTTGGCCCATAGAAAACTTCCCAATAAGGTTCATATAACTCCTTTCAATTTATTCATAATAATCTATTTTGGGAAAATTAGTGCTTCCCTTTTTATAAAATCAAAATTTTAAAATAATAGATTAATATGAAAAATAGAATACAAAGAGTCGCTCATGAGTGTAAAGGGTTAGACCATTCCCTTTGCTTATAAATATAATAAATTTCTATTGTAAATGGCTTTTTGATTTATGCATTTGGTGAATATTGAAGAGGAAGAATGGAACTTTATGCTCATTATTTTATCCATGAACCAAGGAAATACCAAAACTTTGTGTCTTGTTTTCTTTCATGGGTATATGTTTTTATTATGTTAATTCATAAATTATTTCTCAAAGCACTAATTAAATTTGATATCATAAAGTATCTAATTCTTTTCTAGTTTTCTCATTAAAAAAGTGGGTAAAATTTGCATTTATTTATCTGTTCATGACTCTTCACAATCTATCTTTTCATTTTTCGTTTTAGTTGAATGTTATCACTATAATCTCCCCGCTAATTTAACTAGTAAATATTGTATATAAGTAGATTAAGTTTTATTTATTTCAATAAAGGGAACCTCCTATTGATATTTGTATTTTTAGGCAAAAATTCAACCCATACAATCCAAAACTAGACCTAGTGCATCATTTTCATTTTTAAAATGAGGTCTAAATGTAGTCTTTTTAAGCCTTTGGAGAAGTTAAAGTAAGTTAACAATAATAAAGGTATTTGCAAAAGTTAAGGTAAAGTGTCATCTATGTGTTATTTACTTTTTTAAGGCATGCCAAACATAAATATTTACTTGATTTCATTATTGTGTCTTGTCTTAACATGATTCAAGTGGGGTAGAGTCATTCCAAGGCCAAAAATGTGGTTAGGATATTTTTACACAATTATCCAAGTTCTTTGAGTCAGTTTCGACATGAAAGTATTAGTTATAAGAGTCTTACATAAACTATCAAGGCAAGATAACACCATTTTATAGGTGATCACATTCACAAAAGGTGTTAAGGTCCTAATAAAACTTATTATAATCTTCATCAAGCCAGAACAATTCTCAAAAAGCAGTTTTAGACCTATTAATGTAAAACACCATTCAACTTATCCATTGGGTCATTGACAAGCACATAAAGGCCATTTTCATTAGGTGTTTTCATAAAATATAAATAATTCCATGTAAAATTGTCTTATGTGAAGGATGTTACCCATATTTCATTCTAAAACATTTTAAGAGTTCACAGTCTGAGGGCATGTACTTTATGAATCATCCTTAAGAAGACTAACTACTCTAAAACCCTTATAAAACCCTTGAGCCCAGTTTTCTTAGTTTGTAGGAATTTATGAGATCATTATTAATTGATAAAAGTTGTGTGAATTCTTTCAAGTTCTTATCATTCCTCTCACACCATATTCCAACATCCATTTAGCATGTGAAAGCATTGAATGGGTAAAAACCCCCATATTATATAGGTTACAGACTTGAGCAAAAAGGGTTTGATGTATAGGGAGGAATCAAATGAATTTTAAAGTTAATTGGTAATTTATCACACAAATTTAATAATTAACTATCACTCTACAAGGTCACTGATCATCACTTCAAGGCCTACAAAGTGTCAAACTTCACACTAAAAAATATCAAGTGTCAAGAAGATTAAGGATGGAATGTTTCTTATTGCTTGATATGGCCTAAAAATGATAAGAGAGCATGATAAAGTGAATGGAGTATTTTCATAGGTGATTAATAATGTATAAAATGATTATAAATAGTATTCATGTCTATTCAAGGCTTCTATACCATAAATATTACCTTAACTCTTCCTAACTAGCTTACTAGTGGACTGTGTAAGCTTAAATGGTAAAATGTTTGAGGTTCTAAGTAGTTTTATGATGTTTCCCACTTGAAATAATATATATTAAGTCATAAATAAAGTAAAATATACCCTTATTTTGTCTCTAATACCATTTATATAAAGATACCAGAAGAAGAACCACTCCTTGAATATTAGTTTCAATGAAAATTGAGCTTGAAAGAGCCCCATAGACTTGTACGTCAGAGTATTGATCAAGAAGATGCACGTTTATAATTGAGTTTGAGGTTGGAAGGTTCATATAGGGTTTGAAGAACTATTAAAAAAATTAATTTCTAAGTGGTTATTATTAACCCTTGGCTTACATTGGTAAGTAATTAAATAAATAATAATATATTATTTATTTACTCGAGATGTAAACTTTAGGAAAATAAATAATCTTATTATAGTTATTTAATATTTACCAAATGTTTATTAATTGTATTATCGAGGTGAATGGACCCTTTATTTTCACAATGGTCACATACCCTCATGAATCATTATAAATAGGGTTGTACCCCTGTTGTAAAATATCTCTCAAACACAAAAAATATTCAAGTATTCCTGCATGTGACAAACATTTGTTTGAGACAAACTTGTGAAGAATTTATCTGGAAAGAGTGAGATGAAGAAGATTTGATGTATTGGAGTTATTATTTTTTCTCAATATTTAATATCACTTTGCTAGGTTTTTTACCTCTTTGAGGTTTTTCCTAAGATAAATACCTATGTTGTATTTTATTGATCTGGGTTCATTATGTTATGCTTTGCTCATTAAATCTCTTCTAGATACATGTTTATTAGATTTATATATTTTAACATGGTATTAGATCCAATGGAGATAATTTTAATCATCAAGCATATAGAATAATTGATTAATATTTCAATTTATTCAAAGCCTGGGCAATTGGATCCCATTGTATGGCCTAACCACTTTTAAAAATTGAAACTCAAGTTTCTATGCATCAACTTGCCTTTTGAAATTTTTATTCATTTAGTTTTGTAAATATAAGGACTCGTGTAATTTTTCAAGGCCTAAAAATATATGGATCAGCCTAATCAAATTTCTCTCTCCTTGATTAATGTACCTGTATGGCCTGGGAGGTTGGCAAAAATTGTTTTTGACACCATTCTTTTTTAAAGGCTTGTTGGCATTGTCGGAGGATTTTAGAAAGGTATGCAAATTTTGAAGGCCTGAGAAGGCCTCTATCTCCCTCAAGTTTTTGTTCTCACCATTTCCACCTATAGAAAATATTAAGGTAAGTATAAATTTCTTTCAAATATTTAAAAAATAATTTATTCTTTAATTTTACAAATTTTATTTACCTTTTATTAAATTATTTCACCAAAAATTTAAAAAAATAAGTAATTTGTTTTCAATTTTGTTTACATGCACAATAAATAAATAAATAAATATATATATATATATATATATATATTTTAAAAACAAATAAAAATAATTAAATATAATATTTTTCATGTAAATATTTGAATTCACTCATAGATAAGTTGGTGATTATAGTCTTTTTGGTGAGAATTTGTAAAAGATAAGTCTAGTGTTCAATTATTATTAGACTTTTTATTTTTTTATCTTCTTGTTGACTTTAGTCAAAATTAATTTAATTTGAATTCTATTTTTTGGTTTGTGTGTCTTCTTTCTCACATGAAAACCCCCTGACCTATCGACTTGTCCTTCTTTCGATACTTGATATAGTCTAAACCTAGGTAAGTATAATCATCCAACCAATCAATATTAAAGTTTTGACACATTATAGACACATTGATGTGGTCATTATTTTGTTTTGAAAATTTATATTATTGATTTTGTACCTTTTTTAATTAATTTTGCCTAGATGGTCATTATGAGTACGACTCTTTTAACACCTAGAATTTTGCAACTTTATTTCAATTTTTTGCTTTGATTAGAATTTAAATTGTATATCTATATATATTTGCATGCTCAATTACCTTTATTTTAGATATAGTTCATAAAAAATCATTTAAAAAGGTTAAATCATAAAATTATTCTTATTTTTAGTGTATTTTTGTGACACTTTGCTTTGTCACGTGAAAAAATCTTGCTTTATCAAGATTTAATTTGAACAAATAGTGTGTATTTATTTTTGTAAATTTGGTTTAATAAATTTAAAATTCACACTTAAAAGGTTATTTCTTAATCATTTGGATATTTTTGTGTTTAAAGGGAAGTCATGGCTTCACCTCACTTTTCCTTCAATAAATCCCAAATGCTTAATGAAAATAACTATAACATATAGAAAATTCATGTTCAAGCTAAATTCATGGCTTGTAAATTATGGAATATTGTCATTGGGACTATGAAACCCTGTTTGGATGACATGTGACCCTTGAGCTTACCAGTGCATTTTAATAGAAATCATAAGAACCTATGTCCATTATCTTATAGAGTGTTAAGGATGAATTCCTTATCCACATTGGTAATTAAGAATCTCCTTGTGAAGCTTGGAAACTTATTGAATCCATGCATGAGGTCACTCGTCTCTCAAAGATTATTAATTTAATCCTTCAATTGATGATAACACTTATGAAGGGTGATGAAAAAGTTGTGAATTTTCTAGCTAAAATTAAGAACATTCAATCTTAGTTAGATGGTTGTAATTATAATTTCATTCGAGATCAATTAATTTATTTTATCATTTAATTAAATATTCTTGAAAATTTTAGAAATTTCATTTCGATTTTGAATTTTAAGTATCAAACTGAGCAAGATATCCCTAACCTTACCACCTTATCTATTATTTTGATTCAATAATATCAAGTAATGACCAATTTTGATTCTAAAGAGAATGCCACTCAGGAACTTCTCACCTTAAATAATATTTTTGATAACAATAAAAACTAGAAATCTAACCCTAACTCTGGTAAAGGAAAAAATGGGAACAAGAAAACTAGTAATAAGAATCATAAACCTAAATTCAATGGAAATTGTAATTTATGTGGTAAATTTAGTCATAGAAGGGAAACATGTTATAAAAAAAAGGATAGAATTAACAATCAATTTTATAAAAATAACAAAGGGAATAAAACTAATCAAAATAATTAGAAGAATCAAAACAACAATTAGGATCATAATATTATTACTCTATATGCTGCTTTATTTATGTAGAGTAAAAATACTCTATGTTTCATTCTAATTTTTAGCAGTGCATGATCCAGATCACTATCCCCGCATGCTTTGGTTTGAGATGGTGAATTTTTGAAATAGAGCGCAGGCTCTAATTTCCTTTTAATTCATTTTTCTCGAAGTGTTGAAGTCAAGCAGAAGATGCCAAGTGTCATTTTTTGAGGCACTTTTCATAATTTCAATAAGGCCATGGAACATGCCATGTGTCCCATAGCAACTCAGTGAAATGTGACAAGTGTCGGCATTCGTGTTTCATATCGGCAACCATGTTTCATCTCTTTTTAGTGAAAGGTTTCAACAAGCTAAGTATCAGGATCAGGCGAAAAGCACCAAGTGGCAGTCGCAAAAGGTTTCAATTTACTTTTCTAAAAGTGACAAAAGATTCCATGTATCCCAGCTGAAGAGAGTGGAAGCCACCACATGTCGAGATCTAAATTATCTTCATTTTTCTTCACTGATATAGCAAAGACTATGGTGGGTCTCAAGTTTTGTTTCTGAAGCAAGCGGAAGCCTCTCTAGGTGTCACTGTCCATGTAAATATGAAATGAGACTCAATTGTTTCTATGATATAAATAGAGTAAAGTAGAGACAACCACGTGTCACCTTCTATAGGTTTTTAAAAAGCTATTTAAAATAAGTGGAGACCACCACATAACCCTAGTTAAGTAAAGTGGAGATTGCCATGTGTTTTTTGTTGAGGGAAGTGGAAATCGCCACCTGTCCCTATGCTCCTTTTCAAGTTGCTCAGGTAAGAAAGGCTGTGGGTCTTATTTTCTTTTAAGCTATTAAAGTTTTGAGGAAGTATATTGTGATAGGTGTCAAAGGTGTAACACTCATAAGCAAAGACACAAAAGGAGTATAAATTACATAGAAAATGCCATGTCTTTAGTAAGTGCTGCAGAACAAGCCAAGTGTCATTTTCCAGTGTATCCTAAGTAATAAAAAGGTTTTCAAGGAATTGGCTAAGTGTCATCTTCAATTTAAGAGAAGGGAGTGTCCTACAATCTATTCCAACCAATGAACTGTCAGAAGATAGAGTGTTTCAGAATCTATGAAATATCTTCTGTTAGACACTTCCAGTTTGGTTAGATTTTAATTGGGCCATTAGATTGAGAACAAGTAGACAATTTGGAGTGAATCCAAGGCTATAAATAAGGGTGCATAGATCACCAGAAGAATCATCATCAAATACCAGAGATAATTTTCTGAGAGAATTATTGTCAAGAGTTTAGACTTTCTAGAGCTATGACTAGGAATATCATTTGCCTTTGTTCTTTTTTCTTAAGTTGGAAAGTTTATGTAACTGTGCATGTTTCTATGCCTCTTATGTGACTGGAGAATTAATAAGAAGATTGAATCCTGTGCCTTTGTTGATACTTTTTGTGTCATTGCAAAAGTAGTCTAGTTTGTGTTGTCAAGAGTTTTAGACTTTCTAGAGCTGTGATTAGGAATGTCATTTGCCTTTGTTCCATTTTCTTGAGTTGGAAAGTTTATATAAATGTGCATGTTTTTATGCCTCTTTTATGACTAGAAAATTCAAATAAGAAGATTGAACCCTATGCCTTTGTTGATATTTTCTATATCACTAAAAAAGCAGTCTATGTTGTGAGCCTCTGTTTCTATTGTTTCCATCTTTTAAATTGATCATGCACTTGTTTGCTCTTAAATTTAATTGAATCTTACATATATTATCATGGTGTTCAGGATTAAGGTTGAATTACATTCAGGAGCATCACCATATTTATATTTTATTTCTTGCATTTGTGTTTATGTTAAAATTCCTATCCCTTTTCCCAGTATACACTTGATATAAAGAAGAGACTAGCTTCTTAAAAATCTGGAGGTTGTTTCAAGTCGTAAGTCCCACATCTTGAAACTTCCCATTTTTGGTGTTAGAAATAACTACAATTTTAACCATCAATAGTTTTTGGCACACCTGGTGTGACCAATTTTGAATTTTCTTTCAAGATCATATGAACTAGATAGCTACAAGGAGTCATAGCTATGGACTAGTAACCAGATCACAATCAGCTATAAATCTAGGTATTATTTTGCCACCTTTGGTAACTAATCCAAGAAGAAGATTCAACTAGTTTATACCAATACCAAGAACAAATATGGGAGCCCCTATACCCCAAATAAATTATCCAAGTTAGAACACTGGTAATCCATTGATTCTCCCAATACCACTAGCCACTTGGGACCCTATCCCAGTGAATGCCTTAAAAGCTCTACCCAAATTTAGTGGGCAAGACTTTAAAACACTTGAAGAAAATTTGCAGGATGTATCAAATGTCTGTGATATACATGTTGTCACATAGAAAAATGTGGCCATAAGACTATTAACAGCTTCTTTTAAAGGGAAGGCTCTAGAATGGTATCGGTCTTTGACCCCAAATACCATATCTACATGGGATCAGCTCAGAGATCTTTTCTTTGAAATATTTCAAGAGAAGGATGATAAGTCTTCTTTGTTACAACAATTAATTACCATCCAAAGGGCACCACAAGAAGTAATGATTGACTTCAATTCTATATTTCAGAAGACTTGGAAAAGAATCCCTACTACAGTTAGACTATTGCTAGGTATGGCTATAGTATTTTATCTTAAGGCTTTGAATTCAGATATATCTTTTATGATTCAGTCACTTAGAGGACACACTTTACAAGAGGCTTATGACTATGCAGTAAGAGCTGAGAATAATTTAATAGATGCTGTAAAGTTGCCCCCAAGGCCTCCCATGCCCATGTTCCTAAAAATTTCCTTACCATTACCTCAAGAAGCCCCTAAATCCATAACCCCACCTATGTCTATGTACACATATCCTCAACCACCTACTAAATAAATTGTCCCTACTCAGTCATCTGAGCTGGATGATATCAAGAATATCTTGAGGACATTTTCTAATGAGCTGATTAATATAAAAAGATAGCAAAATACTTATACTAAACCCCAATACTAGAGATATTAAGGAAATAGATTTTCATCTCAGCCAAACCAATACTAGGGTCCTCCAAGACAAAATAACCCTCAACCAACAAATCAATTAGTTGCAATCCCTGCACCCTCACAGAATATTCTTTCCCAATTTAAATAAGGAGATTGTTCCAAGCCAAAATAATTATGTAGATATTACCAATGCCTATTGTTTTCCTTGCAATAATGCTCATACACCTAGAGATTGTCCCATGGGTAATCTACAACAAAAGGTAGCATAGAAAAGAAGGATGGATGGACAATATGCAAGTACTAGTGATAATCAAGCCTACTAATCTTCTGGTATGCAAAATTCAATTCTAATAACTCATATGCAAGGGATGTCTTTGAAACAAGAAGAAGAAATAGCTCTGAAATATGCTTTGTTCTCATGGGTTGAAGAGGAAGAATCGATATTCTTGAATGAAGTTTCTACTTTCAAGGAACCAGTGGTGTAAATAGACTACTATACTAGATCAAAGAGAAGAATGATGGAACAGCCTAAAGTTATAAACAATGAAGTTATGGAGAATCTTTTATTTCAATGCCATCAACACACAGCTATCGAACAAGAAATGCTTTAGCCAGTGCAGAATCAAGAAGTTCTTGAACAAGTTTAAGGAAAGACAAGATATCCTAATCTTCCAAGAATTCAAACTTTGGGATCAATGAATGTGGTTGATCAACTGAAAATGACTCCAACACAAGTATCAATTTGGGACATATTAGCTATTCCTGAACATAGGACACTGTTACAAGAAGCTCTCCAAGGCCAAGCAGTGCCCAAATGTACTGTTATCAAAGAAGGACCTGTTGAAAAAGAAAACCTCAAAGATACAATTCATTTGTAGACAACAGCCTTAGTGAATAATGCAGCAGAGGTAAGAAAATCCAAACTAGATCCCTTCTATTTAACTTTGATAGTGGGTAAGAAACTACTACATAATGCAATTATTGATTCAGGGTCTAGTACTACAGTTATGCCTAAGTAGATAGATGATGCTTTAAAGATAAAATATGAGCCACTCACTAAAGGAGTTATGTAGTTAAATGGAAAATCAGTGCAAATAATAGGGAGAATTAAATAGCTACCATTGTAATTATATACTTGTTCAAATATGATTGTAAATCAAGATATAGTAGTGATAGATATACCTCATGTATTTGGCCTATGTTTATCAAGAGACTTTATAGCCAAGATAGGAGGAGATATGTCTCTTGACTGGTCTCACTTAATTCTAAGAACTAAATATGGTTCAAAGATGAAAATTCTATCTAAACCACTATCAAAAGATCACATCACCAATGAACCAATATCAAAATTAGAGGCACATCATGCTATGATAAATAAGGAAGAAAGGGTTTTTGTTGAAAATTTTGAAGCATTATGGACTAAGCATGATCAAGAAAAAGAAAATAACCAGTTGTTAGCTATGACACAAAGTGACCCATATAGAAATTATGACTCTATTGGTCTGGGCACTTATGTTATTTTTTATGAAGACCATGAAATCCCAAATGTTTTAAGGGAAGAGACACCAACTACTCAAGAATCCAAAAAAGATTCAGAAATATGGACTTTAAATTTTGATGGGGCTAGAAGTAAAAAAGGTGTTGGAGCAAGAATTTGTCTTACTGCTCCAAATAGTGAAAAAATTCTAAGGACTATCCATTTTCAATTTTCTTGTACTAATAATTATGTTGAGTATGAATCTTTAGTACATGGGCTCCTATTAGCCAAGAAAAAGGGAATAAAGAATCTAATAGTAAAAAGAGATTCATAATTATTAGTAAAGCAAATTAGAGAAAAGGCAATAACAAAGAATGTCAGGTTGAAATCTTATAAGCACAAAATTTGGGACTTAATAGAAGATTTTGAAGCTTTTAATATTGAAGTAGTTCCTAGGATTCAAAATTCTAAAGCTGATAGGATGGCACAGATTGGTTCACAATTTGATCTAGCAACTAGCCTATTAGCTAACAATGAGTCAGTAAAGGTTATAGTAAGGCCAACTATCCCAGATAATGATGAGAATTGGCAAGTATTTGAGAATGATTTTCAAGTACTCTCATTCTTGCAACAATCAGGGGAATTTGTCGATCAATTGAAACCAAAGATTGAAGAGTCGTATGGGGATCAAATTATACAATTAAAGAATAATAAGCTTCCCAAAGGTTTAATCACTTTAGAGAGCCTTTTTGATCTAGAAGATGTAAGCCTGGAGAAGAAAAGGTTCCAAGCAAACAAAGTAGATTATTCTGAAATAGAGGTAAGTGAAGGGAAAAAATTAAAAGTTATAAATTATACAACTCAAGTAGAAAAGGAAAGGCTAATTGAATTATGCAAAAAATATGATAGAGTCATA
Organism: Torreya grandis; assembly: GCA_037957365.1. Lineage (NCBI taxonomy): Eukaryota > Viridiplantae > Streptophyta > Pinopsida > Cupressales > Taxaceae > Torreya > Torreya grandis. The sequence goes on along the minus strand of JARHVA010007318.1, from coordinate 295,710 downwards.
GCCTGGAGCTATGAAGACATTCATGGATATAATAGAGACATTATTCAGCACACAATAGAACTGACTGAAGGATCTAAGCCTATCAGATAGAAAAAGAGGCTAGTGAATCCAAGGATTGAGCCTCTAATGGTGGATGAGTTGTAGAAACTTTTAGATTCTAAAATAATTTTTCTAATCAAACACTCAACTTGGGTATCAAATCTAGTACTAGTTAGAAAAAATAATGGTGATATAAGACTTTGTGTAGATTTTAGAGATCTAAACAAAGCATCTTTGAAGGATCACTATCCCTTGCCCTCCATGGAATAGATTTTACAAATTATGGCCAGATCTAAGAGGTTTTCTTTGCTAGATGGTTTCTCTGGATATAATCAGATTTGGTTGGCTAATGAAGACCAATACAAGACTAATTTTACTACCAAATGGGGAACATTTGCATATGCTAAAATGCCATTTGGCCTGTCAATTATTGGAGCCACTTTTCAAAGAGCTATGGATGTAGTATTTGAGGAACTTATAAATAAAATCATCTTGATTTATCTTGATGATCTTACTATTTTTTCAAAGAATGCTATTGATCATTTTGATCATTTAGAAGCTGTGTTTAAAAAATGTCAAGAATTTGGAATATCTTTGAATCCTAAGAAATGTATTTTTGTTGTCCCTCAAGTAAAATTATTGGGACATATAGTATCTAAAGAAGGAGTCTCCATAGACCTAGAAAGAGTGGAAGCTATAATGAAATTACCTCTTCTAGTAAATAAGAAAATTATTCAATCTCTCTTGGGAAAGATTAATTTTGTCAGTCAGTTCATAACTGACTTTGTAGGCTTAGTAAGCCAGTGACACTCTTGCTGAAAAAAGACCTAATTTTCAAGTGGACTATGTAAGGAAGGCAAGCCTTTGAAGAGGTCAAAAAATCTATCTCAACAGCTCCAGTACTTAGAAATCTAGACTTTTCTAAGCCTTTTGTAATGTATGTATATGGAGGAGAGCTTAGTATTGTTTTTGTCTTAACACAGAAAGATGATAGATAGGAGGGAGAGCATCCAATAACCTTTTTCTCAAAGACTCTTAGGGAATATAAAACTAGATATAACTTTGTGGAAAAACAAGCATATGCTATGGTAAAAGCTCTCAAAAAGTTTAGGCATATAGTATCATGAAGTAAAATTTTGATACTTGTAGCTCATTCAAGTGTCAAAGAAAATATCATGGAGGGTGAAATTGCTAAAAAAAAGAGCAAATTGGATAACTAATATTCTTGAATATGAAGTAGAAGTCAGACCCACTAAATTAGTTAGAGGTAGGGGTTTGCGCTAATATATGACTCAGGGGCTTGAAAAGATGATACCTGAAGAGACAAATTCAAGAATAGAAGAATAAATTGTATTGAGAATACAAGAAGTTGATCAAGAATCCTGGGTCACAAGTAGGACTCATTTTATGAAAAATGGGATTTACCCAAGAGAACTCCCTCAAAATAAGAGAATATACTATAAGATGCAAGGATTTCATTTTGTTTTAATTGAACAGGTTCTTTTAAAATAAATTTCAATGGTAAATTGTTAAGATGTGTAGAAAAGGACGAGGCTAAGAAAATACTACATGAAATGCATCATGGAGTATCAGGTGGACATTTTTCTACAAAGACCACAACTATAAAGATAAGTGAAGCAGGTAATTTCTAGCCTACTTTATTTACAGTTTGTTATCAACTGGTTAAAAAATGTCAATCTTGTCGATATTATGTGGGGATGAGAAGGAATGAAACAATGCCTCTTAGTCCTATAATTTTGGATGAACCTTTTGCTCAATGGGGTCTTGACTTCATTGGAATGATAAATCTAATAATTAAAGTATGGGTCACAAATGGATCTTAACAGCCACATATTATTTCACTAGATGAACTGAGGTAGTGCCACTCAAGGAAGCAATAGAAAATGTGATCCTAGATTTTCTAGGGAGTATCACTACTCATTTTGGGGATCCTCGCAGCATAATTTTAGATAATGCTAAAGCATTTTTAGGGTTTAAAGTATCTGAATTTGCATTAAAGCATGGAATATATCTAAAAAATTCTTCTAATTATTACCTTAAGGATAATGGTTTGGTAGAATCAACTAATAAGAACCTGATTAGACTCATCAAAAGACTAGGGGCTGATCATCACAAGGAGTGGCATAAAGTGCTTAATTTAACACTATGGGCTGATAGAATTACACCTAAATAGGTGATCAAAATGTCCCCATATGAATTGGTATATGGGAAACCTATTGTAATTTCCCTAAGCTTGGAGATTCTTGCTCTCCAACTGATCTACCAAAATTGCAATTGAAGAAAATGGCCCCATGCAGGTCAGACTCATAGAACTTCTAGAAGTTAAAGAAAAGAGGGATGCAGCACATGATTCATTGATAAAGAATTATAAAATAATTAAAGACTATTTTGATAAAAGGACTTCAAATCCCCATTTTGAAACAGGCTCAATTGTTTTGAAATAAGATGCAAGAGCTGCCAAACCAGGTCAACACACTAAGTTTGAAGCAGTATGGACTGGCCCTTATAAAATTCAGGCATGTAAATAGCAAAATTCATTTGAGCTAGAAATGATGGAAGGTGAACCTAAAGATATTCCTATAAATTTAATCTATTTGAAACATTTTAGTTAAAACTATGATTTTTAGTGATTTTAGATCATGTAGGAGTTGTAGATTCTTTTTGAGAAGGCTCAAAAGTCCTTGGGGTCACTAATAACTATAGAGTAAAAAGTACTCTAAGTTTCATTCTAATTTTTAGTATCACGTGATCTAGATCACTATCCCTACATACTTTGGTTCAAGATGGTGAAGTTTTGAAATAGAGCGTGGGCTCTAATTTCCTTTTGATTCATTTTTCTGTAAGTGTTGAAGTCAAGCGGAAGATTCTAAGTGTCATTTTCTAAGGCACTTTTCATAATTTCAATAAGGCTGTGGAACATGCTATGTGTCCCATAGCAACTTAGTAGAACATGACAAGTGTCAGCATCCATGTTTCATATCAGCACCTGTGTTTCATTTCTTTTCAGTGAAAGGTTTCAACAAGCTAAGTATCAGGATCAAGTGGAAAGCACCAAGTGGCAATCATAGAAGGTTTCAATTTGCTTTTCTAAAAGTGACAAAAGATGCCATGTGTCCAAGCTGAAGAGAGCAAAAGCCACCATGTGTTGAGATCTAAATTATCTTCATTTTGCTTCACTGATATATCAAAGACTATGGTGGGTCTCAAGTTTTGTTTCTAAAGCAAGCAGAAGCTGCTAGGTGTCACTGGCTGTGTAAATATGAAATGAGATCTGATTATTTCTATGATATAAATAGAGTAAAGTAGAGACCACCATGTGTCACCTTCTGTAGGTTTCTAAAAAATTATCTAAAAGAAGTAGAGACCACCACATAACCCCAGTTAAGTAAAGTGGAGATTTCCATGTGTCTTTTGTTGAGGGAAGCGAAAATCACCACCTACCCCTATGCTCCTTTTCAAGTTGCTTGGGAAAGAAAGGATGTGGGTCTTATTTTCTTTTAAGTTGTTAAAGTTTTGAGGAAGCGGATTGTGATGGGTGTCAAAGGTGAAACACTCATAAGAAAAGACACAAAAGGAGTATAAATTACATGGAAAGTACCACGTGTTTTCAGTAGGTGTTGTGGAACACACCAAGTGTCATTTTCCGGTGTCTCCTAAGTAATAAGAAGGTTTTCAAGGAATTGGCTAACTATCATCTTCAATTTAAGAGAAGGGAGTGTCTTATGATCTATTCAAGCCAATGAACTATCAGAAGATAGAGCATTTTAGAATCTATGAAATATCTTCTGTTAGACACTTCCAGTTCAGTTAGATTTTAGTTGGGCTGTTAGATTGAGAACAAGCAGACAATCGAGAGTGAATCCAAGGCTATAAATAAGGGTGCAGAAATCACCAGAAGAATCATCATTAGATACCAGAGAGAATTTTCTAAGAGAATCATTGTCAAGAGTATAGACTTTCTAGAGCTGTGACTAGGAATATCATTTGTCTTTGTTCTATTTTCTTAAGTTGGAAAGTTTATGTAACTATGCATGTTTTTGTGCCTTTTATGTGACTAGAGAATTAATAAGAAGATTGAATCTTGTGCCTTTGTTGATACTTTCTGTGTCATTACAAAAGTAGTCTACACTGTGTTCTCAAGAGTTTTAGACTTTTTAGAGCTGTGATTAGGAATGTCATTTGCCTTTGTTCCATTTTTTTGAGTTGGAAAGTTTATATAACTGTGCATGTTTATGTGCCTCTTATGTGACTAGAGAATTCAAATAAGAAGATTTAACCCTATGCCTTTGTTGATATTTTTTGTATCACTATAGAATTAGTTTATGCTAACCTCTGTTTCTATTGTTTCCATATTTTACATTGATCATGCACTTATTTTCTTTTAAATGTAATTGAATCTTACATATAGTCTCACTGTGCTCAGGAAGGTCGAATTACATTTAGGTGCATTACCATAGTTATATTTTCTTTCTTGCATTTATGTTTCTGTTAAAAATTTGGATTTTGTTTCAAGTCACAAGTCCCACATCTTGAAACTTCCCATTGTTGATGCTAGAAACAAGCGCAATTTTAACCATAAACAATTTAATTCAAATGAAAATGAGTGAATTTTAGATAGTGGTACATGGCACTATATGACATGCTCATCTGATATTTTTTATGATTCTATATATATCTTTGAAAGAATTTACTTAGGAGATTATTCATTTTTAGAAGCAACTAAACATGGAAAAGCAAAATTTTCAAATGTTGTTATTAATGATGTTTTCTATGTACCTAATCTTAAAAAGAATTTTATATCTTGTTCTCAACTTACTAATGATAATTTCATTGTAACATTACTTAAAGATTGTTATTCTATTGTAAATCAATCTGGTTCCTTCATTATTAAAGTTATTCAAAAGAATGGTTTATATATCTTCTCTCTTTCTTTTGTATGTTTACTTTCTTCACATAATAAGAATTAATCTCAGTTATGGCATGAAAGATTAAGACATTTTAATTTAAAAGTTTACTAATATGTCTACAAATAATATTATTGTTGGACTTCCTTCTATCCCCTCTCATCATGAAACTTATGAGGGTTGCTTATGTGGTAAGCAACACACTAACCCCTTTTACAAAAATCATGATGTGAATTCCTCACATCCTTTATAATTAATTCATAGTGATGTTGTAGGTACTTTATAAGTTACTTCTCTTAATGTTTTTTAATATATTGGTACATTTATTGATGATTATATTATAATGATCTGGTCTTATTTCATTAAAATTAAATATGATGTTTTTTTTAAATTTAAAGAATTTAAAGCTTATGTTGAAAATGCATTTGATTTGTCTATTAATAGATTAAGAACTAATAATGGTGGTGAATATGTTAGTAAATATTTTTAATTTTTTTTCATTAGTTTTGTTATTAAAAAAGAATTAACAACTCCCTATTCCCCTCAGCAAAATAGTATTATTGAAAGGAAAAATCGTACCACCATAGAAATGGTTAGAACAATATTGCAATCTATAAATGTTCTTAAAATTTTATGGGCCAAATCAATAATAAATACTATTCATATTTTGAATAGAGTCCCTACCAAAGCCTTGCATCTTTCTACCCCTTTAGAAATCAGGACTAAGAAGAAACCTAGTGTGGCTCATCTTAAGATTTTTGGTAGTCCTGCTTCTATCTTTGTCCCTAAATTTAAAAAGAATAATCTTGAACCCACTTCTTATTCTTGTTTTTCTGTAGGATATGGAGGTAAGAGTAAAGTTTTAAGGTTATATGATACCTCTAAATGTCAGATCATTGAGAAGAGGAATGTTCGTATTCTTGAAAAAAAAATTGTGAGCCCTATATGGATCCTCCTCAGTGTTTTTCTATTGTTGAACCTGACTCTCATGTTTCTTCTTATGATGAAATGGATTCCCTTGAGTAATTTGATCTAGTTATGGATAATTTAGAGTTTGAGAAACCCCTTGAATTTCATGTTTAATCTAAAATATTTAAATGGGTAAAATCTCTAATTCAATCTTCTAATGTTGATAATATTAATAAATTAACTAGAATTCAACATTCTTATCATGTATTAATGACTATTTATGAATGTAAAATTCAATATTTTGAGGAAGCCATGAAAGATGATAGATGGAATATTGATATACAAGTTGAATAGAATGCCTTAATTAAAAATCAGACTTGGGATCTTATCCCACCTCCACTTAAAAGGTATATTGTCAGTTGTAGGTGGATTTATAAGGTCAAATATAACTCAATTGGTAAAATTTACAAGTTTAAATATATATTAGTTGCTCTTAGATTTACTCAAAAACTTAAGATTGACTATGTTAAAAACTTTGATCCTGTAGTAAAAATGAGTAATGTTAGACTTCTTATTGTACTTGTAACTCAAAATGGTTGGGTTATACACCAAATTAATGTCAAGAATTCATTTCTAAATGGTGACTTAGAAGAAGAAATCTACATGACTTAGCCTAAAGGTTTCGCTAACCCTAATAGATAATATTATGTATGCAAATTAAAGAAATATTTATATGGTCTAAAATAATCTCCTCAATCTTGGTATTCTAATATTACTTCTTTTTTCAAAAAATTAGATTTTTATTATTACTATTTAGATAATTGTTTGTTTTTAAAATTTGAAAATGGTTGTTTGATTCTAACTATATTATATGTTGATAATTTGTTGATTAATAGAAATCTAACTAGTTTAATTCATAAATATAAAGATAAACTAAGTTAAATGTTTGAAATGACTAATTTAGGCATTCTACATCATTTTTTAGGAATATCTATATTTTAAGATAAAAATTCAATTATTGTATTAAAATCTCAATATGCACATAACCTTCTTGTTAATTTTAACATGCTTGATTATAAATATACCACTACTCCTATTAAATTTGGTATTAAACTTGATCCTAGAATTTCATGTGAAAAACCTAACCCTACTTTATATATATATATATATATATATATATATATATCTTAATGGAAGTTTGATTTATCTAACCATTAATAGGATAGATATTTCATATGCTATCAGTGTTACTCTTAGATTTATGCAGGATCATTATTTGGATAATTGGAAATTAGCTAAATGTATTCTTTTTTATATCAAAGGAATCATTAATTATGGTTTATTTTATTCTTCCATTGATAATGCTAAATTCTATGGTTATTATTGTGTTAACCATGTTGGTGATACTTTAGATTACAAATATACTTTTAGATGTGTGTTTAAGTTTGGTGTGGGTGCTATCACTTGGAGCAACAAGAAGCAACCTACTATCTCTCTCTTATATAGAATCAAAGTATAGAAGTGCTATGGAATCTTCTAAATAATCCATGTGGATATGAAGGCTATTGGGAGAACTTCATTTAGATGTTTCTCAGAATACCATCTTTCATTGTGATAACCAAAGTTGTATAGCTCGGGAAAAAGTCTAGTAAAGCACCAAAGAACTAAAAAAATTTAATTTCATGTGCATTTTCTCTGAGATAAAGTTCTCAATAGTGATATTAATATGTATTTATATCATATGAATTAACAAGTGGTAGATATCTTCACAAAACCACTTGATGCTACCAAGTTTTGTTAGTTTTGTGTAATGCTAGGCCTTTTAGAGATGCCATTGAGGGGGAGTGTGAATGATAATGCCACTTTATAATGGCCATGTGTTTCTTCCTCTTCTCTATACTTATTATTTTTAAATCATTATAAAAACTTCATGTGGAAGTTATTTGATTTAAGTAAACTTCATGTGAAAGTTTTTCTTGAGTACCCCAATACATTTAAAAACATAATTTATAATGGAGGTCCTTGTGTTATAAATTATTCATGAGAAACAGTGAGATGTAATCTCACAATCATGCTAGCCTAAACATACTTTCGAGTATTTTATGGATTATAATTCCTTTTATTTCAAAAAGTGACTTTTGGCATGATGAAGATTTTTAAATGCTTCAAATTTTGCACATAGTATAATTCCTTCATGGTGACTATGGATTTTATCCCCACTTAGCATTAAGGGAGAGTGTTAGAAAAAATAATGTCTAATTGGTTATTATTAAACCTTGGCTTACATTGGTAAGTAATTAAATAAATAATAATATATTATTTATTTACTCAAGGTGTAAACTTTGGAAAAATAAACAATTTTATTATAGTTATTGATATTTACCAAATGTTTATTAATTGGATTTATCAGGGTGGATGGAAATATTATTTTCACAATGGTCACATCCCCTCATGAATGATTATAAATAGGGTTTTACCCCTATTGTAAAATATCTCTTGAACACAAAAAAATATTCATGTATTCTTGCATGTGGAAAATACTTTTCTGAGACAAAGTTGTGAAGAATTTATTTGAGGAGAGAGATGAAGAAGATTTGATGTATTGGGGTTATTATTTTTTCTCAATATTTAATATCACTTTACTAGGTTTTTACCTCTTTGAGGGTTTTCCCAAGATAAATACCTATGTTATGTTTTATTGATCTCAGATCATTATGTTATGATTTACTTATTAAATATCTTATAGATCCATGCTTATTACATTTATATATTTTAAAAAGAACATGTATTAATATTTCATAGGTGTTTAGACCCATTTTCATGGGGATAAACCACCTAGTTTGAGCAAGGATCTCTTATAGAATGTATTAGACTTATAGAAGACCTAAGAGAATAATATTACATTTGAGTTCAAATCATTAAGAAACAAATAAATAGATTGGTTAATTAAAAAATTAAGTGATTTATGGAAACTTAGAGAGAATATAATTTTTTTAAACCCATATGATCATCTTTGATAAGAAGTTTTAGTTGACAGTCTTATAGTAATTGGTTTAGTAGGCTTAAACATGGTTTTCAAGTGTAAAGAATAAATCAATAAACATGTTAATAAAGATTAGGTATAAAATGAATTTTTAAGATGTCCATATTTATGGTAATAAATTAACTAAACACATAAAACATATTAAATATAATTCATGGTCATAAGTGGTAAGAGGATAGATAACTCGTGCATGTTAGGGGACTATGTAAGTCTGCAAGTTTAAAATGGAAGGATATTGGTAAAAATTATGTAGTATTTCATGTGATAAGGCCTAAAATAGGTTAAATTTATCCCATAATATTATAAATATTATTTTATATAATTAAAGGTATGGGAATCAATTCAGAAGTAGGCTTGTAATGGTCTCAATCTTGAAATAGGCAGCTACAGGCCTGTATACAAAATATAAGGAAAACATGCATGTTATGAGTTGAAATTGAAGTGTGAAGGATATTTAAATATATAATTTTATTTTAATAATGTTATATAGTTATTTTATCCTTTATAAATAATAATAAAACATAAAAATGAGGCCATCATGGCTAGAAAAGTTATTATGCCTATAAACCCTTGATATGGCTTAATGCAAGTCCTAAGAATTTTTCAAGGGGTAGAATCTAATAAAAAGTATAAATAAACATAATATAACACAAATAAATCATATAAAAATAATTTACAACAAAAAATAATAATTTTAATCTTTTTTTTCTAAAAAAACATTTATCTCGACCTTCACACACAAGCTTACACAGTCAAGAAGGTCAACTTTCTTATGTGGTAAGTAAAATGATAAGATGTATGGGGAATAATGTACTTAGGGGATGTTAATAAGGTTTCTCAACTCTAATTTATTGGAATTTTCTAATAAACTAAGGACCTATACTTTATGAGCAATTATTAGGGAGGTTGAAGACCTAAAACTACATGTTTTATCCTTATTATCAACCTGAATTGCACCCTTGAGGAGGTTGTTTAGTTATTATTAATTTAGATGAAACAATGGGAACACCCCAAGGATGTAGGTCACCTATAGTTGGATTGAACCTTTGGATAAGGCCAATTTCTTTGATGGATCACCTAGACTAACACTAAACTAGTACACTTATAGGAAAAGGGAGAAAGAAAAAAAAACAAAACCTAAAAAATTAAGAAAGGTGATGCACTAATGAGTTATTCCCCTATACTAGATTATTAATAACACTAAATGACTCAAAGTTGACTAAAATTTCTTACACTCTACTCAAAATAGGATATTCATATATCAATATTTCATATGAAGGTTATGATTTTATGCACAAGGTATTAAATGGACAATTGAAGGGCCTCAAATCAAACATAGTTAATTAGTTTCCATAATAACTCACTAGCCTAGATAATATAAAAACAACATATAACCTATATAAAACTCATCCTAACAAAGGAATAGAAGAAGATGAACAACATCTATCATAAATGTAAATTAACTAAGCATATAAATCACACAAGTGTATCAACATAAGGAAGGTAAATTTCAGTTTTATATGGATCAAAAGGATTAAAATTCTTGCATTAAAAAAACTAAAATTTTGGTCATAACCAAAACAATGATCCTAGATGGAGAAATTTATATAGAATTTCTATGTTAAAAGAGAGACCTCTTATAATTACAATTTTGTCTACTTAAATAGGCAAAATTGGTGAGCTTAGGCTCTGACTAGTCATACCCACTAATAGGGTGGTTAAAAATTTGAATGATGATTTGGGAAGGTAGTTCAAAGAAGTGGGAATATCTTCTCATGATTTCAATGGCCATGCTTACATAACTATCTACAACTTTTATTCTACATTTTATGTTTTTTTTAATCTCATTTCACATGTTCCCATGATGATTGGGACTAGATTCCATCATCATTCCCCCATTGTACCAGTTTGAGTGGAGTTGCCATGATTTTAAATATTCAGCCACTCCTAGATCAATTCCTAAGAATCAATTTAGTTACATAATCCACTTATGGATTTGATACTTGAATGGGTGAAATAGACCATAAAATTTACCTCAAAAAGTGCTAGTGTAGACACCAACAAATTATTTAGTGGTGGGTTCTAGCCAAATGTCTTCTTATCACTCCATTATTTGATCAAAGCTCTAGGTGTGTGCTAATTATTCTTTCAAATGAGTAGTGGGATTATGCTGCATGACATCATCCTATTTACCCATTACTCTATCAAAGTTTTGGGCTATATGGTCTATCTTAAGAGGCTAAGTATTTAGTATTTCACCACATGGAATCATCTCACTTACCTCTTACTTCAAATCTCTATTAATGTGGAATTTACTAGGGCAAAATTTTCAAGAAATGAATAAGTCTTAAAGAATTTTAAATAGGCTTGGGGATGTGGAATGTTGGCATGTGGCTTTGGTCAAAGTATAAGAATCAACTAAATTTAAAAGTCTTTCTTCTTCAAAGCTTCTACTCAACCTTGTCTTCAAAACACTTATTTATAATAAAGTTTTGACTCTTTTGGTCTTTAACTCTTTTTCTCACACTTTGTATTCAACATCTATTTTTAGCATTTATTTTTGGCATTCTCTCCAAATACCAAAATCCTTTGGAATTTTATTGGAGCCTTTCTTCATAAACCTTGTTGAAATAATTATTTTAAAGACCTAAGCTTTCAGAACTCTTATTTAAATAAAATTTCCAACTAAATCAACATACTTTTTAAAAAGAGGGAAATACTTGGGAAAAACTTGTGAAGCCATAAAAAAATTGACATGACAAGATCTCCGACTCTTATTTACAAAATACCTAAAGACCAAATTCTAAATAAAAGTATGAAAGACTATTTTTGAAAATATGTCAAGTCCCTTGTATTCATCTTGCTGAACTTAAATTAGAACTTTGAAAAGCATTCATCTTGACATGAAACCTTGTACTCAGAACTAAAATCCACTCCTCCAATGGTGACCAAAATGGTCAAAATTATTGGTGATGTATGTGGTGTTGCTTTCCTACCAAGCAGGAATTTGGTATCCTTCAACTAATCCATTGGGCATGGAGTCATAGAAGCCTTTAAAATCTCTTCATTCTAAAAACACAACACTACTAAAAATTTATCATCATGAATGTTGCTAAACTAAGATGAACTAATATTTACCTCTAAACAAACAATAAAAGCAAAGGATATAAATAAACAATATGCCAAAGTACTTAGAGGAAAGAATAAGAATTAAACTAATTTTCAAAAACACTTGGAGGAAATAATTGAAACTAAACTACTATGTACAAAGATTATAAAAACCCTTAAGAATAAATTTTCAAATGAATCCCATTAACTGGTATTGAAAACTCTTCCCCATTTCACTTGGAGAGTTGAAAGGCATTGGATGGTTTCTAGTTGGTTATGACATAAGGGTTGTTCCATAAGGCATCAAAATTGGTGTGCCTTCCAAGTTTGGCTCTATATTCATTCCAATTTAATAGTAAGACCCCCTCAAGGAAGAGTCTATGGGTTTATCTTTTGTCAAAATACATCTTCACTTGAGCTTGATGAAGCTTGATTGTATGCATAAATTGGTCTCTTATTTCTTGCAATCCTATTAATTTTACAAATATAACTACCATGGTACCTTCTTCCATTATTTATAGTTGATTTAAAAGTTCTAGAGTTGGTAGTTTGAGAGATATATGACACCTTGCCTCTCTTCCATAAACAAGCATGTAAAAATAATTACCAATAACTGTTTTATGGGCGATTTTATTAGTCCACAAGGTTATCTTCAACATGGTATTCTAGGCTCTTTGACTTTCCCCCATACTCCTCTTGATAATTTTGATCAATTTTTTGTTTGTGAACTCTACGAGGCCATTTCCTTATTGATAGTAGTTGGATGAGGTAATAAAGTAAATACCATGTTTAACTATCCAATCATCTATGTTGGTGCCAAGAAAGGACATTAGATTATCAGAAATGATTGTATTAGGCACCCAAAACCTGGTGACTATGCTTTCATATAAGTGTAATACATTGGTCTCATTTTATTCCTTCTAATCCTATACTTATATACACCTTGTAAAGTAGTCAGTAGTTGTCAAGACCCACGTATGGCCTGTACTAAAATGAGGGTTAATCATCCCTATAAAATCTAAAACCCACTATATGAATGGTTGTTATACCTAGATAGGATGGAAGGGAAGAGTTGATAACCTTATTTACCAGTGAATAAGACACATTTTTTATAATTATTAACCCATGCATACACATCTCTAAATAGATTAGGATGGTAATACCCTTCCCTCATTATCTTCATGGTTATAGTCCTTGGAGTAAAGTGTCCATTAAATGGTCCATCATTATTTGGAAAATAAATTTAATAGTAAAGTTGTGTAGGATATTTGTCTATATTCATACATTATATATTTATTTTGTTAGATATATGTCTATTTTTTCCTATCTCCATGACCTATAATAGGTTAGAAAATGAAAAAACTCCACTTTTAACACCAATTATGATAAGAATATGAATATTCATAGACTGAAAATGTCTATATATACTTGTATTTGTATGAATAATAGAGTTTCACCTTTGAAGAGATCAATAAAGACTATTTGGTTATGGTTACCTAATGTGTTTCTTACTTTATTCCTTGTGTGTATTCTTGTGTATAATGTTTTTATTGCTTCTAATCTAATTTAATCTAAATGTTCTATAAATTTTGATGAATTATTGGTTATTATTAATTCTTACTTAATGCACAATAATTCATCTTCATTATTCTTCTATTTTCCAACCTTGTGTATGAATTCTATGCATTATCCTATGCACTAAAGCATAACCTAGCTATCCCCATCCTTAACATGTATGATGCTTCGAGAACCTCTAATAAAAATGGTGTAGTGAGCATGGAAATAATCCTTCTAGAAGAAACTATTCTAATGTGGTTACTGGGGTAGAGAGACATTGAGACATGGTTAGAATAAAAAGTATTTAATTTTGTAGAAGAATAATCCAAATGGATTGATCTTACCATAAAATAAATCATTTGAGAGCATATTTATGGATATATTTATAAAAAAAGTATGAGTTACATGAATTATTAGATAATTGGTTAGCATGGATGGAATACTATGGCTTTAACCCAAGAATGAAATAAAAATCATCTAGACTGAAGAAAAGGTAGACTGGTTGTAGAAATTATAAATTGACTAGATGAGGGTAATAGATTATTGGGTTGATACCTCCATAGATGATTATATCAGCAAATTTTTAGTACAAGGATACATATCTTTCAAAACTATATAGGACTTATTTTTCATAGGAATTAGAGGGAAATTTTCATATTGACTACCTATCCTTATGAAGATGTTGGTTTTGAACAAGGCCATGGTACTTTGTCCAGCCAATATGGAGTAGTTGCTTCGAGTGTATGGTGGTGTGTGAGATATGACATTAAATTATGATTATATAAGTAGATAAGGATTGAAACTAAATACATAATAGAGATATGATGGAAGAAGAGTTAAAAGAAAATTCTAGATTTAGAACATGAGCTATGATAATATAACAGATGGAGTAAATAGAAGAAAACCCAGGTAGTTATAAGTAGAGGTAAGAGTAGTAAACTAGATGATAAATGAATAAGAATAAATTTTGAGTAAGATGAAAGAGAAAAAGAACAAAATATGAAAAAATAAGATGATGAAAAGTGATAGACATAAAGAAGTGATGAAGAATGAGACAAAGAAGATATGTTTGAAGAAGAAGGTGAGAATAGTATATAAGTAGAGAAATTAGATGATAGATGTAGTGCATAGATATAAGAATGAGTATTATCAAAAGGACATGAAAAATTAATCAAAGAATCTTAATATATTCATAGATTAATCATAAGTTCAAGCACAAAAGAAGAAGTCACATGAAATAATCATTCACCCGAAGAGCACACATCTCCCCAACCCAATCTATTATATTCATGTAGAGGTTTTAAAGCAGGAGAATGGAAATACAATAGCTGGGAAGGTCCATTTTTAGAGAAAGTGCATCATTGGGGTACCAAAATTGAAATAACATCAATTTAAAAGGCTTTGAAGGCCATAGGGCTTATTGAAACCAAGCAAAGAAAAGAAGGAAATGCATAAAAACAAAATGTGAAAATTAAATCTCCTGGTGCACAAATAAATCTTGGTAATACGTAGGTAAGATCACTTAGAATATAGCCACCTCTTGTAATAGCTACAAAATAGATCCCCTCAACACCACTTTACAAAATGGTTCATATAAGAGGATTTATAAACCTAACAATGTATGATGGGTCTATAGACCCTAAAAGGTACTTGCTAACATGTGAAATGAGATGTCAAACTAAGGGAATTACTAATGAAGCTATCCAAAAGTGTGAGTTAGTAAGGGAACTAATCAGAAAAGCACATGAGTTTATATACCATAGAGACATTCATCAAGAAATTCTAAAATAAGTTAAGGAATGGCTTATCATAGAGTTCAAGATAAAGAAATATACAAGTCAAAGTATTTAGGACTTGAAGGAGATAAGGTAGAAGTTTTGAGAATCAGTCTTTGGATATAATCACAAATTATCTGATGTTATGAATAAGGTAGAATTTAACTTAACAAACAAAGACAAAGTTGTGTGGTTTATCAAAGGGTTACACTCCAGAATCAGATTTACCACTACATAGACTCAATATTCTACTAAATTAGATGATAGAGTTACTACCATATGAGTAAAGGAAATTAAAGACTATGTAGAAGATCATATCATAAATTTGAAGATTGAAAACACACTACAAGATTTTATGAATAGAATGGAGTAAAACCGTAAGGTAGATAAACCTAATTTACTAATAAGGAGGGTATAGAGGAATTTATTAATCTAATATAGGAGGATATAGGGATATATATAAAGGAGGTGACGAAGGTGTTATAAGAAATAACTATTAATATCCTCCTCTCCAATGCTATCTATGTGGAGAGTATAATCATGTATAATGAAATTGCCCTTTGAATCCTCAAAGAAAGTCTCATTGTACATAGTGTACAATATATGACTAGCATGAGATAAAAGAGTATCTTGTATTAGAAAAGCAAAGAAAGGATAAGGCCATCAAGAATGTGAATATGGTGAATGCACAGCCTAAGGAGGATGCCTTCTTGAATGCATTTAGACTACATTAGCATGTATAAATAGGTTTTCCTCTTCACGAAATGCCTCAAGATCAGGGAATTCAAAAAATAAAATAGGATATAAACCCAAACCTAGATATATAAAATGGGCTCACATATGAAGCTTCATAAATGTTGAAAAACATTTGACACCAAGATACTACTGAAATAGATGCTATAATAATAGATGATCAAATATATGTCTAAATCATGCACATTATGCATTAGGATGGAGTTATCACTACACTCATAGGTCTTTTAAAACTGCTAAGCATACTACATCATGAAGACATCTCTCAAAATATCAAAAACTTGCTTCATAATATATAAGAGTGTGTGAAGCAAGGACAACAAAAGATATAAAAGTTTGTTTGGTATATCAAAATAAAGAATCCATAGGATGTAGATACACGAATCAACATTGAGGTTGTAGGCTATGATATTTTAAATGCTATCTTTGATTTAGTAGCACAATCAACATTATTCATAGGTCTACATGGGAGGCTATTAGACGATTGGTTCTATGTTACATCCTAATCACTCTGATCTTAGCTAAATATGGAAGAGTTGAACCTATTATTATATTAGAAGATGTGGAGATCAAAATTATAGAATTGACCTTATGAGGTGACTTTGAAGTCATTGATATGAAGATAGTAGCAACAAATTACCCTTGCTAATTGGAAATAAATGGGAATATGATGGTCAGATGACTATCAATACTATGTAAAATCAACTAGAGGTGCACCAAGGAGATAATAGTATCATCATTCCTTTGAATAGGGAGTACAAATCTTACATCATTTTAGCTAAAATAGATTCTCCATATGTCATGCAAGAAACCAGCTAGATGAAGGTAAATTTTGAAGAAATCCTAATAGTGATATGTGAAACCAATTCCAGCTTATTATATGAGCATACTAAACCTTAGGTATAATCATTACTCATTAAAAAAATTGAATCCATATGAAAATTGGAGGCCCAAACTAGTAGTTACTTAGCTATTGGCAACTTAGTTTGTCATAGAAGATTGTGCATCTATGTCTATAAAATCCCATACTCATTTAGAAGTTGACTTCCTCTATTAATTAGATGATCATATGCATTATTATATAGAGCCAACTAGAGAAAACACTTTACCTTGGTAAACAGCTTCATCTATCAGTGGAGACTCAGGCATGCACCTACTCAACTAGGCTTAAGGTGATCATGAACTTTGACCTATGAGAATGGTCTTTATACATAAAAGTTAAATTATTATGTACTATGCAACTAAGGATATCAATAAATTCATTATAAATTTAAAATTTCATGTACCTACCATCAACCAATGGGTCAGTGCTCTAAACTATGCTATGAAGAGATTTGTAGTGACATGGTGGGTAATTAATAGAAATGATCAACTTGAGTGGGATGATGCATGAAAACTCTTTATTAGCAAGTTCCAACTATCAGAGATTATTAGAATAATTTGGCCTTTATTCTAAGATGGTGATTATCCTAAAATTCATATTTATAAATGCATCAAAGTTTAGATTAAAGAATGTGTGGCCCAAAAATACTTGGTTCACATCTTCCATTATACACTTTCTCTTTTACCATAAACATGATATATGCATCAAGATCATAGGAGGGAGACAAAGCATTGGTGTAAGTGCAAAGTTATTTCATATATAAGTTTATTTTTGAAGATGAAAATCCTCTATTTCATAATGCACTATTTAAAATCAAACATTTCCTATGCCATGGGTATGCATAAGATTTAAGCACCATAGTAGAATCTATTACATAGAATAATGAAAACTTTGATCTCAAAATGTCATTACAAAGATATAAAGTTTCAAATAAATAAGAACAATCTCTTATGTATACATGCCATCAAATACAAGATGAATAATAGAACATTAAAGATTCTAATTTTGATGGTGATGTCAATTTAACTGATTTATTTAAACTTGAATAACTGTTAGAATCAGTAAAGGACACTAGTACATAACCCATTGAATAAGATAAGATGTGTAGCATAAAAATTATATAAGAGGAAGGGAAATGAATGATACAATAATTTTTTGATGAGGAAAAGCATAATATTTACCACTATACCATTAAAAATCTTGTAGTAAATATTGTAACTAAGGAGGTTCCCAAATTGGTTCATATAGGTTATTATTGGATAGATTGCTAAAATTTATAGAGATATGTAACTTATGTGATATTATCAAGATGTATTTATCACTAAATTATCATAGGTATAAGGAGCTGATCCATCTCTCAATTAAATGCATATCAAACTCAAGTAGTGTGCATGACCCATAAAGAAACAACCATACAAGATAAATCCAAACATAAAGTTGAAAGTGAAGGCTAAACTTGATAGAATGCAAGATTTAGGAATAATATATCTTATATAAAAGGCAAATTGGATTAGTCCCATGGTAGTATAGCCTAATTAAATAGCCAGATAGTGTCAAAATTTTTGTAGTGAAAAAACTATAGCAATGCTTTTCTTTTAGATTTTTTATAATTATTTTCTACATTACATAGTTTATATATTTAAAAATGAATGGTATGGTCAGGTCTACCATCTCTTAGCTATGCAAGCACACCACTAACTATAATACTTGAAAACTATCACAAGTCAAGTATTATAGTCAGAGTTGTGCTTGCATATCTAAGAGATGGTAAACTCAACCATACCATTAATTTTTCAATATGTAAACTATCTAATGTAGAAAATAATTACAAAACAACTAAAATAGAAGCATTATCTATAGTTTTTGTACTACAAAATTTTTGACACTATCTTCTTGAGACACCATTCAAAGTTTTCACTAATCATCAAGCACTATGATACATTATCAATAAGCCAATGCTAGGAGGATGCATCTCTAGATGGTTGATGTTATTTTAGGAATTCTAATTTTGCATTAATGTCAAGATAAAAAAATAAAATGTGGTTCTAGATCATCTTATCCACATTTGAAATGGAAAATAATTAGAAGAATTACATGAAGACTCTCTTGATACTCACCTCTTTTGTGATTTATGATTCTTGATGTTTTTTGAAACAATCACCAACTTCATATAACAATAATTACTCCCTATGTACTTCTTGGAATGAGATTAGAAGTAATTTTTCATAAGATCTTTACCATACATAATCATCTATGTGCTCTGTATCTTTTGGGGAAGGATGAAGTATTATGTAGGGTTGTTTTGGAACATGAACAACCTCAAATCTTGTAGGAGGCACACCAAGGAGTAGTAGGAGGACATTTTGTTGGAGAATCTACTACTAGGAAGTTTTTTTAGAGTGGGTTAAGGTGTCCAAATATTTTTCATGATGCACATAGAGTAGTATAACACTATGATGTCTACCAATGTATGGGTAAACCACTAAAAAATGATGAAATGCCTTTGTAGCCTTTTTTAGCTAAGCAAACTTTTGAACAACGGGGCTTTGAATTTATAAAATATTTAAATCTATTAATAAAACATTGTAAATAAAGGTATATTATTACTATGATTGATTATTTTACCAAATGGGTTGGAGCTGCTATGACACCCAACTATGATGTGAAGGGTGCAAAAAAATTTCTATATGAGAACATTATTACAAGGTTCATATGCCCCATCACGTTCATTAATGATCAAGGAATACACTTCCTAAACAACACCATTAAGTATATTATTGAGGAATTTATGATTTCTCAACATAAAATCACTACATACCATCCATAAGCCAATGACCAAGCTGAAGCTTCCAATAAAGTGTTGGGAAAAATGTTGACAAAGATCTATGCCATCAAAAGGGATGTTTTGGAAGATCACATTCCTACAATTATATGGGCATATCACATGCACTATAAGAGAGAGATAGGTTTTAATCAATTCTAGTTGGTCTATGGCTTGAAATAGTTATGCCAATGGAATATCTTATACCTAGTCTATGCATTCCCATGGTCATGAGACTAGGGGATTGTGAGTCTTTCATAAACAAAATTTTCAAAATAGATAGGATGGATGAGTATAGATTCACAACATCTTATATGTAATAAGTTCATAAATAGATCTAAAAATCATGGTATGATAGGAATGTATTCCATAAGGAATTTAATAAAGATCGACCAATATTATTATATGACATTCATTTTAGAGCATTTTTGAGCAACTTATAGGTTTGATGGAAAGGGCCTTATGTTATACATGAAATATCAGAACAAGGAACCATGGTTTAAAGAGATCTTCAAGAAACCATTTTACTAGGGAAATTTAATGGTTGTAGGCTTAATCCCTACCTTTAATAGTTGAATTGATCTCATTCTACTAAGTGAGTAGGTGTTGAGTAGTACCACATAGATTAGGATTTCTCATTTCTACATTTTGTTTATGTTTCTTTTTCTATCTATGTGTTTTTATATATGATCTATTTAGTACCATTCAAGAATCAAGATACTAAGCATATCATTCTAACTGTACATAGGAGATTCCATGTACACTACCATGGATGTCAAAAAGAGTGAATGAAAGCAATTAATTCTAGGAAATATACAGATAAGTTACATCAACAAGATCTCCACTATATAATGGTCATCCACCAAAAGTTAATGCTAGATCCAAGGTTTGATTGACTTAATCTTAAACAAATAATTGGCTCACCAACATCATATGCATGTACCCCCATATGGATAGTAAAGATCATAACAATGTATCACCACACATGTGGCAATGACTAACTATCTTAATTGCCAGATCAGATAATATTTTCCACATCAACCATTGTATTCATGTCAAATGGATAACTATGTGTGGTATTTATGTGGAAACCAATAGGCATGAAATTTATAAAGTCCAAGTTTAATAATTAGATTGACATTTCATTCTTGCACATATTTTCATGGTCTACACATTTAAAGAGTTGAGCTAGTTCTATTTTAATGATAACCACTAGAGTTTTAAGTTCATCATTCAGAAAACATGGATACTTCATGACTTGTTATGGGACTAACCAATGCACACAAAAATCAATGGGCATCAATATGGCTCTCAGGCATACTAAGTCTAATGATCTAGATCCATTCAACTTCCATTGATTAGTAGAATAAAAATTATTTTATTTAGACCCTATTGATGTTGCACAAGTACTCGCTCTCACAACTCCCCACTACTTCCAAAACATATATTTCAAGCACCTAATTCAAATGCTAACCTTTGGTAACTTGGGAGATATTATCCAAGTCCTACTCATCTAATATAATGACACCAATATATACCTTGTCCTAAATATCACCATTATCATCAACACAGAAGCCATAGCCCAAGCTTTGGGCATGCTTGTATGAGTAGACTCCTTATCTCCATATAAGACAATAACTCTACCCATACTCTAGGAAGTCTACATTTTATACATCTAAGGATTAAGGGGGATCCCAATTTAGGATATCCATGACAATCTAGTGTGCATTAGCATGCAATTTATCATAAGAAGGTTTTGGTAGATGACCAAGTTTATAAAACAAATTCCAAAAGGAGTCAGAACATCACCCACTAAATGATCTATAGGAATGATCAATTTAACTAGATAGAGTACTTCATTCAAGATTTTATCACCATTATTGATAATTTTTACACATCTTTAAAGTAGACATTTTAGTACCAATTCCTCATCTTCCTACTCTATTTCACATAATAGAAGTCCCCAAAGGGAGAAGTTCACCCTAACATAGATTATTAGCCAATTCTGTAGTTTCCCAGCCTCATTTGGACAATTGAGCAAGGATACTTAGCACATGAGGTAAAATTCAAATCATAGTGGGATGAGTGTTTGGAATTGATCACCACACATCCATGGGTGACACTAGACATCATGTAGTGTTTGGGCCAATACATAGTTGTCACTTTCCTATCAAAAGGTGTATTCATACACGTTCATGAGTTGCCATAGTCACCCTTCCCACTACTTTGATTCTTTGTCACCATGGACATGGAGAAAGAAGTCACCAAATAGAAATCTTTTATAGCTAGGAATATAACTCCACTATAGGTCATACCACCTAGCATAGCCATCCCTTCAATGTATAAACTATAAGAAGCCACTAGTTTAAAATAATAAAAGGGAAAACTCAATATTTCCATAGAGAATCAATCTTCATCTCCTCCTTTGAATTTCAAGACACAAATCATGATAACTTGGTTAGATGATTTGAAGGTGCCCTAGATCAAAAGCTCATGTAACCTTCCACAAATGGGGATGGATGAATAAGAATTCTACCAAGTAATGATCATAGGCATGGCTGGAGACATCTACAACATAGATGAGGAGAATTAATTATTCTTTTATAAAGCTATTTGCATGGTTCAAGTGTGTAATCAAGTTCCTCCAAAATTATGGGTGGGCCTTCAATCTTTCTTAGAATACATTATCATTGATACTATACAAGAATAAGTGGATTAACTATAGTGATGGATTGACTTTTTCCATCCATAACCTATTCCTACCTTTTCAACTAAGGATATATTTGTACCCCTTCTATAAATACTACTAGAACCACTTGTGCATAGACCCTGAACCAAGAAGGAAGATAGGGTCTCCATTATACTTAAATAATGCACATTTAGATGATCAACCATCATAAAAGAATCACAACCTACCCCTTCCTCTACTTCACCACCACCTAAATGTAGATTTGTCACCCTCAGACATAAAAAGACATAGGTTTCTAGATTAGAAGTTTGACCAAGTGATTCACCACTAGCACCATGTTCCCAAGAATTTGAAGAGCTCACACCTAAGTAACCCACCATATAAGAATAATAGGACTCAAGGGAAGAAGTAACTCGCACAGTTGAATGATGAGTAAAGGAGGAAAACCAATGACAAAAGGAGTAAACATAGAAACAATAATTTAATCAATAATTTGAAGAAGC
Organism: Torreya grandis; assembly: GCA_037957365.1. Taxonomy (NCBI): domain Eukaryota; kingdom Viridiplantae; phylum Streptophyta; class Pinopsida; order Cupressales; family Taxaceae; genus Torreya; species Torreya grandis. The sequence goes on along the minus strand of JARHVA010007318.1, from coordinate 272,705 downwards.
TAAGGCCACAAAAAATGCCAAGGATGCATAGGATAATTGACAAAAGGCCATAAATGTAGATAATAAGGCCCAAGAAGCTATTGATGCAACCCAAAAAACACAAGAGGAACAAGCATAAAAGGGAAAGGAAATTGAGGTCACTACCAAGGCTAGGTAGAGGAATAACAAAAATAAAAATAGGAAAAATAGTCCAAACACACTTGGACATAAAAGATACCAAGTACATAAATAAATAAGTAGAGGAAGCTAAAAACACAAATAAGGAAGAATAAGATGAATCTCTATGATAACAATAGACACAAGCATAGGCATAGGCATAGGTAGAAACACAAGCATAAGAACAAGTTGTACAAGAAAAAGATAAGGCTATGACCCTAATAAAATAAAATAAATAAGAATAAAAACATGTGAAAAAGTTGTAGGCCAAGAAGGAATAAGCAAAGTATCAAGTTGCATATGCAGAAATAAAAATGAAAGTGCAGGTAGAGGAGGAAGTAAAAATAAATAAGGTTAAAAATGTTATGCATTAAATAAACTTGGTAGTAGAGGCCATGATGTAGTAGCATCAGCTACTGGAGTGTCCACAAGTATAATTAGAGTAGCCAACACAATAAGAAGCACTATTTGTAGCTTAGACCGGTCCTTAGCTCTTGAAGTTGCCTTTAGGAGGAGTTTAGCTTTGGGACGTCCCATTTTTTGGTGCTTAGTGTACCAATTTTTCTCTCCCACTTGACACAATACCCTGACTAGACCCTTAAACAACTACAAGTACATTAGCCACACTCCTACTCAAGCAGGAAGCTTCCTTAAACATCTCTAGGCTCCCATTGAAGAAATAACTAGAGGGTGTAACAACATTTTAAGAATCCATTGCATAAAAGGTTGCCTATTTTGAGATGGAGATGGATAAATACAAGGTATAGAACATAGATTTGAAGGCACATCCTCATGAAGCTATAAATATGATTTAGGACACTAGTCCAGAGTTGGTCAGTCAAGCAATTAGGAACCAAGTCATGTCTGACCAATGTAGACTCAAGACTTTGGTCTCTGAGTTGACTAAGGATTAGTATGTAGCCTAAAAACTCCATGCAATTAACACATTGGGATGTGATGTCAAGACCAAGGTAGTCACACTCATCACCTTAATGGAGGAGTACCAAGGCATGTTAGAAATTATCACACTACAATCATAACATATCATGTGCACCTTACTAGACTAGAAGTAACAACTACATAATTCTTTAGCTAGTTTCAACACATAATTCACTATGGCCATAACTACTAAGATAATGATGGGAATCTAAACTACCATAATAGACAAAAACAATAGAGAATTTTAGGACTTACTCAATGCTTGAGACAATGTGTGTGACACAATTATCAACTAGCAGAGTCAACTTGTACATAGTTCATTTTTAGGTCTTTAAGCCCAACATCACATAGACAAACTAGAGCATTTGAGTGGCAAGATCCAAATGAGGGTAAATAACACTAAGGTAGATATAAACATCACTGATGACTCAAGTTTCAATTAGATCATTAAATATCATGCATTATTGTGTACCCTAATGTGTCTAGTCTAGGAAGTTATGCTCAATTGGTATGCATACAAGACTAATTTGTCTCCATTTTATAGTGAGGTTACCCAGATCCTTAACCCACAAATGTACAATCCACCATCGAATATCCAATAAGTCATCACTCAGTGTAAGTCTACATATTCCAAGGCTAAATAATCTTATCACCATTCATCATCTATATCCATACCACCTCCATCAAGCTAAGTATTGTGCAAGGTACCAGTTTTGAAAAAAATTGTATACAATTTTGTATTGGGGATGACTAGTAAGACAAGAAAGGTCAATATGGTTGAAAACCCATAAAGGGTGGGCACCTAGCTATGACGGCCTATTGAAAACCTAAAAGGGTGTTAATTTGGTATGATACTTAGTTTAAAACCCAAAAGGGTGGCTAATTAGTGTGTAAGAGGTGAAAATTAGAAATGACACCTTGAGCGATTACTATCACTCTTACTAGTCGAAGCACTTATTCTATTTCTACCCTTTAAGCAATTTCAAAAGATCCTATGACATTTTCTCAGAATGAGATAACATTTTAAGTTTGAGAAAGTGTTGGGCAAATATATCAAATAGTAAATCTATGTAGGATATTTGTCTATATTCATGTGTTATGTATTTAGTTTGTCGAATATATGTTTATTTTGTCCTATCTTCACAACTTGTAATAGGTTATAATATAAATAGACTCCACTTTTAGCCCCAAGTATGTGAATAATTTGAATAGTCATAGATTTCAAACATTTATATATACTTGTATTTGTATGAATAATAGAGTTCCACATTTGAAGAGATCAATAGAGACTATTTGGTTATGGTTACCTATTGTGTTTCTTACTTTGTTCCATGTATGTGTTCTCATGTATAATGTTTTACTTACTTTATATCTAATTTAATCTAAATGTTCTATAAATTTTAATGAATTACTTGTTGTTTCTAATTCCTACTTAATGTACAATAATTCATCTTTGTTATGCTTTTATTTTCTAACCTTGTGTATGAATTCTATGAACTATCCTATCACTAAAGCATAACCTATATATCCTCATCCTTAGCATGTTTTGATGCTTTAGTAACCTTTGATAATAATCACGAAATTCCTCCAAAACCTTATCAATTGCATTTATCTTTATACATCTAAAAAAAATACCATTTACATCATTCCTAAATAGGATATCATCTATCAAAACATAAGGGATTGATTGTAATCTAAAATAACTTATTTTGGCCTTATTCAATCTTTAAGGGCACTCATTGGTCTAGAGGAAGTTGACCATATATTAGATCCAAATAGATTGAAATGAAGGTACAACTATATGTTGTCTATCTTGGATCACTAAGATAACATTCTTATCATTCTTCAAATCTGAAGCTAATTGCTCACACAAACCTCTACCTATTACCATATTTATGACTTTAAGGTCCATAAAATATTGCATCACCTTTTCAATCCACCTTCCCTATTTTCATTCAAATATTTTCTTAGGAGGAACTATTTGACACTCGAGTGAGAGATAAGTAAATACACCTTATTGTTAGATAAAAGGTGTTTAAAATTATCCAAACTTCTTATAAAAATCAGCACTTATTTTTTGAAAAAGGAATACTTTATCTCAAACCTTCTAATCTCTACATAAATAAAGCCATTGGTTTCTCCATACCTTTATCATTTTTATACACTAGCATAGCTGAAATAGTGTTCATACCTCCAAAGACATAAAGAGTAAAGTATTTGGAGGAATTTGGATTCATAAGAGTAGTAACCTATGTAATGGCCTAATAATTTTATTAAAATATATATTTCCTTTCCTTATATGAGCATAATATATGATTCTTATTTATCATAACAGTTAGAGGATTTGCAAGATTAAAAAAATAAGGAACTAGTTTTCTAATAAAATTAATCCTTCCTAAGTAGATTTACAACCCTTTATTGTGATTAGTTGGGGATAACGTTATAATGTCACTTACCCTTTCAAGATAAATTTCAATCCATTCCTTAGAGATAATGTGGCCTATAAGCTTGCCTTTATGGAATAAAAAATACACTTCTTGGGGTTTAGTGAGACCCCAAATTGCCTACATTCTAAAAGACTTGTTGAAGATGAGTTAGATGATAATCATCATGTTTTAAAAATATTGTAATATTATCAAGATATATAATTACATTATCATTTATTATTCTTTGGAATTCCATGTCCATGGCTCTCTAAAAAATTTCCCCTACATTAGACAAACCAAAGGACATTTTTATATAGGTATAAGTTCCTTATTTGGTCATTAAGGCTAACTTGAACTGATCCTCCTTAAATATAATTTGATTATATCTATAATATAAATCCAAGAGGGAAAACCATTCTACTTCTTCCACCATTTTCAATATCTACTCCATGGAAGGTAGTGGGTAGTGATCCTTTAATGAAGCTTGGTTTAAGTCCCTAAAATTAACATACAACCTTATTTATTCATTCTTATTCCTTATAGGGACAAAGTTTTCAGCCCAAGATGAATTCCTAATTTTAAAGATGATCCTACACTCTATGAACTTTGTCAACTCTTTCTTTATGAGAGGCTCAATCTTGGGGTTTATGGGACTCTATTTTTTACTAACTAGTTTGGCATCATAAATTAAATCTATAGTGTGTTTTTCCAAACTAGGGTCAAAATCTATGAGATCATCATATTCAAATGAAAATATGTCCTCAAATATTTGTAGATTTAAATAAATTCATGTTTTTATTCTTCATTGCTTACCTTACCAAGGCAGATGAGTCTATTCTTGAAGATGGAAACTCTTTCATAGTTTATTAATTGATTCTCATGTTCAATTTCTCTCCTATGGAATGATCATGAACACTAAAAATATTTTCAAGTGTGATTATCCATTTTTAAAGTCTATTTTACTTCAATTGAATGACCCAATCATCATATTATTTCTATAGTTTATCTTGATTTCTTATAGAAAATTTAGCTTCTTGTAGGAAAAGGACAATCCACAGATCACTATCAAACACCTACTAATTGGTAATGTTATCAAGTATGTAAGGTCTCACAACCACCTTAATATGTTTATTTATATTTTCACTTTTTATGTCGCCTATAATGTCAAATTGAGTACCAATAATATCTAATGTATCAACTTGTTTGTTAATATCTCTTGGGATGGCTTGAATGTTGAATACTTCAAAGTCCTCTATGAAGTCCCAAAATCTATCTTTATCAAACTTAAATAACTATTTTTTGTTACATTATCCCCTCTTACTTGATTCATAACCAAATCATTGTCCCTAACTACTTATGTATGTTTAATTCTCCTCTTTTTGGCCCATTAAAGACCATGGGTAAAAGCTTCATACACAACTGAGTTATTAGTGCATGTAAACTAAAATATTAGATAAGAAGAATAATTATCTTTTAAAGGAGATAACAACATGACACCTCATCTTAATTTATGTCTACTTCATGATCCATCAAAGTGCATCTATCATATTTCATCATCATGCTCCTCAGTCTTCATAAGATTTAGAATGAAATATTCTTATTCATGCAAGCAATAGTTACCTAGAACAATTCTATTCAATGAAACTATAGGGATCAAACTCATGATGATCAATACCCCATTCATTAGGTAGAAAATTTGGTGTGCCTTTAAGGGGTGTATTTGGATATTTTTCAATACAGTGGTCTTCTTGGTCAAAGATGGTACAATTAACATTTATAGCATTTAACACTTAAGGTTCAATGTGTTTCCTAAAAATTGATTCATAGCTAATGGTGACCTTAGTTACATACCTAATTCTATGGATCATGTGAGACCAATAAAATGATAGGTATCCTATAATATTTGTGGTAAAGTCCTTAAAAATATATAATTAAAAGTATGGAGGGATATCAATTATGAAAATATCTTGGGGAATTGAAAAATTAGGACAATCATGAAAGGTAAAGTATAAAATATTTATGACACCAAGAGTCTTAATGAATGTTCCATCCAACTAAAATACACCTTTAGAGATTGGTTCATATTCCAAACCTAATTCACCTGCTATCTATTTTGGCATCACTGAGCTACTAGCCCCTGGATCTATCATGCAATTATGGGCTAAACGACTTTTAATGATAAAAAAACATATAATAGTGGAGGATTCACACCTTTTTTTAGATGAACCTACTTTGGTTGAGGGGTATTTTTTATCACCACCTTTGGTTATTCCTTTGATGACTCTTTTAAAATATCTAGGTTAGACAAATTTTCTTGTTATAAGTCATTTGTATTGGAATGGATAAATACTCCCACATGGGTATATTCACATTCATTTTATTCATATGTTCAATAATATTGAATGGGAAAGTACCATTATTTTGTTGTAATTTGGTAGAAATAATACCTTTTTACACTTGTGCCAATTAAATATGGATCTTAGACTAATCTTGACTTATTAGAGTCTAATTTTTCTAAATTTCTTACACCTTTAGAGATGAATTAAAATAATCAACCTCTTGTAACACTAGAGAAACTGATGTAGGATAGTTATGATTTTTTGGTTCAATCTCCACATCCCTTTTATTATACCTAGTATTGGTCACCACACCTAAAGAAGAAGTCTAGTCCTAACCTTGCAATTGACTCACTTCACACTACTCATCCCTTTGCCAATTTATAAGTGTAACATTGCTCTACTCTAGCCCTTGAGAATATTATTTTGTGGTGGTACCTTAGCTTGGGTATCTTTTGAGAGTGTTATGGTTTATACCATGAATATTTGGTTGAGGACACCATTAAGATAGGTGGTTTGGTAGTGTGGAAGATTATATGTAAATCACCACTAATAATCATATACTATATTATTTTAGACATGGACTATGGCCTTAAATGTGTTGGCAACATTGGGATTAAAAGATTGATAAGGAATTACAAGGGTAATTTTCCCTTGGTATTGAAGAATTACCTAGTATGGTAGCCTATTATTATAATAAGGTCCTTGATATAGATGTTTGTTATTCTAGTAAGGTTGGTAAGGTACTTGATATGGCTTGTAATTATAAGCCTCATACCTTTTAAGAGTAACAATCATATTTATAAAATTTTGGAGAAGGATTTTAACCTCTTGCAGATCATTTGATGGGATATGAGTAGTTTTATCATGGGTTGGTGGTTGGATATTTGACACTCAAGTATGTGCTAATGTAGGTATTTGAGGCATCAAAGTGGGATAAATTTCTATGGAAAAAGGCATTAGGGACCTTGGGTAAATTTTCATAACTTCAATAAGAATATTCTCAACCCTAATCACTACCTCATAAACATTTTGTAATGTTGGACCACCCATTGATTGGATCATCATAGAGATATCACTATTCAAGGCACTAAGATAATAAAGGAAAACATATTTAGGCATAGGCCTTACTAATAGTGGGATCATATCCCTTGTCCTCTAAAATATGAGATTGAAATATTCCATGTACTTGTGTAGTACTCTCTTAATATTAATTAGTTTGTTAGAAATTTGATTGTCATTGACGTCAAAAGGAAGATTATGGATGCCATTGATTATCAGTGCTGAGTATGGTAAATTGAGGATGTGTAAGGCATCTTATCAAAGGTCAAAGATTATTAGAGTAATTTTGTGCATGAGTGGAATTAATCTAGTTATTAATACTAATCATCTAGATGTTTTGGTTCTTTAATAGGAAAATCTAAGAAGTTAGTTTGTTGATGTCACCATTACCACATGTGGATGAGTCTAGGGGAGTTAGTTATATGGTTATGATCACATTAGTCCTTAGTTATTATATGTTATATTTTAAGTCATGTGATGAAGTGTGGTATAATATATTGGGATACTAAGCTAGATACTCAGACAAAATCACTAAGTTTCTATAGTCACCTAAATTTCCAAAAGGGTTCAAGCAGAGCCAAGTAAGCATATTGATGAGGTCAAAATTTGTACACATGGAGATGTTAGGAAAAAATGATCATATGAGTTTTTAAATTTGTGTGCCTATTTTATATATGATAAATATCAAGTCACTTAATGTAGCATGACAAAAGATATGTATGAAAAAAGTTGGGATCCTAAGAATTTTGACAATGTTTTCCCACATTCAAATTTGTAGGTTACAAGAAGAAGCTGAGAAGTAATTTTTATGATGTCATATATTGCACATATTAAGGCTTAAAAATAAATTGGATATATGGATAGAATCTCCTATGTAAGAAGATCTTATAGGCTAAGTTTCAAGTCATGTGACTAAGCTCAATAAAATTTATGCAGGTGCAAAATTATCCTTCTAGGAATATTGAAATGGTCTCTATACTTAGTCAAATTTACACAAGGTCATAAAAAGTTATTATTTTTTTACAATGACCATTTATGGTTATTTACAAAGGAAATGGATAGAAGATCTATCATGGGTTTTTCATGAGAATCTTAGATACATGTTCTATAGGTTGAAATGAAAAGGAATGAGGTTATAATTGAATTATATTTACTCTTAGAATAATAAGGTTTCTCAGTTAAACCCTATGGGTTTAATTCATTACATCATAGAATATTTTATTTTGATGTTGATTAGATATAGCTTGGAACTGGTATCTTAAGTTATAACTTAAGCCTTTGTCATCATTTTAAAATTGGCACCTTCGACCTAGCGATTACTAGCTTGATCAGTAATCAAAGGACTTAATATTTCCCACATCTTAGACTTTATATTTGTCTTATATTGATTAATGAATAGCATTTAATCATACACTGAAGATCCAACAAAGTAGAGAAATGTTAATTTGTCAAAGGTACCTCTGAGTAAATTTGGTAGTGATAAGTGTCACAATCATGGATCATTGAATAGTAAATCTATAGTGTGGTTTAAAGTTAATGATCAATACAAGGATGCCAAGTATCTCAATAGTGGTAAATAATATGAAAATGTATAAGTCATGTGCTAATGCCAAATATCACATTCTTGAGAGCTAAGTAGAGATAAAGTTTGATATTGTCAAAAAATCTGATGGTGAGTGAATGATCATGCCAAGGAGATCCAATGGAGTAAGTGGAATTAATAGGATAAAGTGATCGATGTTTATCGACATAGTGGTGAGTTAAAATTGAGCAAGTTTGAGAAGATATATGGAATGTAGGTGATCTAAATACTTAGGAAGTAGTGAGATGGGGTAAATATCTTGACATTTAATGTCAAGATAGAAGTAAATATTATGTTATTTTAAATATCTAATAGCACATGGGAGATGAAATCAGGAAGATCAACACCTGCATTTAAAAGTTAAACATTTAAAGTTTAAAATAATACAAGGATCTAATGAAGAGTGTGAGCCTATAAGATATTAATAAAATAGACACATTTTAAAGTTGAGCTATTTAAATGAAGACCATCATATTATGGTGACAAAGTTAAGATCAATTGTTAATATTTAAAGATATGATCATGTTAACAGTCAAACACAAGAACATGCAAGAACTTAAAGTTAAGATGTAAATCACAACATAGATAATGATTTAGATCTTTGTGATCAATCAAATATATGTAAATTTCCATGTGCATCAAAACTAGAGTCTAGAAAGTGCTATAAATAGTAAAAAACTAGGAATCATGATGGTGAAGCATGAGTTCAAGATGTGAGAAACTTGTTGAGTCTAGATTTGGCATGATGTGTTACAGACCAAGTGTCAACATAGAGAATGAGCTTGACTTAGATCAAATGGTTATATGTGTGTGTGTGTGTGTGTGTGTGTGTGTGTGTGTGTGTGTGTGTGTGTGTGTGTGTGTGTGTGTGTGTGTGTGTGTGTGTGTGTGTGTGTGTGTGTGTGTATTTATACACACACACACACACACGCATACATACATACATGTGTGTGTGTGTGTGTGTGTGTCATCTAGGATACAATCATAGGTTTATAGTATTATGTCATATAGAATTATATATAGACACAGAGATAGATGTGCATAAAGTATGAGTTGTTATTGATGAATTGTGTCAAACTAAAAATATAGAGAAATAAAGGAGTAGAGTGAGAGAGAGATGAAGTGTGTCAAATAATGACATATCTAAACACAAAGATAGAGGGGTAGAGATAAAAAATGCACAAAGAGATAAAGTGCATAGCATGAGAAATTACAAACTAAACCTATAATAAAGAATATAAATTATATTCTTTTATAAATCAACATTGTAATTTGGATTTGTAGCTCCATAGAGATCGGATTGGTTAGTTCCATTAGAAAAGTTGAGTTGGTACTCAGTTAGGTGATTGGTATCTCCTTAGGGTTGGTACCCTTAAACATTATAACTAGTTAGGTTCAACTAAGTTAGTGCTTAGTTATGGGATTGGTGTCTCCTTAGGGTTGGTGACCTTAAAAGAGTAACCAGTGAGGTTCTCCAGTGAGCCTTTAAACTATGAGGCTAGATTAGAATAGTATATTATAGAAACTATTCTCACTATTGGTTTTTACTTTGGGTTTTCCTCATATAAATATGGTGTCATGTGAATTTATATGTGTGTGATATCTGCATATTTTTTTTATCTGCATATATCTTTTAATCTATTTTAAAGGTATTAAAGGACTAGTTTTAGTTGATCTATTGATTCACCCTCCCCTCTCAATAGATAGTTGTGTTCCAAAATTGGCATCAATGCCCTAGTTCTTTAGATTAATCTTAGTTAGTTTAGGTAGATATTGGAATAGTGAACACAAATGGCTAGTCAAGAAGGATCTTCATCAAATAAAGCACTTTTCTTTGATGGATCAAACTATGCTTTTTGAAGCATAAGAATAGAAGAATATTTATCTTAATTATGGTTTGATGTATGGATGAATGTTATAAATGTATATATAGCTCCTGTTATAACTCCTAATGATCAGTCTTCAAACAAGGCATATGAGAGTAATGCCAATGCAAAGAATGTTATTCTTTGTGGATTGTCTAAATTAGAGTTTGTCAAAGTGATGCATTATTAGAATGCACAAAAGATATGGAACAAATTAAAGATAATATATAAAGGTGATGACAAGGTAAATTAGGCTAGGCTACAAATATACATAGGTATGTTTGAAAGTCTTAAAATGATTGAAGAAGAGAAGATTTTATACTATTTCATCAAGGTATATGAAATATTCAATGCAATCAAAGGCCTTGGAGAATAATTTAAAGAATTAATAATTCTCAAAAAGTTCCTAAGATATTTGCCATAAATATATGATTATAAAATATCTACAATAGAGGAGGCAAGAGATCTAGATAATCTCAATGTAGATGAGTTATATGGAACATTCAATACCTATGAGATGAGAATGGGTGAAGAAGATACTTCTAAGAGAGAATTTATATTTAAAACATCCAAGAAAGTAAAATTATAACCATCTAAATATAGATTTGAGGCGACTGATGAAGAACAAGCCAACTTTGTTAGAAGATTAAAAAGAGGGTATGGAAAGTACCAAGGTAAGTTACCCTTTAAATTATTTAATTATGATAAGGTAGGACATTTTGGTGCTAAATGCCCTTATGAGAAAAAATATAGCATTGAGTAAGAAGAGGATGGTAAAAGGATGAAATCACACTATTATAAAAAGAGAAACTTTGTTAAAAATAAGAAAAGCTTGTATATAAGAGAAGATAGTGACTCATTCATTGATAGTGATAGCTCAAATGATGACCATGACTATGCATTTATGGATAAGGGAAATGAATCCCTATTCATGGCATTAAGATCAAATTTTTTAGATCTAGATCAAGAAGAAGTTGAGTAATCTAATGAAGAAGAGGTAGGAGAAGTAGACCTTGAGTGTGAACTCATCTATGCTCTAGATGAGATTGATAAGTTAAGAAAAGAGAACTCAAGTTAGAACAATCTTGGACAAAAAGAAATTGAAAAACTATCCAAAGGTCTTGAAAGATCTGATCAGATGATAGTAAGCCTTAAGACTTAGGTTGAAAAGGCTGAAATAATAGAAGATGTTTTTAAAATTAAACTATAATTCAAATCTGATGAGTGTATGAGGCTAAAAAAAGAGATAGTGGTTTTTATAAAAGAGATTGAAAAGGTTAAATAAAAAATATACAAAGGTCTGAAGCTAAAAGGAGTATCAAAAATTCTTGATGAATTGATCATCTCTCAAAATCCATCAAAAGGAAAATCTGGTCTTGGTTATGAAAATGGGAAAAGTCCCATAACTAGTACATCTACTAATTTATATGATAATTTCAAAGTAGAAGGATTAGGAACAAAGAAAAGAAATGTCTCTAGATATATAAAGATAAATAGTAGAATTTTTGATGAGAAGAAGGCTAAAGGCTAAAAGAAGACTGAGGAAAGGAAAAAGAACAATGAGTCCATCTTTGTAAACTCAAGGAAGATGTAGAAGACAAAGGTAGTTGATGTAGATGGTTTCACAAGAGTGAGAGACTTCAAGAAGACATATTTAAGAACAAATCCCCATCCTACACAAATAAAATCTATGATTAGGTATTCTTCATCTTTCTATGGTTATTGTTTTAGCTATAATCATTTTGGTTATAAGGCTAGTAATTGTAGAGTTTTGCCCATAAGGAAAACTAGTTTGGTAAGCAAAAATTAATTTGTACCCTTGTTATATACAAATGTAATGTGCTATAATTTCAATAATTTTGGTCACAGCTAAACATTATAGAATAAGATTTGTAAGATAAAAATTATAGAGTAAGAAGGAAGTCATGCCTCCCAATATGAACAAAGGTTCACAAGTCTCTAAAAAGGATAAAAATAAGACATTTAAGAAACCCAAGCATGTATGGAAAGTGAAAGATCAAGCCATGATGGATAATGCTACAGAGGTTGAATAATGTTAAGAGCTCTCAATGTATGCTCATGTTCAATATGAAAATACCAAGATCAAGGAGATGATCAAAGTATTGTTTGAGGATAGTTTTGAAGTGAGTACAGATTTAAGTGAACATCCTAATATCATTGAGAATCTTTCATGTATAGAACATCAATTTTCTATGTCAAGTGATGATATTTTGAGATTCAAGGGAGATTCATCAGATGAAAAGGTATGTCATGAATCCATATTGTCTCCATGTACTTTTAATCCAAAGGAGAACATCATAGTGGATGAGCACATTACTTATTTTAATCCTAAGAAGAAAAAGAAAAATCAAAAGCACAAGATGACCAAGAAAGAGAAGGAATATGAGGAATTATGGGAAACTCCTAGTTTCACATTGTTATAGGACATTTTAAAGTAATGTGTCTCTATCTATGTTTCTTAAGAGATCCCTTTCAGTGGAGAAGCAAGTGATGTCTACAACAAATGAGAAATCAAGCATGTTTTTATGATGACTTGATCAAACCAAGTCAAGTGTAGTGTATGCAATGTATGTAGGGATAGAATGATTGTTTCAAAATGACATAATGAGATTTTTGGAGTACATCTCATATATATATGGTATGTATACTCATTTAGCATAAGGGTTTTAATAAAATAAACCATTGACATTGTGTATCTTGGCTTTTGAAATGATTTGGGTCACTAAACTTAGAGAACATGTGTAAACTGATGATATACATGTGTTAAATGAAATTATGGTGTGTTATAAGTGATCCTTTGATGTAAAGATAGATCATGGATTTAGGTGGAAAATAACTCAAATAACATGAATAGATTGAGAAGCTATGCATAGTGTAAGGGGGAGATAAGTTGTTTAGTCTGACATGATCAAGAAGGCCTAGAGTAGAGGAACTTTGCAATTGGTCTAGTCCTAGGATTAAAAGACTATATAGTTGAGACTGAGAAAGAAGGATATTAAGCTTGTATGGTATCTCCTACATCACATAACTAGATACTAGTGATAGATCATGATTTTAGGGGGAGTATCATAAAAAAAATTATTAATCCCTGGAAGAAGAAGAAAAAAGGCAACTTAGGTATGCATACTTTTGTAAATTTGTAACGAGTTTATGGTTACATATTCTTAGACAAACTTCTTTATTTGATAAAGAGGGAGAAAAATTTGGGGAAGTAGTTAGAAAGAGTCCCTTTTCCATTGATGTCAAAGGGGAATAAAAAGATCAAATGCTCTCTAAAAAATTTTGGATAAAAAGTGCACATCTCAAAGAAGCAGAGTAAGTGTCCAAGTGAGTATTAGGAAAATGTGCCATTGCCTAAGGGGGAGAAATTTTGATATGAATAGCTTAAGTTCATAATTATCAAAAGCTAATGAAATAAATTCTATAGGAGTAGAATATTATAAGATCAGATAATTTATTTTTCCATAAATGACAAAGGGGGAGATTGTTGGCAATTTTATTGTCCTTGATGTCAAAAGGGACATTATGAGCATGTCATTGATTTCAAAAGGAATAATATGGATGTCATTGATGCTTAAGGTTGAGTATGGTAAATTAAGGATGTAAAAAGCATCCTATCAGAGGTCAAGGATGATTGGAGTGCTTGTGTGCATGAGTGGAATTAATTTGATTCTTCATATTGATCATCTAGACATTTTGGGTCTATGATAGGAAATTTTGAGAAGGTAGTTTGTTGATGTCACTATTACCACATGTGGACAAGTTTAGGGGAGTTATTCATATGGTTGTCATCACATTAGACAATATTTATTATGTGCAAAATTTGAAGTCATACGATGAAGCATGGTAGAAGATATGTGGATGTAAAGTTGGTTCCTCAAAAAAAATCACTAAGTTTCTATACTTAGCCAAATTTACAAAAGGGTTCAAGTAGAGCCAAGTAATCATATTGATGAGGTCAGCATTTACACATATGGAGGTGTTAAGATAAAATGATCATATGTGTTTATTTATTTTTGTTTCTAGTTTATATGTGTTGAATCTAAGGTCATGCGATGTAGCATGACATAATATATGTATGATCAAAATTGGGCTCCCAGGCATTTTGATAGTATTTTCCCACACAGTCAAATTTGCAGGTTACAAGAAAAAAAGAAGAAATTTTTATGATGTCATATATTTCAAGTATGAATTATTTAGGATAAATTGGATATATATATATATATATGGAATCTCCTATGTAAGAGGATCTTATGTACTAAATTGTAGGTCATGTGACAAATAACAACAAGAGGTATGTAGGTACAAAGTTAGCCTTCCAAGCATATTGAAATGCTCTCCATACTTATTCATATCTACAAAAGGTCCTAAAAAATTGTCATGCTTTTATAAATACCATTTATAGTCATTTATAAGGGAAATAGATAGAATATTTGTTATGGGTTTTTCATGAGCATCTTAGATATATGGTCTATAGGTTCAAATGAAAAGGAATGAGCTCAAAATTGAATTATATTTTCTCTCTAACATAATAGGGTTTCCCATTTAAACCCTAAGGGTTTAAGTCATGGCATTAATAGGATTTTATATTTTGATGTTGAGTGGATATAGCTTGGAATTGATAGCTTAAGTTATAACTTAAGCCTTTGTCATCATTGTAAAACCAGCGCCTTTGACCTACCAATTACCAGCTCGAGTAGTGATTAAAGGACTTAATATTTCCTAAGTCTCAGACTTTATATTTATCCCTTATTGATAAATAGATAGCTTAGTCATATACTAAAGATCCAACAAAGTGTAATGAATTCAATTTGTTAAAGGCACCTTTGAATAAATATGCTAGTGATAAGTGTCACAATCATGGAGCATTAAACAATAAATCTATAGTGTGGTTCAAAGTCAATGATCAATGCAAGGATTGACAGTGTATTAATAGAAGGAACTAACAAAAATGTGAAAAAGGCACACACTAATTATAAGCTTCACATTATCAAGAGCTAATTAGAGATAAAGTTTGAGCTTGTTAGAAGATCTAATGGTGAGGAGATGATCATGTAAAGGAGATCTAATAAAGTGAGTAGAATAAATGGAACAAAGTGCTTGATGTTTATTGACATAGTGGTGAGTTAAATACTATGTAAGTTTGAGAATATTGATGGAGCATAAGCAATCTAAATACTCAAGAAGTAGAAAGATGGGGTAAAGAGCTTGACATTTAATGTCAAGACAAAAGTAAAGATCATGCCAGTTTGAAGAAATAATTGCACATGGGAGCTTAGATCATAAATATCAACAAAAAAAATTTAAATTTGAATAATTAAAGTCTAAAAGCATACAAGGATCCAATAGAGAGAGTGAGCCTACCATAGATAAATCAAATGGATGCATTTTGAAGCTAAGATATTTAAATGAAGACCATCAGATCATGGCACCAAAGTTAAGATCAATGGTTAATATTTAGAGATATGATCATGACAATATTAAAATTTTGGAACATGTATAAACTTACTATCAAGATATGAATCATAACACAAATAATGATTTAGATCACTGTGATCGATCTAAACTTTGTAAATGTGCATGTCCATTAAAACTAGAGTCTAACAAATTCTATAAAAAGTAAAAGACTAGGAATCACAGTGGTGAAGAATGAGTTCAAGATGTAGGAAAATCATTGAGTCTAGATTTGGTGTGATGTGTTATAAACCAAGTGTGAACATAGAAAAGGAGTTTGACCTAGAATAAATGGTTATATATATGTCATATAGGATATAAACATTGGCTACTAGTATTGTGTCATATAGAATTATATAGAGACATAGAGATAGATGTGTAGAAAGTATGAGCTATTGTTGATGAATTCTGTCAAACTAAAAATATAGAGACACAAAGGAGAAAAGTGAGAGAGATGAAGCATGTTGAATAGAGATAAATCTAGTCATAGAGATAGAGGTGAAGAGATAAGAAATGAACAAAGATATAAAGTGTATATCATGAGTAGTTACAAACCACACCTATAATAGAGAACATATATTGGATTATTTTATGAATCAACATTGTAATTTGGAGTTTTAGCTCCATAGAGATTTGATTGGTTGGTGCCATCAGATAAACTAAGTCAGTGATCAGGTAGGGGATTGGTGTCTCCTTAGGGTTGGTGCCCTTAAACATTGTAACTAGTGAGGTTTAGTTGAGTTTTTTCTCATTTATCAAATTGGTGTCTCCTTAGGTTTAGTGCCCTTAAAATCATAACTAGTAAGGTTTGCCAGTGAGGCTTTAAACTATGAGTTTGGATTAGAATAGTAGATTTTAGTAGCTATTCTCACCATGGTTTTTCCCTTTTATTTTTCCATGTATAAATATAGTGTCATATGAATTTTTATGTGTGTGATCTCTACATATTTGTTTATATATTCATATATCTATTAATCTTTTCTACAAGGTATTAAATGACTAGTTTTAGTTGATCTACTGACTCACCCCCCCTCCAACACTTAGTAGATATTTGTGTTCTAACATAGTTGCTCTATAATATATAGATGGTCCAATTTGTCTTCAAAATGATTGTATAGGGATTCTCCTAGATTTCCCCATGTGTTGATAGAAATAGGTCACAAGATCTTATACCATTGGAGGCTTTTTACTTTAAATGAGGAGCCTAAAAGTCTAATAGCTAAATTTCTTTAGTAATATGATGTAATGAACATATATTAGCCACATATTTAATGTGTTCTATAGGTGTTTAAGTATCCATTCTAGTGAAAGAGGGAATAATTTTGAGGGCTAAAATAGGTATATCATTATATTGGGAAAGGTTTAGCAGACTTCTTCCATTGAAAGGAATAAAATCTTGACTTATAGGGACAACCATGTAAAATATTATAAGAAATCCTACTCTTGGTCAGGGGAATGTACCAAAAGGGGGTGTATGTTAAGCTCTTTAGGAAGGTTGTCTAAGGTTTTAAAATCTTATTACAAGAGACAAGGATGCTTTAGTTACACTTATTTTAGAGGGAGGTGTAGACAACTCAATAAACTAGAAATTACCTCTTGAAGAAGGTCTTTTTACCCTTAGCATGAAAATATTTCAAGGATTATTTAATGCCTTCAACACTTAAAAATTTATAAGACGAGAACTAATTTCTTAAGTAAAACCTTATAACTTAATGTATTTGATTAGAGGTCCCACTGGACATCCTAGAAAATATTTTAAATCTAAATCACACCCTTGAGAATGTTAATCAAGACTTATTCATTTAGAATATACAATGGGAACACTCCAAGGCTATGGGTCACTTGTAGTTGGATTGAATATCTAGATAAGGTCATCTTCCTATGATGGATCACCTAGACTAATGCTAAACTACTACACTTGAAAGAAAGGGAGAAATAAAATAGAACATAACTTAAAAAAGTAAAAATGGTGATGCACCAATGACTTATGCTCCCTATACTGGCTTCTTAACAACACTAAATGACACAAAATTAACTAAAATTTTCTTACACTCTCCTCAAAATAAGAAATTCATACATAAATATTCCATATGAAGGGTGTGATTATATACACAACAAATTTAATGGACAACTGAAGGGCCTTAAATCAAACACAATCAATTGGTTTCCATAATAAACACTAGCCTAGACAATGTCAACACAACATATAACATGTATAAAACTCAGTCTATTGATAACAAGGTGGAAACAAAGGACATACAAGAGGAATAATAACTTCTATCATAAATTTGGATAAACTAAGAATAAAAATTACACAAGGATATCAACATAAGGAAGGTAAATTCCAGTCTTATCTGAATTAAAAGGCTTGAAAATATAACATCATATAAAAAGATATTTTAGTCATACCTAAAATAGGTATCTTAGATAGAGCAATTTCTATAGTGTTTCTATGCTAAAGGAGAGTCTCTTCTAATTAAAATTCTACCTAATTAAAAATTAAAAAAAGAAGAGCTCAAGATCTAACCAGTCATACCCACTAATGAGGTGATTACAAATTCAAATTATGATATAAAGGTGGTTTGAAGAAGTGGGAATATATTCTTGGGATTTCCATGGCCATGTTTGCATAATTATCTGTAACTTCTCTTCTATATTTTATGTTTTATTTGATTCTAATTCACATGTTCCCATGATGTTTAGGACCAAATTCCATCATCTTTTCCCTCACTCTACCATGATTCAAGATACCATGATTCTCAAGATCAGGCCACTCTAAGATTGATTCCTATGAATTAATTAAGTTACATAGTTTGCTCATGGATTTGATGCTTCAGTAGGTGAAATGTGCCATAAAATTTGCCTTAGATAGTTCCAACATAAATGCTAGAAAATTATTCAGTGGTGGGTTTAAATCACATGCATTCTTCTCTCTCCTTAATTGTTTGGTCAAAGCTCTAAGTGTGTATTGACTATTCTTGTAATGGAGAAATGGGATTATGCCATGTGGCATCATCCTACTTACCTACTACTCTAGCACATTTTTTGGGATTTATAGTCAATATTAAGAGGCTAGGTATTTGGAAATTTTCCATGTGAAAGCATCCCAATTACCCTCTACTTTAGATCTCTATTGATGTGTAATTCACTTAGGTAAACTTTGCATAAAATGACCAAGTCTTAAAGAATTTAGAACATGCCTTAGGCTATAAAATCCTAACACGTGGATCTACCTAAAGTTGAATAATCAACTAAGTCTAGGAGAATTTATTAGTCAAGACTTTTAATTAGTGTTTCTTCAAAACTTTTTTTTTTAAGAAAAGTTTTGGCTCTTTTGGTCTTCAACTTTTCTACTTGCACTTTGTGTTTGGAATCTATTTTTGGCATTTATTTTTAGCATTCTCTCTAACGACCTAAAAACTTTGAAATTTTATTAGAGCCTTCAAAAAAAAAAAAATTGGAACAATTATTATAAATACCTAATCCTTCGAAACCCTTGTTTTACAAAATTTATGACTAACTCAACACACTTTTTTGAAAGAGTCAAATACTTGGGCAAAACCATGAAGCCTTCAAAAAAATTAATAGAATAAGATCTCTGACTCTTATTTGCAAAAGACCCAAAGAAAAAAATCTAAAAAAAAGTGTTAAATAAATGTTTTAAAATATTCTAAGTTCCTTGAATTCATCTAGATAAAATTAAACCATAACTTTGAAAATCCCTCATGCTTGCCATGAAACCTTATTTTGATAACTGAAAGCTACTAGTCCAATGGTGACCAATATGGTCAAAAGTCTTCAAGGATATCAATCACTTACAAAACTAGTTTAAATTATTCTAATTAACTTTAATGGTCTTGAAATAACCTAAGGACAACTTTAAAACTTCATAATCATAGGTTAGAACCATAATTTGGCATGTGTGAAGGGAAATAAACAAAAAGAGGCCTAAACTTGCCTAGTTTAGCTGGTTTGCCTAGTGATTTAGTGGATTTGAGATATCTAAACATTATAATAGAATTTATAATATTAGGTATATGTATAATAGTCCTATACCATAAATATAAGATGTCCTCATGATTATTAAACAAATATCAAGTCACCAAACTAGGCCATGTGAAGACTAGATTATTGGTTTTATAGAAAAGTAAAATTACAGACCTTCTAGAGGTCACCAATGGAATAAAAATACCTCATGACACTCCCATAATCACCTAATTATATATTTTATACATTATATATGTCATGAGAAAAATAATTTCAATGGATGAAATCAAAGTTGAAGAGGTTATACACAGGCAACTTCTTGATGTTAAGGACTTTCAAAGGCAAGTACATGTCCCTACCAACTTGTCAATATTTTATCAAGTTGGACACACTCTTTAATAATAAATAAGGCATAAACACCTAAAAATTCATTGTTAAAGTCATGAAACATGGATAGGGCCATAATATAGTCCTTAATTCTATATGAGACTTATAACATGAATGTTTGCAGCCTCTCTAAACCTCTTACTAATAAGCTGTGAAGACTCTTTTTGAATGGTTTACAAGTTGAATATAGATGGTATGATATCCTATAAGTCATGTATGGAATTTATGATATTTTTATTAAAATATTCAAGTATAATATTAAACTTTATATGGGAGATAGATTTAGCTTCATTACCTTGCATGAGAGGATTTGTTATTGTAGGTTTTTAATGACAAAGATCAAATTGTGAAGGTGTCCATCCTTAAGTCTCATCATCACCAAGATGGGATATGAATTTTAAGGTCTAAGTATTACATAGAAATATTCCAAGAAGGATAGGTATGTAATGTGTCAAACTAACTTGTAAATCCTCGTCTAAAAAAGGGAAAATTCATGTGAAGAAATATGAGTCATAGAATATGAAGATCCACTTATATTACAAATTTCATGAGATAATCATTAGTCCAAGCCAATTCATGTTAAAGACAAATGATAGGGTTGTTTTTCAACCTTATTTTGGCATTGTAACTAGTTTTTTGATAGATAATAGTCATGATGGACTTATTATATGTCCTCCCTCTCTCTATTCTCATTTATTATATATATTTGGCCTTTAATGGATTTTAAAAGATAATCCACATGATTATCATGAATCCCTACTCCTTTTTCATTCCATTGAATTAATGAAGATTAGATTTTACCCTCTTTTACTTTTGTGTTTAGTGTAAATTCATGAATGATTGATCTAGTCATGTGATGATACGGTTCTCCTTGACATGTTGTCTCATTATTCTTACCTCCAAGTATTTTATGTATCTTTTATAGGTTTTAGTTAGTGTTATATCAGTTTTATTTAATTTAATATAAGTGGAAAGTAAAGTAGCCTTCCTAATCTTACTTGAATCCTTAACTTCTTTGTTAATTACTTATGTAATAAGACCAAATCAAGAGTTATATGACTATAGTTCATTATCATGGTCCATTTTTTACTATAAAATGAGTGGATAAGATCAAGAAACTTGGAAAATCACCCATTATTCTTCCATGTTAGCTTTCTCTTCTTTTTTCTTTTTAGTTGTGTAGGTGTAGTGTTAGTCTTAGGTGTAGTAATAAAGGAGACAAACCCCTCAAGATATTCACTCCAATTTTTATGCCACCCACAACTTAGGAGTGTTTCCATCATGTAAATTGGGTTAGGATACCTAAAAAACCTCCTCAAAGGGTGAAACTCAAATTAACAATAGTTTTTGACATGCTCAGTGGGACTAATATTTAAAGTAACTCATTTATTGAGGAATGTTTTGGTGTTTTTCTTCATCATATCATCCATTGGAAGAATTTTTATAATAATAAATAATTAATCCATGTTATATACATATATTTTAAGTAGTCTAAGTGCCTAAATATCATCAATTGGTATGTATTTCAATCATCCATTTTGTGAAAATGCATATTTGTTACATTCATATCCTTCATATAAATATAAAAATATTTATGGATTCACCTCAAGTTTCCATAAAAAAGAAATATATTATTATTATTATTATTATTATTATTATTATTATTATTATTATTATTATTATTATTATTATTATTATTATTATGTAATTTTCCTCCCTCCCACCCTTTTTCATGTTTCCAATCAGCCTTGGCAAAGCCATGTTTTTTCCAATAAGCATAGAAAACGTATGCAAGAGATCAGACTTGAATTTGAGAGACAATGTATGGATAATGATTGAGAAAGATAATATAATAGGCATCAATAATATATTTCATATCAAGATTATATACATCATCAAGAAATAGAATCATTGAAGACATATAATGAGGCTACAAGATAGATAATGTAGCAGTTACCCAAGAAATCACAAAGAATTGAATCCAAAATCTGAAGTTGGAAATAAGAATAACCCATTGAAACTTCAAGTGAGTCTACTTGCTTCAAAATTCCAATATTTATGACTCCAAATCCTATGAAACATCCTATGTTTATTAAAACTCCACCCATTATTCCTCAAGTCCCTCAAAATCCTCAACAAAGAAAGTTTCCAAGTCTCTCATATACTCTTCATATTCTAATCCAAAATCAAGAGAGAGATAAAGTTGTATAATCTAAATTAATAAATTTTTAATTTCATTTATCCCCTCATAAAATCATCAAGTTGGAGTTATTAATGAAGATCAAGGCATATCAAAATATGAGAGTTTAATTGTTGATTGGAAAGAGAATAATGGAGCAACCTTTGCATAAATTTCTTTTCCTCCTTTCCACCTTTCCAAGGATTATTGAATTAAACTATCACTTACAAATCTAATAGTATTATTAATACCTCTTCAACCCCCAAAAAAAATTTAATAGCATCCCATAATGCCCTATATTCCTATGCCACCATATGGAACCTATTTCTCTCACACCATATCCCTTTTTGAAGGATGAACTACTTTATGGAAGGAAAAAGAATAACATCCATGTGAAGAGGATAATTTATCAAGAGATGTTGATGAAGACATGACCACATGGTAGCCTTCTTGGACAAAATACCTTGTTACAAAATGAAAATGAAATGGAAGAATCAGACTCGAAACAAGAGGAGAAAAAACATCTTGATGAAGATATGTCAACTCTCTCTAACAAAGAATTCAATCGTGGGAATGATAAAGAGTCATGTTGGTAAATGATATTACATTTGGAATATAATAAGATCATGTTATATTTCTAGAGGATCAAGATCAAATTGTAGTATCAAGTGTGCCTCAAGAATTCTATCATGAAGATGTTCCTAGTGGCCAAGATGAGGTAAGCATCCTAGATGGAATCTCTTATTTTATTGAAAACTATGGTAAAAATAATAAAATAATTCTTCTTATAATAATATTGGTGAAGATAAACTAAATTTTAAATAAGATATATCAGCTCTCATGATCAAGAGGAGGATAATAAAGTAAATCACTATTTACATGAGGAAATTCACATTATTTCAGTCCTAATGGAGAATATTATTCATAATGAGAATGCCAAGATTTAATAAGAACACAGACTTACAATAGATCATGAGGAATGTCTTAATGAAGACATCCTATTTTCTAAATTTCTTGATCCTCATGAGCAAGTTCAATATGACATGGCAACAAATAGTGATATTGTAGTAGTCATTTCATAAGATGATAGTCCTAAACATGGGATAAATAAAGACTCAAAAGAAGATGTAGTGACTCTTAGTGGATTTAAATAAGATGAAATTGAGAATCAATAAGATTTTTATGTAGAGTGGTAGTAGTACCTTGAGTTGATTCACGACATTAAGATTCTTTGCAGACCTACATCCCCTTATGAAGACATTGATAAAGTAATTATGAAGGTTGGAAAACATCCTCAATAGGATGTTGATCAAATAATTTTTGAATAATATCCCAATAAATATATTAGGTATTATTTTGATCTTATATAAGAGCTTGAACAACTTATAATTGTTGACAAGTAAAATGTCATCTCTTAAGATATCATAAAAAGCCAAAAACAATGTTCTAGTGAGTCATATAGGTTAAAGTTGTAGTTGTTCCTATGAATTAAAATGTGATCACATTGGAGACATTTATTACTGTTGAATAGAAATATGAGGTGAAAATTGAACCATAGGAAAAAAAATTCTATATTGGAGATATGTTTGTTTTAGTTTATCTAATTAGAAATAAGCCAAGGAGGTTGGCAAGCAAGAATGAAGCTAATCTAACCAACATGGCACTTAAATATTAGGATGTTCCTCATCATTGTTAACTACATGGATAATAATTGAGATGTTTTTTATTTGATATAGGTGGAATATAGGTATTTTGAGTCTTGTACATAGTAGTTTAGTCTATTTCTCTCTCTAAGTGCTTATAGCACATGTTTCTAAGTTGTTTGCTTTTTACTTTTCCATAAATGCCTCTTGGTATAGTGTGGTGTCTTGTTTGTGTGTGTGTATTTTTTATTTTGTATTAGAGAAGGTATATTCAATTTTATCACTTGTTTTAAAGGATTTAATTTATTTTTCAATTCTAAATCAGTTTTGGTGTTGAGTGATTAGTGATTACATAGCCCAATGTAATGATATGGCTACTGGTCTAGATGTTTAGAAGGTTAACCAACTCTTGTGAGTCACCAAATAATGTTGACATTTTAGCTTATTAAGCCAAAATTAAAACCCTATAATCCAAAAATTTACCTAGTACATAATTTTCCTTTGTAAAATGAGTTATAAATGAATTTTTTAAAAATCTTTATAGAATTCAAGGTAACTTAGCAAATATTAAGGTATTTTAAAAGGTTAAGGTAAAGTTTTTTCCATGTGTTTTATACTTGTTTAAGGCATGCCCAATGTAAATAATTATTTTAGTATATTATTATGTCTTATCCAAACATTATTCAAGTGTGGTAGAGCCAACCCAAGGTCAAAAATATGGTTATTACATCTGCACAAATTTTTCTAAGTTCTTTGAGTTAGTTTCAATGTGAAAGTGGTAGTTACAATATTATTACATAGACTATCAAGGCACAATAATGACATTTTATAGGTGATAAATTTTTTAAAAGTTTTTAATGTCCCACTAAAACTTCCTATAGTATTCATCAATTTAAAATCATGAATATAAATAAGTTTTAAGCATTTTCAATGTAGAAAACCATTCAACTTCTCCATTAGGTTATTGGTAAGCACAAAAAAGCCATTTTCATCAAGTTGTTTCATAATAGAGAAAGAATGATAGGTAAAATTAACCTAGGGGAATTAGGTTACCCATTTTTATTCCAATGTGTAGTACATGTTTAGATATTCATGGTTTGTGCTTTATGAATCATCTTTAAGAAGACTAGCTGCTCTAAAACCCCTAAGCTCATTTTTCTCTATTCATAATAATTTATTAGACACTTATTTCATGAGAAATGTTTAGTGATTTATTTAAATGTATTAAAAATACTCTCACATAATCTTTCAACATCCATTTGGCATGTGTAAGCATTGAATGGTAAAAAATGCCCATATTAGATAGGTTGTAGACGTCAGCACATAAGGTTTGATGTATAAGGTGAGGTAAAATGAAAATATGATTTCATTGATAAGTTATCACCCAATTTTAACACATAAATAACACTATATATTGTCACTAATAAGCACTCCAAGGCCTAAAAAATGTTAGAATTCAAACTAACAGAGATTAGGTGTCAAGAAGCCTAAGAATGGAGGGTTTCTTACTGCTTGATATGGCCTTGAAGTTCTAAGAGAGAATGATGAATTAAATGGATTATTTTTAAAATTTATTAGTAATATTTAAAAGTATTATATATATTCTTCAAGTCTATATATAGATTCCATATCATAAACATTACCTACAGTCTTCCTTAACCAGCTTCTTAGAAGACTGTGCAAGCCTAAATGGTAGAATGTTTAAGGTTTTAAGCTATTTTATGATGTTTAACACTTGAAATAATATATATTAATCCATTAAAAAATTAAAATTTACAATTATTTTTATGAAATATCATTAAAACATATTTATAGGTAGAAGACCCACTCCTTGAACAAGGTTTCAATGAAGATTGAGCTTGAAAGAAACCCCACATACTTGTATGTTCTAATATTAATCAAGAAGATGTAGGTTTATGATTAATTTTGAGGTTTTAATGTTAATTAAATGTGTGAATAAAATTAATTAATATTTTATATGTGTTTATACCCATGTAATGAGAATAAACCACCTATTTTGAGCAAGGATCTCTTAGAGAATGTGTTAGACCTATAAAAGACCTAAGAGAATAATATTGAATTTGAACTCTAATCCTTAATAAAATAAATAAATATATTGGTTTATTATAATTTTAAGTGATATATGGACCATAATATATCATATAATAAATATTTAAACCCCTATAGTCATCTTTGATAGGAAGATCCATTTGATAGTCTTATAGTTAGTTGTCAAGTAAGCTTAAATAGGGTTTTCAAGTGTAAAGAAGAAATAAACAGACCTATGAATAAATATTAGGTATCCAATGAATTTTTAAGATTTAAATATAAATTTTTAGACCTAAAATAAATACATCAAACCTCTGTAAGATTATTCATGGTCAAAAAATGTAAGATGATAGCTAGCTTATGCATGTTAGGGGACTGTGTAAGTCTGTAAGTTTGAAATGAAAGGTTATTGGTAAAAATAATATATTATTTAATGTTATAAGTCCATAAAATAGGTTAAATTTACCCCAAAATTTTCCAAATATAAGTTTATATCATTAAAGGTAGGGTAATCAATCCAAAAGTAGGTCTACAATGGACTCAACCTTGAAACATGAACCTATAGGTCTATATAAAAAGTATGAGGAAAAAATTAAAGTTATGAGTTTAAATTTTAGTATGAATGATATTCTATGGTATTAATTAATTTTTATAATTTTATAAAATGATTTTGTTATTTTTGAAGAATAATAAAACATCAAAATGAGGCCATTAGGGCTAGAATAGTCATTATGCCTACAAACCCTTGATATGGCCTAATGCAAGTACTAAGAAGTTTTTAATGGGTATAATATTATAATAATAATAAAAACTCATATAACATAAAAAAATTCATATAGAATTAATTTTCAACCAAAAATCAAGCATTTGAATCCCTTTTATAAAATAACATTCATCTCAACCTTCACACACAGGCCTACACAGTCAAGAAGGTAAAATTTATTACATGGGAAGTAAAAGAATAAGATTAATTGGTAATAATGGATTTATTTTATGTTAATAATTTTTTTACACTCCATGTTCTTGTAATTTTTTGATCAATCAAGGCCATGTACTTTATGAACAATCGTTAAGAAGATTAAAAACCTAAAGCTGCTTGTTTTATCCTCAAGGAGCTTGATGACTAAGAACATTGGTTTAAATGATTATAATTAACTTGAATGGTATTAAAAACACTTAATTACCACATGAAAACTTCATATGAAATTTTTATAGCCACATTTTGGAACATGTGAATGGAAATACACAAAAAAGAGGCTTAAAATAGCCTAATTCAATGGTTTCCTAGTGTTTGAGGGTGTTTGAGCTCTCTAACCATTATAAAAGTATTTATATGATTATTAATAGGTATAATATTCTTTTAAAATCCAAATAATATTAACTCATGATGATTAAAAACATTTAAATTCACTAGACTAGACCATGTGAAGATTACATTCTTGGTTGTATGGAAAATCAAGGTTACAAACCTTCTCAAGGACACCAATGGCATAAAAAAACCTCACAAAAATCATGTAAAAACTTAATTATATCCTTTATACATTATATAGGTCATTAATAAACCAATTTAAATGGATTCAATCAGATTTAAATAGGTTATACATAGGCAACTTCTTAATGTTAAGGATATTCAAAGGCAAGTATAGGTCCCTACCAACTTTTCAATATTTCATTACGTTTAACACACTCTTGAATAATATTAATAAGGACTAAAACACATACCAATTTAGTTTTGAAGTAATGAAACATGTATATGTCCCCAATATAATTCTCAATTTTATATGATACATCTATAACATGAATACTTGAATCCTCTCTAAATCTCTTGCTAGTAAGTTGTGAAGATTATTTTAGAATGGTTTACAAGTTGAACAAAGATTTTATGATATCATAAAATACAAATTTAGTTGACAATATTCAATCACAAGATCAAACTTTGTATGGGATATATGTCTACCTTCATTACCTTGCATGAGAGGAGTTGTTGTTGTAGGTTTTGATGATAAAGATCAAAGTGTGAATGTGTCAATCCTTAAGTATCATCATCAAAAATATGGGAGATTCATTTCAAGAGAAAAGGATGTCATATAAATTATCCAATAATTCCAAATAGGCCATGTGTCAAACTAACAAATTATAACTCCTCCTCCAAGAAAGACTAGTTTCAAGTGAATAAAGATGAGTCATAGAAGATGAAAAACCAATTCTATTCCACCTCTCATGAGATCATCATCAATATAACACAACAAATGTTGAAGACAAAATATAGGGATTTTTATCCACCTTATTTTGGCATTATAGCTAGTTTTATGATAGATAATAGTAATTATTGACTTCTTCTATAACTTTCATCTCTCTCTTCTCTTTTATTTTATATATTTATCCTTTAATGGCTTATGATTTAGTATCCACATGAGTATGGTGAATCCCTACTTTTTTTTCATGTCATTAAATTAATGAATATTGAAATTTATCTTCTTCTACTTTTGTATTTAGTTTAAATTCATGAATTATTGATCTAGTCATGTGATGATATAGTTCTCCTTGACGTATTGTCTCATTCTTATTACCTCTATACAAATTTTGTCTCTTTTATATGTTGTAGTTATCTTTATATCAATTTTATTGCACTTAATAGAAGTGATAGCAAACTAGACCTCATAATATTCCTTGAATCCTTAACCTCTCTATAAATTACTTATGTAATAGGACCAAATCATGAGTTATGTGACCATAGTTTAGTCTCATGGTCTATTGTGAACTCTTAAATGAGTGGATACAATCAATAAATTGTGTGCATCATCCATTTTAATTCTATGTTAGATTTCTCTTTCTCTTTTCCTTGTAGTTGAGTAGGTGTAGTGTTTGTATTAGGTGTAGGATCAAGGGAGATAGTCCCCTCTAGATATTTACTCCATTTTTTAGGCCACCCATAGCCTATGATTTTTTCCATTGTGTCAATTAGGTAAAGAGACATTAAAAAACCTCTTTAAAGGGTACAACTTAAAGTGACAACACCTCCATTCATAATAGATGAGATATTTTTCATATCCTATACTATTTTTAAACTCAAATTTATCATAAAGTACCAAATATTTCACCAACAATATGTGTCATAAATTCATGCATGAAGAATACCCATATAAGTTTTCTATGTATGATAACCCTTTTTGATATTTAAAAACATAATCATCTAAATCATAGTTTTAAATTAACCATCATCTAGGTTTCTAAAGTCATCCCTTGGGATCAAAATTACACATATGAAATTGGATATTCACGTACTAGTAAAAAGCAAGTAGAAAAAGAAACTTTTCAAAGGGACCTACAAGAATTAAATCAAGCAAAGAAAAAAATTGATAAATTTAAAATAACACAAGATAAGGATCAATTAAAAATTGAGAAAAATAAGTTATGAAAGGAACAACAATGGTTAAATTTTTTTAAAAAAATATATTAAAAAAAAAATAGATCAATATAATACATATCAACAAAATTATATTCCCAATCTACCTCTATTTGTTAACTCAAAGATACAATGTGACCATGTTTTATATTATTATGATAGAAATGATGATGAATCAATTATTATTATTATTATTATTATTATTATTATTATTATTATTATTATTATTATTATTATTATTACTATTATTATTATTATTATTATAGATAATCAATGCACAAGCTAAATTTCAATCCTTTAGATGAATATGTATCTCATACTTTATTTACACCCATTGATCTAGGGGTTTATGGGGTTGAATTAAAATCAATGGCTAAAAATTAGTTAGATTCAAAGGGTAATCATATTTTAGATATGATAAAATATGATAATATGAATAATTATTTCAATAATAATTCTCATGGAGAATTTATGATTAATTCAATGAATATTGTAGAAATATTAGGTACAAAAGTTTAAAAATCATACCACATCAAGATACACCTAAAATTAATTTACAAATTATATTGGATAACAAGATTATCACATTACCTACTACTGTACATCAATCAACAACATGTGTTTTACATATAGAAGTTAAATCATTTTCTACTTATAATAGAATCACATGACATGTTACAGAGTATTGTAAGACATTACAATAGAAAATTAAAAAGTATAATCATGAAAAAATTATCATATTAATAAATAATAAATACATATTCTACTCTAAGGGCTTTAAAAAAACACTTAAAAATATGACACACATAAAGCATCCTTGAAAAAAAAGATTTACCCATCAAAGTATATATGAAAGGAGATAATTCAAAACATAATCACATTAATATTACTAAAAAATAAACTACTTTCAGTGCTAGAGGATTACAAAAAAACAAATATACTATCAATGACTTACATCATAGTGCAAATGAGGAAGAATCCCTTGGATATCATATAACCAATTTATTATGGGAAAAATGTTGTCCACATAGAGGTATGATTTATGCTTCATACACATCAACTACCATTTACATTGGGATGATTATGGTTATCAAAAATTCAATATATAGTAGATATTAATAAATAGTGCATCACCTTTTCACATTAAGGATAAATAATTCACATACCACATGATGGTAATAATGGGAAAGATATTGAAGGTGAAAAATAATATGTTATGTATATGTAAAATTATAATAATTTCAATCATGATGAGTATGACTTAATGGATGATTGTTAAATACAATTCAAAAACATTTAAATAATTAAAAATTAAAAAATTAATTTGATTGTACATATATAATAAATTAGCCACCCCAAAATCTTTCATATTATGAAATATTCTCTTTTTGTGTCAAAATATTCTTTTTATTATTTTGAAAATCATTAAAACTATGTGTATAATCGCAAAAAACATATCAAATGAACATGTTAGGTCTCATTAATATATTTTTAATAGTTTAAATAACACCCTAAAATAGAGGCTAGAGTGAAAATTTATACCAAAATTATCAGTGATTCTTTTTTTGTGTCAAAAGATTATTTTTTTAATTCATTTTTAAAAATGTTAAAACTTTATGGATAATCACCAAAAATATAATATAAAAGTTTTATTTTCTTAAATATATTTCCAATAGTTTGAAGAATACCTAAAATGGATGTGGTGGTGAAATATTATGGTAAAAATATGAAAGGTTGTGAAATATAAGAGCTATTATGCTTAGGTTGTTTCTTATTGATGTAGGTACATCAACTTAGGAGACTCTATTTTGTTAATTTTGTCAATATCGATCTTAAGTAGGCTTTGAAGGTCATAATAATACTATCTAAAATTAATTTTTAATAGGTAATATTTAGGTTTTTAATGTATATTTAAATTATTATGGAGTTTTCCAAATCATAAGGTCCCAAATCTTGCTCTTTAGTGCATCATCATAATTTTCCCATCAAAGTCCATATTTTGAAATTTTGAATTTTTACTAGCCCTTTGATGGTGTTTTTCATCTATGGGATTAATATAAAATGATTTTATTATTTGTATGTGTTGAATTAGGTTTATTTTAATTTTATATATGATTTATTATGATTTTAAAAATATTAAACATGTCAAACTTAGAAAAAGTTAGTTCAAGATAAGTGTCATATTAATTGCCTATGTTTGGAAGTTGTTGATATGTTGGAGAAAGAAGTGGAAGTGGATGATATTGAAATATAAATTGATAGATTACATATATACATTAAATTATCTTTATAATATTACATTTGTAATGAGGAAATAAGGTGAGATACTTAATGAAATATCAAGTTTTTGAGAAAAAGAAGATTTTGTGTAAAATAGGGTTGATCAGGAATTGTATATGTTTTTCTTTCCAAACACAATAAAATTATTTTTTATGGAATTTATATTATAATTTAAATATTTAATTTCATTATAATTGAATTTTATTTTTATTTAAACCTTGTGTATTTCTTGGAACATCTTTTATACAAACTTGCAGGCTTAAAGAACAAAACTAGGTTCTTGTAGTAAAAAAACCTGGTTGTACAGTCAAGAAATAAGTTCTTTTATCCAATGTTAGATATTTTAAAATGATTTAAATAATATATATCAATTTTTAATATCATTTAAAAGTTTAATAATTATAAAATTACCTATAAAATTCAAATTAGGCTTTTTTGAAACTAGGGTTTTTACAACACTAAAGCATCCATATCTCAAAACTGAACCATGAAAATTGGTTGAATTTTTTTTTTATAAATTAATATTTATGTTTTTTATGTGATAAAAATAATTTAAATTTTTTAATAAGTATATACCCAAATTTATAATCAAAACTCAGACCCGTAGTCCTAAAGACAAGCCTAAAACCCTATTTAGAAAGGCTAAATGGGGCATAAATTTGAAACAAATGCTCCAAATGAATATAAATTTTTTATATAGGTGTTTTATGATTTAAATTAATTTATAAAATTATTTTAATGTTTATTTTAATTCTTGAGTCAATGTTATGGTCAAAACATAATATGCATGTTTAATTGACAAACTTAAAAATTTGCATGTCATCTTTCTATAAAGTCAAGTGTATTCAAGTGAGGTTATCTATTACAGAGATTGGATAGAATTAATAATATATAAAATAAAAATTTTAGATAAATTTTAATTTATAATATATTTTATTTTGAGTTAAAATTAATTAATAAAAGAAGATGTTATCCTTGTTTGTGTTGTTTGTGTATTATTTTCTTGAAAGATTTGTGGTTCTTCATCACTTATGTATCTTCTTGACTATTACATCATGTTATTATATTTATTACACATTATATCAATCTAATAAATTATTATAAATTTTATCTTGCTAAAAAAAATTATCTCTTGTATCTTCTTTTTCACTTTCCAAATCTGAATAAGCCAAAACAATTATCTTTTTTCCACATTATGCCAT
The DNA here is from genome assembly GCA_037957365.1 of Torreya grandis. Classification (NCBI taxonomy): domain Eukaryota; kingdom Viridiplantae; phylum Streptophyta; class Pinopsida; order Cupressales; family Taxaceae; genus Torreya; species Torreya grandis. Next base: position 239,731 of record JARHVA010007318.1, on the reverse strand, counting down.
TTATCACCTTGTTTTCACAATCTACACTGACAAAAATAAGTTTATTAATAAGGAAAAAATGAAATATTAATGAAAAAAACCAAATATCACTATTATGTTTAGTTTTTTAATCTTTTTCTATGCATATTTTAACATAAAAATTAGAATCTGAGCACACATCCTTAATATTGCCAATTTTCTAAACAATACTTATTCATGCAAAATATATATTTTATAATTTTATATTTGTAATACATGTTACATACATTTTAAATGCATATAATTATTTAAATATGGAGGTTTAATCACTCTACATATTTATTTAGTCTTCTACATGGTTTTCAAAGTTATAACCCCCATTTATAGTGGGGGCATCTTGCTCATGTATGGGCATGTCATAATTTATAGTGCATAATTTACATTGAAACATGTTGTGTATTGTTCAAATATCTCTCTTTTATTATAATTTCAAACCCCTTGGTTATCACTAGATTTTATTGTTATCACTTTCACAATTCAAAAATTAAAAAAAATCAAATATTTGTAAAAAATATAAAAACATTCAAAATATTCTAAAAAACCAAAATCAAGTCCTAAGAATGAGTAGTTATCTATTTTACATCATTGGCATATGCTATTCATCTCATTATTATTGGATATAATAATTTTTTTATATCACACATGTATTTCACTAATATCCATGAGTTTTATGTAGGACATACAGATTTCACATAGACTAAGATGTTAGACTAGTCTATACCCAAGAGCCTTGTCAAACTATGGGCACATTTTTTTAGAATTTATAGTATTTAAAAGTATTATCATTTTATGACTCATATTATGTTTATCTATATGCTTCTTTAAAATATATTTCTAACCTTTGTATCCCATATTGTGTTCATGAATATGTTATTTATTAATATATGATGGCATTACATATATATTTATAGTTCTATGATCCATTAATGTTATTACTTATACATAGTATATTAGAATTTTTTTTTCTATTGTTTTTTCCCTTGGCCCTTGTGTGAAAAATTACTTAAGTATCACTATGAAATCATTATTTGGTATGTGAAAAAATTGAACATGTCCATTTCTTGTAGCCCTTTGCCCATTATTTCATGATAAATTTGAACATGTCCCTTATTTGTGACATTATTCATGTCCTTTACATTTGGATCTTGAACTTGTGTGTGAAACCATTATTTATGTGACATTTGAACATGTCCTTTGTATGCATCCTTTGGATTTATTATATAACATTTCATTAGTTGTGTTTGTATGCTTATTGATATTGTTATGTTAGATGAGTCTTATGATATATATCATGCACAAATAAATACATATTATTATAATTTAAAAAAAGTACATTATGAGCTTCATTGACATATTTCTATAGGCCTTGCCTCATATGTTACATATATTATTTAGATGTGACATATCTTACTATGTTGACATACTTTTTGTTGTACCCAACACCCCCCATAGGAAATGAGGACCCAATTTATTTATATTATTGTCTTGATTTTGAGCCCCTCTTTTACATGTTTATGCAAAATCTAGGAAAAGATCATGATTTGGTGTTTCATATTTTCACAAAGTAGTAATGATATTATGTTTTCATAAACTAAATCTTTTTATTTTATGAATTTTATTACTTTGAGATTTATGTTTTTAGACTTATATTTTTGGGGATTATCTTTGCTATGCTCTACAGACTTATTCTTTTGAGACTTATCCTATTTTGTCTTTGTCATTATTTTTTTAAGGGAGAATTCTTGCGGGCTTATCTTTATCAGATAAATTATTGTGTATATTTTGTCTAAAATAATTCCTTTTATGGAATTGTTTTGTGGGATTTTTGACATGGGCATTTTACCCAATGTAATTAACATTGTGATTTGGCCCCTTTTTAACCTACCCTTCAACCTTTTGAGATTATCCTTTAGCCTTTATGAATTAGATCCTTTGAGACTTTTGTCATGGATAGATGCCCTATGAAGTGGACCCTTCAAATTGTTTCCAAATTACCCTTTGATACTTTTGAAGTGCCCTTTTTTGCCTTGCCAACCCACCCTCTGAGCTTTATGCAAATTGTCCTTCAACCTTTTTATTGTGGACATTTTTATTTATAGAATTCCTTTAGGAATTTTACGTTTGCCATTTTATCCCCTGCATACCTTTCCTTCAGAACTTTTGTCCCCCACCTTTACCTTTTTTGAACCCCTTCCTTTGGACATTTTATTTGAGAGAAATGACCCTTCAAGAGAATTGTTGCATACATTTTGTTCCAAATAATTCTCCTAAAACATTTCCTTAAAAACTTTTGAAAGGACCCGTTGCCTCCAACTTACCCTTTGGAAGTTTTATCAAAGGTACATGCCCTTTGGATTTCTTGAACCTACCCTTTAGACCTTTTGACCATGCCCTTTGAGACTTTGTATCAATCATATTTTTCCCTAGGAGCCATATCCTTTAGGACTTTTTCCCTTCACCTTTGCCTTAGATCAATTCCTTCATAATTTTTGTTTCATACATTTCATCCAATTCAAAAGTCCCAAAATAATTCCCCAAAAACATTTCCTTCAGGACTTTTGAAAGGACCCTTTGCCTCTGACTTACACATTATAAGTTTTTTCAAAGGCACATGCCCTTAATATTTCTTGAACCTACCCTTCAACCCTTTTTACCATGTCATTTGGTACTTTGTCTCGATAATATTTTTCCCTATGAGCCATATCCTTCAAGAATTTTGTCTTACACCTTTTCCCCAGACCAATTCCTTTAGAATTTTTGTTTCAAATATTTTGTCTGAGCAAAAGTACTAAAAAAATTCCCCTAAAGGACACACATGTCTTTGGGGCTTCCTAAACCTACCCTTTGTACATTTTGAAAGTTACTTTTTGGTATTTTTGAAGTTTCCACTTACCCTTCATATATTTTAAAAAGGACCCTTTTTCCCTTTTAAAGTGGCCACTTACCCTTTAGGACTTTTTGTTCTAAACCCTTTCCCTCTAAGACTTACCTTTCAAGACTTCCATCCTAGGCCTTTTATCCTTTAGCCAATTCCTTTAGACATTTTTTCTGAGAGAAAATAACCCTTCACGAGAATTGTTACAGACATTTTGTTTGAAACAATTCCCTTGCACAAGTCCCAAGAAAATTTGCCCACATAATTAGCCTAAAAGAAAGGACAACTACCAAGTGGCACCCTTGTATTGGAGAGAATTTTATTATGTCATGAGCTTGATTTGAGATTCTAGCCAAGGATCCTAGTCATATTTTCATAAATACTAAAACCTTATATAAAAGATTCATATAGGGTCCTTTTTATGTTTTTAAAACATTGTGCTAAGTCTTTTGTTTATGTTTGCATAAGTAGGGAGTCCTGAGGAAGTGACATGTGTCAAAGGTAATGAGATTAAATTTGACAATCACATGGACATCATTTGAAGATCATGAGAACATGATTTGATGGTCGTGTAAATGTCAAATTTAACATCACCAACATGCTAAAGTTTTGAGATTAAATTTGACTGTCATGTGGACATCATTTTATGGTTGTGAGGATGTCATTTGATGGTCATGTGAACATCAAATTTAACTTCAGCAATCGACTAATTTACAAAATTAAAATCGACATTCACATGGATGTCATTGATGGTCACATGAATGCCAAATTTAAATTTATATAGTATCCATTTGGATTCAAATCAAGATCCTATGATGCACATTACTCAGGCCCATTTGATCAAATGATGTGGGATCAAGTTAAAATTTCAAATCTCTATAAGAGTGATAAGGGTCACCATCAAGGGATCCTAGTTCAAATATCCCATACTCAATCAGGTATTAACATGTGTCACATTAAAAAAACTAGAAATAGGTAGAATACTTATATCTTTGCACTGTGTCTATTAATAAATTTTGGGACTCACAGTTAAACTAAAAAATGAACACGTGTGTTTTAACCTAAATGATGAATATAAAATCAAAGACCCATATTCTATAAAATTCATGGGGCAAGCATGTAACACATAGGTCAAATTAGTCACATTAGTAAATAAATTATGGTCCTTCATGCATATGTCTGAATTTTATTTGAAGGTGGCTAATGTGAAAGAGCAATAGGTTGTTTTCATAACCTATAGAGAGAGGCATGATGAATTTTTATAAATGACACATCTATTTTTAGTTTGTATATAGTTTGAGGTATAATTATAGAAAATATCCTCTTTCTTTTCAAACATGCACATGTTGCATAGCTTTGACAAAGGCTATTTTAAATAGATAACTTCAAATCAAATCTTATATGGTTTTATACCATAGTTAGAACTATATTTTTTAACTATCACATGTAATGACCTTGCATGAACATGAAGGATGAAGTGACCCCTTCCCAAAGTCTGTATAAACATTTGTAATCCAATTTGGATTTTTGTTAGAGAGTTTTTAAATATAAGAGCAACATTAGTTTTGATCATCAAAAAATGTGTTTGGGTATTTTTTACCCAATTTTGTGTAATTATTTATTACTTTTATTGGTTGTATGTTTCAATAATCTTTAGTGTGCAAAATATATGACTAGATTCTTAATTATTTTGATTGATATAATACTCTACAAGTGTGTAAAAACTACTCAAGAAGTGGTAAATTTATTGGTTAAGATATTCAAGTTCAAATTGATTCATAATTCTGATTATGCATGAGTGCTTTCTTGGAAGTAGTTTTTTTTGTGTGTACAAATGTTGCCTTAGATACTTCATTAGCTTGAGCCATAATCTTTTGATTAAGGGTATGCAACAACTTACCTAAAAGAAGTAACCTTTTTCTAAGAATTTTTAATTTCTTGCATCACTATTTCCTTAGACTTATTAGCCATGTCTGATTGTGTGTGTGTGAAATTGCTTTTAGAAATAGGCTTCTGAGAGCACTTATTTTTTTAGATACCAACTAGGGGAGTAGTTACTAAATACCATAGATGATCTCTTTTCTACCTTATTCTTCTCTCATTTTTTTGAGATCTACCCACTCTATATTAGAAACTAGCCACCCATCCAACTCACATAGAGATTCACTACTCCTATTAGAACCACATCTCCATCCAAAAACCTTGTTAAAAACCCACATGCCCTACCTACTATTCCATCAACAAGTCAAAATAAAATACGTACATATAAATCATGCCATAGAGTTGATTTTAACTCCATTGAGACCCTAAAATTTTAGAGGCTACCTTTTTATAATTGTAGTTTGCATAAAATCCACACCAACACTTTGGGAAGTGTCGATAGATGAAACTAGATTTTTTAAGAAAATCCTTATATATTATGATAAATTTTTCAATCAGTGCATTAATTTCTCTAAATTTTAATATTATTCATAAACACGTAAGTGAAACTAAAAAAAATCTATACTTTATACTGGTAATTAAGATAAGATCCTTCCTTTCTGCATACTTGGGAATTTTGCTATTTATGGGGAAATTAAAGACAAAATAATGGAATTCCCTTATTGATATAATCCAAAATAAATTGGTTAGATGGAAAGGCCATTTCCTCTCCCAAGTTGTCAAGATTTAAATACTTATAAGCTCAATCCAAAGTATCCTAATCTATTTCATGTTCACATTTAAGTTGTGAATCAAAATAGATGGCAAGATAGAGCAGATTCAATACAATTTTTTATGGAAATGATCAAAGGAAAAATTGAAATTATTGCTTGTAAAATGGGATAAAGCATGCCTTCCTTAATATAATGGAGGGTTGGGCATTTAAATGTTAATAAATATGAATAAATCCCTACTGACAAAATTGGGATACAAAATCCTAAAGGAAGACAATCAATGGGCTTGTATTATCAAGGCAACATACTTGAAGGATAATAATTAGGACTGCTTTCTCTAGGAGGAAGGCCCAACTGATGGATCAACTATTTGGAAAGCCATTTCATGTGGAAAAAGGATCCTTTAAAAATTATGTGTATGGAATATTGGGAATGAGGAAATTATGGGATTTTGGGATGATCCCTAAATTTATGTAGTTTTCTTAGGATACCAAGAACCAGGGAGAGATTTAATTCAAAGATTCAAAAAATCCTAGGCAGACAAAGTCAAAAACTACTAGTCACTGGAAAATGTAATTCCCATGTAGAAACCCCTAAAAAATTATTATGTTAATGAGGAGGAATCTTGGGCCCTATTTAAACTAAGTATTATAATTCAACACATTCACATTGATTTCCTTCCAAGGGATGACAAACTAATCTATTCTAATGAAGAGAGTGGTTGTTTCTCTATTAAATCTAAATATAGAGTGGCTCTAGGATTGGAAGATGAATGGGAGGTTTTGAACCCTCTCTGATTAGACACTTAAATCCTAAGATCAAAATTTTTTACTAGATAGTGGTGTAAAATAATATCCTCACCATTAATAATCTAGTCAAACATGGAATGAATTAACCTAACCATTGTACCCTCTACCACTATTATAAAGAATCTGTCAATCATATTTTTATAGAATGGACCTTTAGATAATATTTCTTGGATATTCTACTTTAATTCTTTCTTCTTTCTTGGTTGTGTCCCAACTCTCTATAGGATTTGATAATCCAGTGGAAACCACCTTGGGGTATTCCTTCCCTAAACTTCTTATGGTACCTATATCTACCATGGGCCATCTAGAAGGCAAGGAATGATCATATTATTACATATATAGATACTTCTATGGTCTCTATTTTTTGGTGACCATATTCCTCAATCTCATAGAATTAGCAAGATTTTTATCCCAAGGACAAGGCTAACTATTCCCCTTTAGATTCTTCCATTTTTAGTTGTTGTAAATTTTCCCATATTGTTGAATTGTCAAATCCATGACATTGAGATGTTTAACCAAGTGGTATCCTCCCCTAGTTGAATGGGTAAAACTCAACATTAATGGTGCCTCTAAAGGTAATTTGGAAAATGATGGGGGGTGTCATCAGGGATCATGAAGGGAAGGTATTATCTTCCTATGCTAAACCATTATGCCACTAGATAAACCATGTTTCTAAAGTTATGATTTCCCTTTGGGGAATTCAACTAGCTTCCCATTCCCACAATCTTATCCTAATTATTAAGGGTGACCCTCAATATACTAAATGATTTACTAGTAAAATTATCCCCTCCCACACTATTAAATCCATAATTGATGATTATAGTAGTGTCATTTCTACCTTTGAGGAGTCATATATCACCCAAATCTTCTCTGAGGGAAACACTACCATAGACTTCTTATCCAACTATAGGGTTTGAAGTGAAAGAACAACCACGTGGGATAATTTCAACTTAATCACATCCCAAAATTTAAATATAATTACCAAAGATGATGAAAAAAAGTCTTAAACGCACCATGAATAATTCCCACATAGGAATTTAAACTTGGGGCATGTAGAAATTCCTCCCGTCATCATTTAATTATTGGTGTATCAAGGAATTCAAATTAAACACCTCCAAGACTTCATGTTTTATTGTTGAAGTTAGCCTCTATAATTATCCACTAAAATACTCATAATAGAAGTAGCATTAAATATTAAATAGGGAGTGATTGTGACTATATGGAACCTATGTCATGCATTAAGGCACAAGGGAATAAGAAAGTATGGAATAAGCTGAGCAAAGGGGGCCTAACTAAATTCATGTTGAGAGTAAAAGTCCATGATGAGGATATATCTAGGTATTTTATTCTCACTTGGAATAAACATACCATTAGGTGGAGGGGAGCGAAAATCATTATTTCTAAGGAAAGTATTGGCGAAGCCACTAAGGTGTCTTGTGAAGGGATAAATCATTTAAAGATAAAATATGTAAGCTAGAGATAATGTAGTATTTTTTTTAGACACATGCCATGTTGAAGATTGACAAGAAGGGTAATCCGTGGTAGGATCTTCCTCATATATGGCTAGAGGTATGTTTACAAATATTAAAATAATTAACCCTAGAAGGTAAGTACACCTTATTTTTTCTCACCATTTTTTACTTATTAATAATTTTTAGGGATATATAATCATCCTTCCATACTACTTCCTTAAATCCCTTAAATACAACCCTTGCCTTCTAGGTCAGTGATATAATCCACCATGTCCTCATCCTTATATTAATCCAACATGGAAAAACTATGCACAAGAAATTCATTCCCATTTTTAAAGACTCCCTAGATGAAGACACTCCTATAGAATGCACCCCTCTTGAGGATACCCTAGTTGACAACCCTTCTAAGGAAGATACTAGCCTATCAAAAAATGAGGAAGGATCCCCAACCCAAGACCTCTTAAAACCCTCCTACCCATTTTCAAGTCTTACTCCCTTAAAACACACTTCTATGTTCTCATAAACCTCCTCAAATAATAAATCTAGAATGATGGCCATTCCATCCAAAGGAGTGGTTAGTCTTAGGAGTAGGGATCTCAGTAGATTGGTAGATAACAACACTAATCAGAGAAGGAAACTAGGTATTTTATTGGAGAAATTGGAAGGCATTGGTATGGATATAGTTTCCCTCATAAAATATTGGAATGAATTTAATGCATAATGAATCAATATCAAACAAGAGTTAGATATGGAAAAAGACAAGAAAGTCCTCTTATAAAAAAAGAAGGGAATAGTGGACCAATTAAGGAACTCACAGAAGACACCCAACCATCCCCTAAGGTAAAATAAAAATCAGAATCCCCTAGACAAAGGCAAGATAAGCCATTTTGGAAGGACCTTCCAAATGTACCCAAGGAAGAACCAACCAAGATCTTCTCTTAGATAAGAACAAGGATACCGAACGAATTGTGTCCAAGGAGAAATCCATCTTAGAGGAGGTCTAAAGATATTTATTGGGTACTTACCATTTTGTTGTTTTGTATTTTAGGCATTTCCTAGTGGTTCTTGAATTTTTTTTTATGATGGTATTCTACTTGGTAGCCCATGGTGCTTTGTCTTATGAATTTGTGTCTTATTTTGTATAAACTATTGAATATTGGATCCTTGTAAAACTAGATTTATTTTAACTATCAAATAAAAAGCATATGGTAAAAGGAACATTAAAAATAAAATAAATATTTGAATTTAGTGAATGTAAGAGGTCAGTATTAGAAAATTATAGAGTCAATAGGTTCAATTATTGAGCTCATCATCTACCATTTTATATTAAAGCACAAGTTCAAAACATTGTAGTTTAACAATTTTTGATGGACAATGGATCATGATTAAAAAAATTTAATACATCATTATTAAACAGATTTATTATTAAGGTAAAATTTATTATCTACTGAAATATGAATATTCATGTATCTAACAATATCACATGAAATTTATAAGCTCAAACTAAAGCACATGTCACCATGGGCCCTTGAATGATAACCACAATTTGTCAAGTCATGCATAATGACCTCAATTATAATATATATTAAGGAGACAATAGATTAATTATATGAATGCATGACCTTATACTTTGCATGCATGATTAAAATTCAAACATCAAGGATATATATACACATATACACACACATATGTATGTGTATACATATATATATATATATGTGTGTGTGTATATATCTATGTATGTACACGCATACACACATACATGTGTGTGTGAATGGATCAATAACCATTCAAGTATTTTGTACTAACTCAACTCAAGGATTATTAAATTCCTCATATACAACACTACTCTCAATAATATAAATAAAATGAGGCAAAAATATCTATTTTATCTCTAATTTTATCACCATAAACAAATTTCAACTAATATGGTTTCTATCTTTACTTTTTTTAAATGGGATTTAAAACAAGGATTGGGAAAACATGAACAAGGAATTATTTATCCCCTCAAACTATATACCCATAAAATATGGTGAGGCCATGGTTATTAATAAATTAAAACAAATAATGAGAGAGTAACAACCGCAAAATTTATTATTTATACACACTTATTTAAATAAGAACCAAAACTAGCACATTAATTTCATCATACATCTACACTACAATTAGTATAACCTAATTTTATTTTTGGCATAATTTTCATAAAGATTTATACATTATATTAATTTTCAAGTGAAAAGTATCTCTTAGAATAGCTGGGGTTATATAAGAATTTCTAGTCCTTATAATCTAAGAATAGGTTTCCTCAAACAAATTGTGCCCAATAATAATTTGGAGAGAGTGAATATCCTAATTCCCATATCCAAGTTGATGGCTAAAATAAACTATAATTAACAAAGAGACAATATAATTTCATTACAATATATAATAATCTAATACCAATACTATTAGTATCTATGTTAGATGAAGATGAAGTAAAAACATTTCAACATGTTATGGATGATTACTGGTAATTATTTGCATTGGCTTACTCATGTATGTCAAAAATTAACCCCATAATTACATTACAAAACATTATACTTTCTATTGATACAAACCCAGCATAATATAAAATCATAAAAAGGCATCCAAAATTAGGATTGTTATTTAAAGAGAAAACACACAAACTACTAAATGGACTCATTTGTGTTTCACTATGTTTTTCTATTCTTTTATTTTACTTTTGAAAATAAGTAAAAAATAAAACAAAAGGAGGTGTAGATGAACCTAGATGTAGTTGTGTGTTCCATGATCTAGATGATGTGAGGAACTACTCTTTCAATTAAGAGGAATGACCTATAATAAGAATGGGAATAGAAACATTATTTATTAGTAAGATTGGAGGATGGATTGCCTATCAATTGATAAATCCAAGAATTACAAAACTTCACTAAAGGGTTGTCAATCCACTCATTTAACAAATCAAGTTTTGTAAAATGTTGATAAGAAATACTTGCATAAAGGAATGAAAAGTACTTAATCACAATGTAACAAATTATTTTCAAGAGAAATGATTTATTTTAACAAAATAACATTAATTTTTTCAAATTAAATGCTAAAGTGCTAAAATGTGATTCAAAAAATTACTTTTGACTCTATGTTGTGATAGGGATTGAAAAACAAGATTTTGGATTGGGGTTGATAGGTGATTTTAAATTTTTATTTTTGGGAAAAAATAATTACACAAAGACCAATGCTAGTCACTGGTAACTGATTCTAGTCAAGGGTAATCAATTCTAGTTAAGGGTAACTGATGTCAGTCAAGGATGACCTATGTCAATCACTATGGGTTTGTCTCAATTTTGGATTTAGGTAAAAATAGACTTTGGGTTACTTGTAAAGGGTTTGGTGGGATATTTTGAGGTTTGTTGATGGTCATAAAGGTAGAATGAGATTCAAGAATGTCAAACATAGGGATTTAATAATCCAAAGGCTAAAAATGGCTTAGTCTGGATATGGTTGAAAAAGGGGTGTTAGAGTTATAGAATTTCATCACAAAAGAGAGTTTGGAAGGAAGATTCAAAAGGGGTAGAAGAAATAAACTACCAAACATAAATACTAGACATATAAAAAGTATAGGATACTTTGTTGTTGTGGAGTTTATGGGCTTGAGATGACTTGAAGTTTAGTGTGAACTGATTGGGAGCCTAAAATAAAATGGGTAGAGTAATGGCACTTAAATCATCAATCTTGAGGTGGTGAAGAACTACCTGATCTCTAGATTAGTTCTTTGGTTCATTGGAAATCTTGGATTCATACAAGAGTTTTAAATCTTACTCAAAATGATTAAACCTATTTATCAAGGGTCCCATGTAGCCTTGAGTAACTGACGTCAGTCCTGGTCAATCAACATCGATTGAGGGATGATCGACATAGATTAATGTGGAAATGGTCTAACTTGCCCAAAATAGTGTTTTCCACTTAATTTTGGTAGTTGAGACCATCAGAATTGGTCCAAGATCATTTAAAGAGGCATGGTCATGTAGGTAGAAATAGACTAGGAGGTTAGGACTTTAAATTCTAAGGTAGGAAATGGTATTAAGGTTAGGTGTCATTAGCTTAGCCATGGGTTTGGTTAGGGTAAGGTGTAAATAAGATTTATTAGATTAATTAATTAATTAATTTATCTAAATTTGTGTAAAGGGGTAAAAGGATGTTTCTAAGGGGGTTTAGAAAATTTTCTAACCTAAGGGGGCCAAGGGGGTCAACAAAGTGTTTTGTGACATCTAGAATAATTGGTGTAGTTTTATAGTGTCTACAATTTGATCCCATTGATTATCCTTAGTGGGTATCTCATATAGTAAAATTTACAAATCCTAATGGACATATTTGATGTTTACAAATTATAAGTACATAAATAAATATTTTCCCAAATAAAAAACCTATTAAAAAATTCTATTATTTTATATTCTAAAGATGGTTATGAGATGTTATAATTCATGTATGGTTTCTCAAGATAAATTTTTAATGGTTAAACTTGTAACATAGCTAATTTACACATTTTCATATCATAAAGTTTATATTAGAATTGTACTAGTCTAATTATAGGGACCTAATATTAAAAGTCATTTTTAAGGCATGACAATGGAATTTTAATGGTCAATTATATATATATATATATATATATATATATATATATATATATAGAGAGAGAGAGAGAGAGAGAGAGAGGGAGAGAGAGAGAGACCATTTAAGAATTAACAAAATTATGAGGATCAAAATTTTCCCTAAAATAGGTAAGATATAATGAAATAAAATATTATAAAATGAATCAAATTTCAAATAATGTTATCATAGCTATCACTAATACTCTTCCAAAAAAAAAATTGATACAACTTATCACATAATGTGTATTATACTTTTATCAAATATTATCAATCCTATCTAGTAGAGAAAAACCTATGGAAGAAGTAATCTTATGAAGGATCAAAGGCTCTTGTGTTTTATCAATACTTTGATATATCACTTTTATTTTTTGATTGATATTATTAAAATTATTTTATATTATTAATAAATAACTACCAATAATATAAAATAAAAATAAAAAAAGCACACAAGAATAGTAGAACTAAAATAGATAAATATTTTAAAATATAAAAGTTAGTTAACATAAAACTAAACTAGAAAGTTGAAAGCAATCACATAATACTAAAATGAAAGGTGAAACGAATTAAAATTAAGAGATAATATATTACATAATATGTAACTCTAACAAAAATATAATAATAAATATATAAAGGAAGAGTAAGTTAAGTAAAAACCTAAATGTGAATGAAAAACTAAAGGTTACAAAACATAAATGCAAAAATGAACTAAAAATAAGAAGCAAAAAATAGATGTCAAATCACAAAGATGAAAAAATAAAATGATTTATTTGGAATCATGTTTTAAATTTATTAAAAAATAATTATGAGATAAAATAAATTTATAAACCAAATGCCCAATAAATGTCACATAAGGAATGCAATATTCATTAGTATCAAGTGAAATACAAAAAATGTTGTACATATGGTTGTATTATTATTAAACCATAAAATTCATTACTTTTTTGACCATTTATAGATAATTACTTCATAAAATAATAATGAAAAACTATATATACTTGGTTAAATAGTGTTTTTCTCTTAATTTTGGTAGTTAAGACCATCACAAGTGGTCCAAGATCATTTAAGGAGGCATGATCATGCAAGTAGAAATAGTCTAAGAGGTTAGGAATTTAAATTATAAGGTAGGAAATGGTCTTAAGTATAGGTGTCTATTGACCAAATTATGGCCCTTCAGGGCAAAATTGTGCACCCCAATTTGAAAAAATAATCTAAGTCTATATCTTTAGCCAGGTCTAGTACTTAGCTTTTCTTCAAAAGAAGTGTTCTTTGTCAAAGCCCCAAAAAATGTACAAGTCTATTCCTTTCAGAAAGTTCATTTTTGGTCTTTGCTAAGCCTTTTCCTAATTCTTTCAGGTTTTTTTTCTAAGCCTTTTCTAAATTCTTTAAGACTTTTTTTCTGAAGCTTTTCCTTAAGTGTATTTATTTTAGACTTTTCATTCGGTAGAATTCTTTTAGAAAAATTGTTCGAGGCAACTTTTATGAAGGGTATGTTCCAGTTTTTTGAAGGGTATCTTTTGTTGAGAAAATGTCCACTTTATTTTTGCTGAAGGATTACTTACAACTTTCCCAAAGGGTATTTTATTTAAAAAGAGGACACTTGCATTTTTTTTGAAGGGTATATTTCAAATTTTCTGAAGGACTTTTTCAAGCTAAAAGACACTTTCAAATTTCCCAAAGGGTCATTTGAAAGAAGGCCAAAAGGTAATTTTTAGAAATTTTGAAGGCATTTCAACTTTCCCAAAGGTACATTTTCAAAAAGTTTGAAAGATTATTTCTATGGGGAGGTGGACCATATCAAAAAATCTGACGGGTATTTTTTCCTTTTAGAAGATCATTTCAAAAAGCTAAAGGACTCTTTCAAATCTTCCAAAGGGTCACTTGCAAGAACCTGAAGGTTATGTTCATTTTAGAAAAGGCCTTTTCACTTTGTTTAAGGGTCATTTTAAATAACCAAAAGGGCCAAATGGAAATCTTGAAAGAATTCTTTTGAAAAGATTGTCTCAGGAATTCTTTCAAAAAAACTTTTTTGATACAAAGGAAACAAAAGGTCTGAAGGAAATGCCTAAAGGAGTGACAACCTACAAAACATTAATTTTAGATTGCAAAAATGAGCCATTGGAGTTTAAAAGGAAAGGCTCAATAGGAACTTGAAGGCAAAGATAAGAGGTAAAAAGTGGCAATTGTAACTAAGGCATTTTGTTTTAGTTGTAACTTATTCAACTATAGTTCATTCAATTATAAATGAGGCTTTGGTTCAGTTGTAACTCATTATAATTGATCCATTCAGTGACACGGCATAAATCACCCACTTCTCTCCCATGAAAATGTAATTGATTATTTCAAGATGACACATGTCTAAGTGACCCTTGGACTTCCTTTGATTGCTCTAGCTCTTAAGGCTATATATATGCATTCTTTTAGCTCATTTCAAAGCCTTTATTGGTTATTAGAAAAAAATTGGCTAGATTTGTACTTGTATGACTCTTGAAGAAATATAAAAGTGATTTTTCCATTCACACATTCCACTATTGAGTATAGGTTTGAATCTTATTGACAATGACCAATCAAAGAGTTACTTTCTAGAATGTCAATCTATGGTCACTTACCAATGTGCAAAAGGGGTGTTTTTATAGGTCTTTGTTAGTATTCTTTACTAAGTGTATAAGAGTCTTAGAAGTGTTATAAGTTTATTCTCTTTGTGGAACCATTTATCACCCTCCTAAGTGTCAAGTACCTTCCTGAATCTAACTTTTGAAATACTAATGCAATAATGTCTTTTTGTTATGAGTTTTCATGAAACATCCTTGTTTACCTTTAAGTAGTGGATTTTCAGTCAAATAGGATGATAATACATATTGGTGCATCACCATTTTTATTTTCTTATTTGTTTTTCTTAACCATTTTCATATACAATTGGTAGATTAGAGAGAGATTTAAAGGTGCATCAAGGGGAGATATCCCTTAATCTAGATATTCATCTCAATGAAATTGACACTCACAGTAAGAAAGATGATTCCATTTTTCCACTTGGATGAGGAGAGATAAGTATCTCCTCAAGAGTATAAATCTAAGTTTCAACAATTTATGGCATGCCTAATGGGGCGTCTAAGTCTTAGAATATTTTTCAAGATTGGTGCTTATCTTGGCATTGTTGAATTAAAAGAAATATCTACATTTAGTACCTAGTGACTCCATTGAATAATTCAAGTCTATGGTTGATGATCAGTCATATTTTCCATGCTAATTGTGACCACTAGATCTAGTGCTAAAGGTGTACCCTTTGAGTTTGTGTAACTACCTCCATATTCTATAAAAAGGTTCAAGTTTGTCAATATTTATCCTTACAAAAGAGATTTTATGTTTAAATATTCCAAGTTTTTGTTAAATTCCATCCATAAACCCATAGTGATCACTCCAAAATGGCTAAAAGACAACCTTTTGTACATTTCACCAAGGCATCTTCCTTGCATCATGCCCAATATGATCAAATTCTAGGAGCAACTCTCAAAAGTGTCCCATATTTTAGTGGAGATGGCCCAATTACTACCATTGAGCACATCAAAAATATAGAAAAAATTTATTATATCCATAATATTACCCAAGAAAATGTAGCTATTAGGTTTTTGGCCTTGTCTTTCAAAGTAAAAGTTTTGGACTATTATGGGACCCTACCTATAAATTCTATTGGCTCATGGGATGAGTTGGGGACTATATTGACTAATAGGTTTGGGGAAAAGAGTGATAACCTATATTCAGCTGAGTAATTGACCATAATAAAGAGGGTACCACATGAATTCATGTAGGATTTTAATACTAGGTTCCAAAAAACTTGGGATAGAATCCCAATTCTTGTGAGGCCAACTATAAACTATGCATTTTTGTACTACTTGAAAGCATTAAATAGTGACATTACCATGATGATTTAATCTATGGGTGAAAAAACACTACCTATCACCTATGAAATATCCATTAATGCTTAGAATTATCTTGTTCAAGTGGGAAAGATAGCTCCTAGACCTCCAATGCCAGTATTCCATAATTTGCATTCTCCTAATCAAAGTACATTGCCCACTTTAGCTCCTTTGCCTAGTCAAGAAAAATCTACCATTTTCCTTACCAGTGAAATCTATGAAGTTAAAATCTTTCTTCATAGTTTTAAAAATGAGCTAGTTTCTCTCAAATGACAATAATCTCAAGGTTATAGACCATATCAATCTTATAATCAGTTTGGACAAACAAACAAACCTCCTTTTTAGGGAAAAAATCAAGGATAAGGCCAAATTACACATATAAAGACTTATTAAAGCTATAATACTAGTGATTACTCATCCTCTAAATCCCTTTTCCCTAATTAGAACAATTTGGTCCAAGAGGAATCCAACTATCTATCTTTTGAACATGGTCAAGAATAAATTGCTTACACAAATGAAATGCACAATCAAGGTATGGTAATGCAAGGCAGTCAATCTTTCCAAGCTTCAAGTTTTGAAGGATCCATGAAATGTGGGGTGAAAAATTTAAAACCTAAAATTTATGCTACCCTCATAAATCATTTATAGGGTAAGTTTTGTGCCATTAATTTCTTGGATAATACAAGCAATCAGATTACTAGTGTTGCCTCAATACTAAGTCCAAAAGGAGGGTTGTCAATAAATCTTAAGGAACTAATAAAGGACTTGTTATGACTCATACATCATCTCTTATGGTAAGTGGGTCTAACATAGCTCCTAAAATATAATAAAATTATAGGATTCCAAATTTTAGGATAGCTGCTACAACTCTACCTCCATAAGCTACATCACAAAGTGTAAATGTTCACAAAGAAAACCCCAAGGTGAGTAATCCTTCCATCAATGCGATAGACCAAATGAAGAATATTCATATGAATATTTAATTTTGGGATTATCTAACATTACCAAGGAAAAAATATATAATCCAAAAATAATTGCATGGATTGGGAAAAAAGGATGGCCCATCTAGAAATGACAATGTGGTTTTGGTTAATGGAACCCAATCCATAGATGGTCAAGTGAAGAAAGACAAGAAGACTCATCATTTTTACCTATCTATAATTATTAGTGATTTATTATTTTATAATTTCATCATATATAGTATAGTGAGCACATCATTTATGCCTAAATGTATAGTAGATAAGCTAGGGCTCAAGTATGAGCCAATGACTAAAGGAGTTTTACAATTGGATGGATCACCAGCCAAAACTTTGGGGGTAGTGAAAGTTTAAATTTTACCCTTCATAATTGTCCTAATTTTTAAATTCCCCATGATATGGTATTAATATATTTACCTCCCTATTTTTCTCTTTACTTGTCAAGGGACTTTACATCCAAACTAGGTGGATATTTGGTAGCTAATTGGTCTTACATGGTGTTTAGGACAAAATATGGCACTAAGGTGAAAAATGAGTTATAACCTATTCATAGATATCACTTGGAAGAATACTCACCTAAGGTATGAAATATTAACTATGCTATCATTGATGAAGAGGAGTTTCATAGTGACCAATCTCCATCATCTTCCCTTGAAGGAGTTTTTTATTTGTTCCTAGATGAGTGGGTAGATAACAACTATTAGCATGATCCTTACAAGTTTATTGAATAATATGGTATTATATTCTATTATATACATGAGAAGGGATATTTTATGCCCCATTTTATGAATCCAAGTGAGGATGTGAATGGATTGTGGCAACTCTTCTTTGATGGGTCTAAAAGCAAGATGAGGGTATGTAGTGGAGCTATGTTAGTTTCACCTTCAAAGGAAAGGTATTTTTTAGCCTTAAGATTTCAGTTATCATGCACTTGTAATGTGATATATTATTAGGACCTTATTCATGGCCTTGAATTGGAAAGGAAGAGAGGTGTCAGGGAATTACAAGTGTTTGGTGATAGTGAGCTTGTTGTGAATCAAGTTAGAGGGAAAATTTTGACCAAGAAATCCTTGCGCAGATCCTATAAGAATAGAGTTTGGGACCTTGTAGAATATTTCATGGATTTTAACATCAGATATATTCCAAGGGAAGAAAATAAGCATGATGATAGGTTGACATCTATTGGTGCTCAATTTGATGTTCCAAAGGGCATAAAGGAAGACAAAAACCAACCCCATCTAAAGGTGATTGTGAGACCATCCATACTAGATAATGTCACCAATTGGTAGGTATTTGATAGTGACCAGTAGATATCACTTTTTATACAATAAGAGGTTGAGTTTTATTCCAAAAATCAGTCTAAACTATAGCAATAATATGGAGGGTAGATTATCCAATTGAAGTCCAATAAGCTTCCTAAAGGATTAGTGACTCTTGAAAGAATTTTCAATGAGGATGACCAAATTAAGAGGGATAAGGTAAGCATGTCAACCAAGAAAGAGAACTATTGAAGGGTAGAAATATCTAAAGATAATCTAATTGCACTTGGGAAGGTATGCACTAGTCAAGAAAATCATGATTTCATTGAATTATGCAAAGAGTTTAGTGATATTTTTACATGGGAGTATAGTGATTTGAAGGGTTTTGACCTAAGCTTGGGTCAAAACACCATATATATAGATGAAAATTCCAAACCCATAAAGAAAAGACAAAGGCCAATCAATCCCAAGATTGATCCTCTCATGAGGAAAGAACTCACCAAACTAATTGAGTCTAAAATCATCTTTACCATCAAGAATTCTTCTTGGCTGGCCAACTTAATCCCTATTAGAAAGAAGAATGGGGAGATTAGGTTGTTTGTGTATTTTATGGAAATGAAAAGAGTGTATTTAAGAGATGATTATCCCATCCCTTCTATGGAGAAAATTATGTAAGTGGTGGCAGGTAGTGAGAGGTTTTCCCTCCTAGATGGTTATTTTGGGTACAATAAAATTTTGGCAAAAGAAAGTAACCAATACAAGATAGCCTTCACCACCAAATTGGTAAAATATGCATATAGTAATATTCCATTTGGATTGTCAAATTTTATAGCTACTTTTTAATGTGTAATGGATATGGCTTTCTAAGGACTAATTAATGACATCATATTGGTATATCTTGATGATGTGACAATTTTCTCCAAGGAAGAAAAAGATAATTTGAATCACTTAAGATAAATTTTTGAGAGCTGTAGAGAGTTTGAGATCTCTCTAAACAAAAAGAAGTGTGTTTTTTATATTAATGAAGGCAAAATCTTAGGCCACATTATTTCTAAGAAAGATTTGTCTATCAATCCTGAAAGGGTAAGTGCCATCTTGGCATTATCTTTGCCTAAGCACAAGAAAGGTTTGAAAAGTTTATTTGGAAAGATATATTTCATTAGGAGGTTTATTATAAATTTTAATAACCTATTCAAGCCCTTGGCCTCTATTCTAAGTAAGGCCGAGATATTAGCTTAGACAGGAAGGAAGAAGGAAAGTTTTGAGGAAATCTAGCAAGCCATTGCCCAAGCTCCTACTCTTGCAAGTAAAAACTTCTCCAAGGATTTTAATTTGTATAATTTTGGGAATGAGAATGTAATATATACAATGATTATTCAAGATAATGATGAAATTTTTTAACAGCCTATTTCCTTCTTTATTCAATGTTTGGAAGGCTATGAGATAAGGTACACATATGTTGAAAAATAAGTGCTTTCAGTCATAAGGAGTTTAAATAAATTTAGGCATATTTTGTCTAATAAAAATATTAAATTTTTTTATCTCATCCTAGTGTGAAATACTTTTTTTGAGTGAATATTTGAATGAGAAAAGGGCAGGTTGAATCACCAAAGTGATGGAGTATGATGTGGAGATCAAAACAACCAAGCTAGTGAAGGGAAAAGGACTATGCGAGCATCTTTATTTAGACTTAAAAGAGAAAAGGAAGGATTTTTTGGCACTCCATGATGGCCCTAAAGTAGTTATACCTTCATCTATGATAAGTTGGACATAGGACATGATCCATTTCCTTCAAACTAGTTAGTGTCTACTAGGTCTTGATAGGGCCAAGAGAAGGCACTTTAGGCTACAATCCATTCATTATGTACTTGTTGATGGAGTGATATTTAGAAATGAATTTTCAAGTGTGATTTTTAGGTGTATTAATTTGGATTATATTGACAAAGTGTTGCATGAGTTTCATGATGGACCAACTAGTGGTCACTTTGCTCCAAGAACCACAACTGCTAAGATTATGAGGGCCAATTAATTTTGGCCTAGATTGTTTAAGGACACTCATGCTTAGGTAAGTAAAAGCAAAAAGTGTGATTTTTTATGGAAATAAAAATATATCTACCTTACCTCTTCATCCAATTTGGGTTGAACAAAATTTTATGTAATGGGGTTTGGATTTCATAGGTCTGATTAATCCTCCTTCTAGTGTTGGTCACAAGTGGGTGTTGACTGTCACTAATTATTGTACAAGATGGGTGGAGGATATAAATCTTAAGGAGGTAAATGAAATCTTAGACCTAGACTTCTATGAAGGTATTGTAACTAGGTTTGGATCTCCTTCAACAATCATTTCAGATAATGTATTAGCCTTCTTAGGAACAATGATAAGTGAATGGGATTTGAAGCATGGTATATATCTTAGCACCTCCTCCAACTAATATCCCCAAGGAAATGGACTAGCTAACTCCACAAACAAGAATTTTATTAGGATCATAAAGAGGACTATGGAGGAGAATCAAAGGACTTTACACACCAAGTTGAAGACAACCCTTTGAACTGATAGGATCACCCCAAAAAGAGCAATTGGAAACTCACCATATACACTTGTGTATGGAAGGGAAGATAGACTTCTTATTTCACTTGAGTTGTCAGCCTTAGACCTCACCCATTAGTTATAATTAATGGATAATAAGAGCATGGAAGCTAAATTATGTGAGTTGATGGAGCTTGAGGAGAAAAGCGATCAAGCCATGCACACCATGACTACTCACCAACAAAAAACAAAGAAGCATTTTAATAAGAAGTCCTTACCAAGGATTTTTAGAGAAGGATACATTATCCTAAAATGGGATGAAGATAGGTCCAAACCTAGAAGGCACACAAATTATGATGCTTTTTGGAGTGGCCCATATGTGATCACACAGTGCAAACAACACAATGATTTTCAACACTCAAAGTTAGATGGAGAAGAGCTACATATCCCAATCAATGGGATATATCTAAAGCATTGTTACTGAAGTTATGTTTTTCTTATGTATATAGTTTTTTGTTTTCCTTATGTTCCCTAAGTACTTATACACATGTGTGAGTTTGTTCTTATCTTGTTTTGTGTTGTCTTTTCTTGGTCTTTCTATTGTTTTGTGGTGTGTTTCCTTGTGTTTTGTTTTGGCATAATCCTTATTAGTCATCTTCAAGAATCCATTGAATCCATTGGCCCTGAGTTGGATAAGGCTACTAGTCTGGTTAGTATAGTAGGCATACTACCCCTATGAGTCACCATTTTGTTGACCAAATTTTGGCCCTTCAGGCCAAAATTGGGCACCCTTATTTCAAAAAATCATCTAAGTCTATATCTTTAGCTAGGTCCAGTACTTAGATTTTTTTCAAAAGAAGTGATATTTGTCAAATCCCCAATAAATTTACAAGTCTACTCCTTTCAAAAAGTTTGTTTTTGGTCTTTTCTAAGCTTTTGCCTAATTATTTTGGGTTTTTTTAAAGCCTTTACCAAATTTTTTTGACTTTTTGTCTAAAGCTTTTCCTTAAGTGTATTTATTTTGGACTTTTCATTCAATATAATTCTTTTGGAAAAAAATTTCGAGGTAACTTTTTCGAAGGGTATGTTCCATTTTTCCTAAGGGTATCTTTTGTTAGGAAAATGTAAAATTCAATTTTTTTGAAGGATCATTTTCAACTTTCCCAAATTTTATTTTCTTTGGAAAGTGGACAGTTGCATTTTTTTGAAGGGTATTTTAAAATTTTCCGAAGGACTTTTTCAAACTAAAAGACACTTTCAACTTTCCTGAAGGGTCATTTTCAAGAAGATCGAAAGGTACTTTTTAGAAAGTCCAAAGGGAATTTAAACTTTCCCAAAGAGATGTTTTCAAAAATTCCAAAAGATTGTTTCCATGGAAAGGTGGACCATTTCAAAAAATTTGAAGGGTATTTTTTCCTTTCAAAAGATCATTTCCAAAAGTTGAAGGACACTTTCAACTCTTCCAAAGGGTCACTTGAAAGAAGCTGAAGGTATGTTCTTTTTTAGAAAAGGTCTTTCACTTTGCCAAAGGGTCATTTTAAAGAACTAAAAGAGCCAAATAGAAAGCCTAAAGAATTATTTCAAAAATATTGTCTGAGGAATTCTTTTGGAAAACTTGTCCAATACAAAGGAAATAAAAATTTTAAAGGAAATGCCTGAAGGAGTGATAACCTACAAAAAATCAATTTTAGATTGTAGAAATGAGCCATTATATTTTAAAAGGAAAGGCTCGATGGGAACCTAAAGGCGAAGATAAGAGGTAACAAGTGGAAATTGTAAATAAAGCATTTTGTTTTAGTTGTAACTTATTTGACTATAGCTGACTCAATTGTAACTGAGGCTTTGGTTTAGTTGTAACTTGTAATTTATCTATTTGGTGACATGGCATAGCTCACCCACTTCTCTCTCATGAAAATGTAACTAATTCTTTCTAGATGACACATGTCTAAGTGACCCTTAGACTTCCCTTGATTTCTCTACCTCTCAAGGCTATATATATGCATTCTCTTGGCTCATTTTATAGCCTCTGCTAGTTATTGGAAAAACTCTAGCTAGATTTGTACTTGCAAGAATCTTAAATAAATATACAAGTGATTTCACCATTCACACATTATACTATTGAGTATAGGTTTGAATATTGTTGATAGTGACTAGTGAAAGAGCTACTTTTCTAGCATATCAATCTATGGTCACTTACCAATGTGTAAAAGGGGTGTTGATGTAGGTATTTGTTAGTATTCTTTACTAAGTGTATAAGAGTCTTAGAAGTGGTATATGTTTATTCTCTTGAAAGAATCCTTTGTCACCCTCCTAAGTGTCAAGTACCTTCTTGAATATAACTTATAAAATACTAATGAAACAATGTCTTTTTATTGTGAGTTTGCACGAAACATCCTTGTCTACCTTTAAGTAGTGGATTTTTAGTCAAATAGGAGGATAATACATATTGGTGCATCATCTTTTTTATTATATTAGTTGTTTTTCTTAACCCTTTTCATACATAATTGGTAGATTAGAGAGAGATTTAAAGGTGCATCAAGGGGAGCTAACCCTTAATTTAGAGATTCATCTCAATGAAATTGTCACCCACAACAAGAGAGATGATTCCATTTTGCTGCTTGGATGAGGAGATATGAGTATCTCCTCAAGGGTGTAAATCCAAGAATCAACAATGTCATTAGCTTATCCATGGTTTTGGTTAGGGTGAGGTGTAAATAGGATTTATTATCCTAAGTAATTAAATAATTTATCTAAATGTGTGTAAAGAGGTAAAAGGGTGTTTTAAAGGGATTTTAGAAAATTTTCTAACCCAAGGGGGCTAAGGGGGTTGAAAAAAGTGTTTTATGACATCTAGAATAGTTGGTGTAGTTTTATAGTGTCTACAATTTGATCCCATTGATTATCCTTAGTGGGTCTCTCACATAGTACGAGTTACAAATCCTAATGGACATATTTGATGTTTAAAAATTATCAGTACATAAATAAATATTTTACCAAATAAAAGACCATTAAAAAAATCCTATTATTTTCTATTCTAAATATGGTTATGAGATGTTATTATTCATGGATGTTTTCTCAAGATAAATTTTTAATGGTTAAATTTGTAATATAGATAATCTACACATTTTCATATCACAAAGGTTATAATAGAATTGTACTAGTCTAATTATAGGGACCTATTACTAAAATTCATTTTTAAGGCATGCGAATGGAATTTTAATGGTCATATATATATATATATATGTATATATATATATGTATATATATATATATATATGTATATATATATATGTATATATATATATATATATATGTATATATATATATATATGTATATATATATATATATATATGTATATATATATATATATATATGTATATATATATATATATATATATGTGTGTGTGTGTATATATATATATATGTATATATAGATATATGTATATATATATATATATATATATATATGTGTGTGTATATATATATGTGTGTGTATATATATATATATATGTGTATATATATATATATATATATGTATATATATATATATATATATATATATATATATATATATATATATATATATATATAAAGACTTAACAAAATTATGAGGATAAAATTTTTCCTTAAAATAGGTAAGATATAATCAAATCAAATACTTTAAAATGAATAAAAATTAAAAAAATATTGTCATAGCTATCACTAGCATTCTTCCAAAAAAAATTGATACAAATTATCACATAATGTATATCATAGATTTATCAGATATTATCAATCCTATCTAGTAGAGAAAATCCTATAGAAGAAGTAATCTTATGAAGGATCAAAGGTCCTAGTGTTTTATCAATACTTTAATATATCACTTTTATTTTTTGAATGATATTATTAAAATCATTTTTTCTTATTAATCACTGACTACCAAAAATAGACAATAAAAATAAAAAACACACAAGAACATTATAACCAAAATAGAGAAATATTTAAAAAATAAGAAGTTAGTTAATAGAAAACTAAACTAGAAAGTTGAAAGCAATATAGAATACTAAAATGAAAGGTGAAACTAATTAAAATTAATAGATAATATAGTACACAATATGTAACTCTAAGAAAAAGATAATAATAAATATATAAAGTAAGAGTAAGTTAAGTAAAAACTTGAATTTGAATGAAAAACTAAAGGTTACAAAATATAAATTCAAAAATGAAGTAATAATAAGAAGTGGAAAATAGATGTCAAATCAAAGTGATGAAAAAATAAAATGATTTATTTGGAATCATGTTTTAAATTTATTAAAAAATAATTATGAGATAAAATAATTTTATAATCTAAAGGCCTAAGAAATGTCACATGAAGAATGCAATATTCATTGGTATCAAGTGAAATACAGTAAATGTTGTACACATGGTTGTATTATTCTTAAACCATAAAATTCATTACTTCCTTGACCATTTATAGATAATTATTTTATAAAATAATAATGAAAAATATATATACTTTATTAAATCAAGAGTAACACTTTATCATCAAATAATGTCTTAGTTTGTGTTCTTGCAATCAATTCTCATTCTCAAAAAAAAATTAAATGGAAGAGGAAAAAAATATGAAAAATTAAGAAAGTTGTTATAATTGCATGAATTTATCCATCAAATGATTTCCTTCAAGTCCTTTTAAAGCCTTCACTTTAGATATTAGTTGTACTTTTAAATTACAAATAACATTTTAGTTAACATAAAAAAAATTGATTACATTTATTAAAATTTAACTTAATATTTTTAGGCATTTAAAAATAAATTCATAAAGTTAACTTATAATAGTCTTTTAAAATAGATGATAACATAATTATTTTTATAATGGGTGGGGGGAGCTTTACTTTAGAAAAAATTACTTAATCATTAGGATAAGTCACCATGCAATCTAATAAACACATATGACTAAATATAAGTAATAAATCACTCAATTTTAATATAATAGTCCATATTATCTATTATTATTATTCCATAATGATTAGTCATTGGAACCTAATTAGATAACATCTAGGTAGATAGAAGCAAGATGATAATCAATTATTCATTATGTCCATCTTAGTGTAAAAATCTCGATACATATATTTTCAGACAAATCTATTAGAATTAGACTTGTATAAATAAGATATGTATTTAGGGAAATAAAAAGGACCTATAAAATATTGGGTATCTATCATCAGACCTGGGTTGAATACTTCAATAAATAAGTGGAGTATCAAAAATTATAACTAGAACTTCTTTTCAAACTGTTGTATACAAAATGCCTATACATAATAAATTTATTATTAGTTCATGAAATATACTTAAAAAAACAAAGATAAATGTATGTCTCAAATTAATATATATCAAACTAAAATTATGCAAGAAAAAAATGAATACGTATAAAAATATCAATATCTAAAAAAAATATCAGTCCACTTTTGGCAATTTAGCTTGTCAAGGACAAATTCCAACCCCTATAATAAAAAAAATTTCATAGTCATAATAGTATCTTATATATAAAGTGAAGAGTAGTATTTTAGTGTCAATTTTAATTTTGAGGTTTTTACAGAGTTTCAAGTGGTTCTATGATCTGAAAGTGCTCTGAAGGAGATGGTAAAAAGAGGACAATTCATGACTTGTCATGAAGTTTTTCAACATATTTAGGTACAATGAATGTATGAATTGAGATATAAAATAAAAAATGTGAAAAAAATGAATTAAATTTTCATTTGAACCCTTTCAAATGGATATGACATGCTTATGACTTTTAGTGGTAGTTTTCCTGTGTAAAACTATGATTATTTTGACAAAAAAGGATAAATTTCGATCTTTAAATGTAAAATAAGGTATTAAACGGCTATAAAATTATTAAAATTATCACTTAAAACATTAATTTATGTTATTCATAAAGTTTTATATTTATAAAAGGTCACTTAAGGCCATTTTAAGTACAAAAAGGGTCTTTTTAGGCTCTAACATGCTAATTTTTGCTATTAAAGGGTGTAAATGACTAAATTTTTATCCTAACTTCATGTTTCACTTATGTATCTCTCCTAATGTGCTAATTGTGGCTTTGGAGGTCTTAAATTGTGATTAAAAGGCAAAAAAGAGCCATTTCATGCATATTTCCAAGCTAAATACATAATTATATGGCCATCTATACGGTGGAGCTCATGAGCAAGAGAAACAAGGAATATCTTATGTCCCATAATAATTTAATGGTATAAGGAACCAAAATAGGCTCAAAACTAGTCTCTTCCCTTCACCTTGCTAGTTTGCATGCAAGGAGAGCTCTTTAGGTTTGTAGGTGGCATAGTTAGGAGAGAAAATCTAGGTCTACAATTTTGGCCAAATAAATTAGACTTAGAGAGATTCCTACTAGAGTAAGTGGTTATCTAATTGGTTATCTCTCCCTCATGAATCATCCATTTTAATTCAAGGCATACATTAATAGGCTTGAATATAGGAAGGTAGTTAATTTTCTACAATATCTCATCATTAGGGCATCATATCAAGAAAATTCAAATTGGTGGGGATTCTCAGGGACATGACTCACCTTTCCATGGCAGACATCAATCATTTTTCACACATGTGAGGATAAAATAGATCTAAATAAGTTAAGAGAGTTAAATTTTATATTCTATAAGAAAATGATGAAGAATTATACAGTCTATAAGAGAGAAAGTATTTCAATATTCTTGGTTTCTTCTTGGTAGGGATCTCCTTCATGTTTTCATATGTTCGTCATGCAAGTTTTCCATGATATTATTCAAAAAGATTCATATAAAATTCAATCATCATGTTATTATTCTCAAACATCTCAAAATCCATGTTTAGAAAATGTTATGTTTGTTTATCATTTGTTAAGGTACTTAGCATAGTCCTAGGTTTCAAATTTAGCCTATTAACTTCCTCTGATGGATTACAAATTTATATATCAGGTAGAGTATAGGATCATGCTTGCATAAGAGCTTTAAGATGGCTCTGAGTTTTCCCTTTCATGCTATTTTCACTTCATTTTGCTTCTTCTCCATTTTCACTATCATACACAACCCTTTATCACTATGTTCATACTCATTTCACCCTTCATTTAGGTTTCCCATCCTCCATTCATGAAAACTCCTTGTCCCATTCATCAACATCCCATCAACCATTACAAGAGAATGAAATAAAAATTATATATTATCATGGTCATTTAATATGTAGGTTATACACACCAAGAAAGCATCATACATAGCCAATAAGTTGACCTATAACAAGTCAAGAGTACAGTCATGGTTTTCATGAAGTACATTAGCTAAGCCAAATTAAGTAGGTGTCTTTTAGAGATTTTTTAATAAAAATGCATCCTGAAATTGAAAGAGATAGAATAAAAGTTATAATATCCATGGGTGGTGACATTTTCAAGGTAAATAACACACTCTATCCATACAAATGAGGTATACATAGCCATCTTAATTTAGGAAGAGACATAGCCTTTTGAAGGATGACACCATGGTATGGATATATGATTGAAGGTTGTCTATGAATTGAAATAGTTCTTGTTCATATTCACCCTTAATTCATGATTATTCATCATTTTTTAGGTAGTCAAGTGCCATTTAATATCTACATACAGGAATGTACATTGCCAACCTATAGTAGGTAAGGGTTTCAATCTCAACAAGAAGCCTATCAAGATGAAAGAAGACTAGATAGACCACCACAATGCATGGATAAGCATGGGGATTATTAAAATTTAGATATATATATATATATATATATATATATATATATATATATATATATATATATAAACAAGGATAATTTTAAGGTTCAAATAGGGATAATGAAACACTAATGTACACCTATAGTCAGCCCTAAGAGCAAGCTACAACTAATAATATGAACAATAGTAAAGAAGAGGTTTTTAAGGTTTAGATAATTTCAAGGAGGATATTGATATTTTATTGAAATAATTTGATAAATAAAAGGAAATTTTAACACATATTTTTACCTTTTCTCAAACTGTATAAAGCCTAGACCTTATCACAATCCATACAAAGGATATTACATCATACACAGTGGTCTATAAAGGAGGAATGTATCTTAATAATGATGTCATGATGGTATGATATGAAGAAGGTATAGTTTTATAAAATAATGCATTAATTTGTGGTTCTTGGAGACCTAAAATAATATAAACCTAGTTGAACACTCATTTTGAATAAATCATCACTTACAACCATCAACTACACTCTTTCTTTCAAGTTAGTTTCACAACAAGTGGAGAATATTTTTCATAGTCTAATAATGAAATTTTGTATTCAAGAGGAAATTAATGAGAGTGAAAATGGAATAAGCTAAAATTTATTCAATAGGATATGATAAAATTTACATGACATTGACTTGGCCATTTCACCTCAAAATTCCACCTACAATCAGAACAAGAGCTACTAAAATATTGGCTTATCTTTAAGATCATGGAGCATGAGAGAAAAGTTATTCATATTATTGAGTTTCATGATTACAAATGGTTCAAAGGAAAAATAAATTTAAAAAAATCAAAGGATAAAGTTTAATTTCACTTAAAACACTTAAAGACCTAGCCAAGACCTCTTCAAACACCCACCTACAACCTTAAGTACTCAGGCATCCTTCAAACTACTATGTAGGTTGATAATATAGGGGTCTATATATAATATTGATGTTTAACAGGGATGATTAAATAATATAATGTGATATGAGATAAATATATCAACATTAGGAGGGGGTTAAAACTCATGAATCATAGTCAAGGTCAACTCTAGGCAATCATCTACAACCATACATGACATTTCCTATAGAATAGTCATATGCCTTAAGGTTCAAACCTAAGATCATTCAAGAAAAGTGAACACTGATGAATATATTGAGTGAGAAAAGATGATATAATTACATATCCAACACCTTGATCAAGCCAATTAATTACTAACAAGAGCATAAAGGTGAAGGTATAACATGGTTGTATAGATATTGATTGTGTAGAGGCCTAAAGACATATTTTAAGATTCAATATGATTATAAGGAGAATGTGAGAGTGGTTTCAAGTGGTTTAAGAGATATTAAAGTCACAAATTCATGATGAAATATCTAATAGACACCTCTAAACCTCATGAACACAACTTACATCATTGTTGGCATACAATCATGATGAGATTTCTTGATGAGCTAAGGCTTGAAAGTAGGTGGCATGAGGTTTTAAGTTGAATAATGAAATATGAAAAAATTTAAAGGAGTGTCATGAAATTTTCAAGGAATACTTATCATGTTAAGGTAAAAAAATATATAAAAAATAAGAAACACAATCTTAATATTTAACAACATAGGTAATTCAATCTAACTCTCAAAGAAAGTCATCCATAGGCCAAAATATGCATGATCTAGCCTTGAAAATTGGTAGAGATACTCATCATGAGTTATTATAACTATATATGGTCTGAGATATGTCATTTGAAAATTAGAAGTTCCCACTATTTTGACACAGTCAACTACATGTCTTTTCATAGTCAAATTAGAGAATGCATGTTTCTTAAGGTGTTTTAAGGTGATTTGAGAGTGTTTAAGAAAGAGTGAGAATGCCAGATAAACATATAATTTAGAGGATAATATCATGTTATCAAATCAAACTCATCAAAACTCCATTCAAACACACAGGCAAGAGTGATTCCCATAGGAAGTCTTAAGAAGCACCAAGGTAAATTGGAGTTTGGGAATAAAAAGGTCATAGTAAGTGAAATTGAATTTGAATCAGTGGTTTTGAATCCATCATATCTAATTATAGTGACTTAAGAACTCCAAAACTTAGTTTTGGCTAAATAGGCCTAAAGCTAGCCTTAAGGCCTATAACACCAAAAGGCATTTGTAGGTCCTTTCCAATGTAAGATGACACCACGATAATGTGTGGTGAGATGTTTCATGTTTCATGTGTCATGAATATGTTTTAAATAATATATATGTAATGGAAAGGTCACATTTCATCCTTAAGAACAAATATGAATTTTTTTATCAAGACATCCATTTAAAATAGTTATTCAAGTGATCATCTATTTCACCATGTAAATATTTTGTCCAAATAATCTTATAATATTTTGAGGAAACCTATGAACTTAAAATTCATGAAAATTTGAGGTTGCTTGAGGGGTTTTGCTTTATGAATAATCACTAAGAGCATAAGTATGTACAAAATTCAAGAAAAACCCTACAAAACAAACTTCTTTACATATGTATCTTTTCACAATTTTTGCATAGGAACCCAATATTCTTAGGGAAATTGGGGGTGTATATACACTAGATATTAAAGGCAATAAGTTTAGGTTTGGAGGACTGTACTTTATAAACCATCCTTAAGAAGGTTCACCTCCAAAAACCTCCCAAACCCTCATAAGGACAAATTTTGATAAAAGTCTCATTTATTTCAATAAAAACCTCATGAATCAACCTAAAAAATCTTCAAACATCAATTAAACTTAGATAATGTCCCAATAATTGTACTTTGTTGTATGGAATTATATAGATCATGGTAGAAAATAGGTTTTTGAGAGATAAAATCATAAAATATGAGGTATAAGAGAGTTTACATGAAATCCAATCCATAGATATAAAAGTTTGGAAAATCTTATTTATCTCCAAATAATCATATGATCAAAACTAGGCCTTTAAATTCCCCTACCATCTCATTCTAAACAACCACTCTATTGGAAATTTAGGCAGTTTGACCTAGTCAACTAGTTTGACTAAGTTATTGGTGTTTATTCCTTAGTGGGATATTTTTCATGATATGTAAGGTTGATTCAAGTCTAATATAATCATATTTTTAGGTATTTAAAGTTTTATTTAGGTTTTTAATATCCACCAAGTGCAGGAAGAAGGCTACTAGGCCTATTTGGCCTAGTAGGCCTATTGAGTAATCAAGCAAAGAGGAAATTGGCTTTGAATATATAGAAAATGAGTTGATGAGGAGTTAACATGGTTAATTACTAATATTTAGGTGTCATTAACATGATATATATAGTATTCATGTGGAGTTATCATGCACTTTTAGTTTTCAAGTGCCAATTCATGTAAAGGAGGGATTAAGTGAGAGTTATCTTGTCTTAAGTGCCAATCACTTCATTTTACTAATCCTTGAATAATCATCATGCATGTTCCTTGATATTCATGAAATATAGGAAATTCAAATATATTAAACTCACTTTAAGTGGAGTTTTTAGACAATTTATGGTGTAGAAAACATGCAAGGAGGAGCTCTAATAAGTCAAATGGGCCCACCACTTCATTCCAATGCCAAAAGGAGCTCATGCAAGGATTTTAAACATAAATATAATTCTTGATGAATATTATTATAAATTTTTATTTTAAATTGATTGGATTTAATGTTTATATTTTTTCTTCTTCTCTCTTTTATGTCAATGTCTTGGCTTTCTCTTCTCTCATCTTCTGTATGTTCAGGCCTTTAAGCCTTTTTTCAGGATCCCTCTCTTGGGAATGATTAAAATATACCAATATTGACATTTTTAACCTTTTAAAATGAATAAAATGTCTATTTTAAAATTCCAATATTCTGGTATAGTGTGTTATATTGGTTTGATTTGCACATGTGATGGCATTTTCTCCCTTGGCAAGTCTTGATCTCACCTAGTTACTAGTATGTCATCTTATGCAAGTCATATTTAGAGTTTGATGTTGATTGATAGAGATAATCATAGATTTATTGACTAGATAGTGCCTTGAAGTAGGCCTACCATCAATTCCCTCATGCTTTGATCAATTGATGAAACCACTACATGAAACACTATTACATAGGAGTCATTTAGAATTGCAGATTCAGTAGTTTGTATTATTCATTAGTGTTTTATGAGCTTTAATAGAGTGTATGAAACAATAATACATGTGAATCACCAACATTAGAATATGATTTCCAATTTTTAGTAATCTTTCTGACCCTTTTCATCCCCAAAAAAGTTAGTAGATTTTAGTAAGTTGAGCATAAGTGATACATTAGAGGATCTAACCTCAAAATATAGAGGTCTAGTTTGAGTAAAAATGTCCCACTATGTTAAACCATTCCAATGTTAGTCTAGGTGGTAAAGAGATCATGATAAATAAAAAACCTTCCTTCAATATGGTGATATCTATATTGCTAACAATTCTAGCATGACCACTGGGACACAAATCTAGCCATTGGATTACTCATTTGTAGTAAATTTCTTTTAAAAATAAAACTCAATTACTCCTATGGTCCTTATCTTTGAGGTAAAATGATTTTTTTTTCATAATTTAGTTATTTTTCATGTGTTTTCTAGGCTAGGATAACCTATAGAGAATAATTCATCATTCATCTCCTTATCAATAGTTCTAATATGATCCATATATATATCTTGTTATAATATTCATCACCCCTATCATCCCTACCATGATCCATATAAACCTTATGATGAGCCTCATGAACCTTGTTATCTTCCTAATCAAACCATTCAAGTCCTAAAATAATCCATTTTCATCTTTAAACAAACCCTATTTAGCTATGAGAAATAAATGGTAAGCATAAATACTCAAAAGGGATATGGATAGGAGGTTCCCAAGCATCATATTGAGATCATGAGAGCTCATTTTCAGCAAGTTAAAGAGGTATTTTCATCCTTTATAAGACAAGGCCATTCAAAGTTTAGTGTTGATATCCTTGAGATAGGTGGTCTAATTATAAACATTTAGGAGAGGTTGTTTGTTCATAATAAATATCAATTCCCCATTGAGTTGCACTTTTACCTTCATGGAAATCAAATGAATGTATATTAAATTCCTCAATATGCCTCATAAATCTTGCCAATCTTTCCTTCTTGGAAGTCCATCCAAGAAATATCTTAGAAGGTTCAAGAGGAGTGTTTTGAGGAGGTTAATAATCATGTTTCACATAAAATTGTACAAAAACCTTCATATTTAGGTTTACATAGAGACATATCTCATGAATTGGTTCATTATTTTGAGGATCATCTTTCCAAACAAGTTGATCTTACAAATCAACATCTTTAATATTCAATGGCAGCTCCAAAGGCAACATAGTCTCATCAAGTTCTAGTTCATTCACACCTATGGCTACAATAAGTGAAAAGGAATAAGGTTGTAAACCTAAGTTCATGACTTGGAAATAGGTACATAAGTCTAGGGAGAGTGAAGATAATTCAATTTTAATACCATGTGTTGTTCTGGAAATCAAGCATGATATCATTCAGTATCCACTCCTTTCTCCTCAAAATCCAAATACCTTTCCTTCATGGAAAGATATTCAAGAGAACATGTAGAAAAGAGAGGATGTGAAGTTGATTCAAGTTGAGTATCCTCATGAGAAAAATCAATCATATATGGTAGCACCTTTGGAATTTTTTCATGTTCTTGAGTATTTTCAAGGGTCTACATTACCAATTCTTGAGAAGGAGCCTCTCATGTGTGAGGTGAATGAATGAGTTTCAACTAAAGTTATAGGAGATGAGAAAGAGGTTTTATAATAAGATGAAGATGACATCATCATTGAAACATAGGATAAGCATGATTTAGTCCTTCATAATGCCAAATAATATGAGTTTCAACATGATTTTTAGATGCAAGATAACACACAAGAATAATAGGTTTTAGTTGAGCATTAAGAGGTTGTTTCTCAAGAGCTTCTTGATCACATAGAAATTTTTATTCATCAAAATGTTTCTCAAGAGCTTAAAATAGCTGACAAGGATAAAGTATAAATAAATATTTATCTAAAATACAACCACAAATAACACTCATAAAGAGCCATTTCTAAGATGGATCACATTTCTGAAGTAGATGATCATTGGAAATAGTTGTATGATGAGTTCTTGAGTGAGATTAAAGAGCTTAAGATGGTAGATTTGGATGATGAGATAGGACAATGGGTTGGAGATTCATATGAGGATTCCACCAATGTTTTAAAGATTTAAGAAGAAAATTGTATTTTGGAGACACCAAGTCAATATGATTTGGACCTTGATTGGATAGAAGAGATGCCATTCTATATTAAGGATGAAGATGAATCAAGTGCCACATATCAAGAACCTTCATATGACTCCAAAAGGTTTGAAATGTGTGATAAACACGTTTCAAATGGTAAGGAGGATAATTAAATCCATGTATTTTCAAGTGATCATGAATAAATGGCCTTTTGGGATTATTTGGAGGGCTTTTTTTCAAACTTTGAAGTCCATATCCACTCTAAGATGAGTTGGAATATTATCTTGTAAAGAATATAAATGCAACAAATCATCTAAAGTCTTATAAGTAGATTCAAGAAGAGAGTAATGACATATTACAACCATGATTACAATAAGTTGAAGATATTAATAAACCACTACCTCAAATGATACATAATGAATACACCAATCCAAAAATATCAATTTAGTTTCCAAAACAATCATTGAATGAGAATGTGACAGATCATCATCAACCCATGAATGAAGAAGAATTAGCATTATTCTTTTAAATTATAAGAATGTTGGAGGATGATGATTGGGTCTTTGATCTATATCAAAAATCCATGTACCTTAGAATGGAACTAGAAGAACTAGTTGCTTCCCTAAGAGACTATGAATGTGCAAGTTCTCCTATCTACAAAAAGAATCCATCAAAAGGAAGCAATCACACTGAAAGGTTCTATGGTGGACAAAATAGCTTTCCATTTGACCTTGGAGGAAAGCTTTTAATTTTAGGTTAGTTATTTAGGTTATTTTTCATGTTTTAATAAGTTAATAGTAAAATCATGAGTCTACTTCCCTTTTGTTTTGTTTCTCTTATGTTCGTATTTCCTTAGGTTAGTTGTCCTTGCTTCTTAGTTTAGTTGTTTTCTCCTTTCTATCTTATTGTTATAGTAAAAAGATGCATTACAAAGTCCAAAACATCTATTTGGCTATCAAAATATTCATCAAGTCATGTTTTTATGTTTTATATTACCATTTTCATGTGAAATCCAATAGGTTCTCTTGACTAGGAGGTTCGTCAACCCCTAACAGTCACCAAAAATGTTGGCAATTTGGTTTATCAAGGCCAAATTCCAAACCCTATAATCAAAAACTTTTCATAATCGTCATAGTATCTTATTTATAAAGTTAAGAGTGAGTTGTTTAGTGTCATGTTCATAGTGTAAAGTGTCATTCCAAGGTTTTGAAAAAGTTTAAAGTGGTTATATGTTCTGAAAGTGCTTTGAATGAAATCCTAAAAAGAGGATAGTTCATGACTTGTCATGACATTTTCAACATATTTAGGTACAATGAAGGTATGAATTGAGATATAAAATTTAAAATGTGATAAAAATGCATTAAAAATTCATTTCAATCCTTTCATATGTCTAAGATGTGCTTATATGACTTTCAGTGGCAATTTTCTTATGTAAAACTATGATTATTTTGATAAAAAAGATAAATTTTATGTATTTAAATGTAAAATATGGTATTAAAGGGACATAAATCTAGTTAAATTACCTTTTATAACATTAATTTTTATTAATTTATGTTATTCATAAAGTTTCATATTTATAAAATGTTGCTTAAGGCAATTTTAAGTATGATTAGGGTCTTTTAAGGCTCCAACGTGCCAATTTTGGCTATTAAAAGGTGTAAAATGACCAAATATTTGTAATAAATTAATTTTTTAATTATTTATCTTTCTTCATGTACTAATTTTGGTATTGGAGGTCTTAATTTGTGAATAAAAGGCAAAAAAGAGACATTTCATGCATATTTTCAAGCTTAGTACAAAATTATACGACCATCCATACTGTGCAACTATGAAAAGGAGAAGAAAGGAATATTATATGTTCCATAATAATTTCATGGAATAAGGAAGCAAAATATGATCAAAACCAATCTCTTCCCTTCACCTTACTAGTTTGCACACAAGGAGAACTCTCTAGGTTTGTAGGTGGTATGATCAGGAGAGAAAATCTAGGTCTACAATTTTGGTCAAAGAAATTAGAATAAAAGAGCTTCCTAATAGATCAAATTGTTATAAAATTAGTTATCTCTCTTTAATTAATCATCCATTTGATGTCAAGGCATACATTATCAATATTTCATCTAGGAAGGTAGTCAATTTTCTACAATTTCTCTTCATTAGGGCATCATATCAAGAAAATTCAAATTGGAATAGATTCTCAAGGTAGTGACTCACCTTTACATGGAAGCCATCAGTTATTTTTCACACATGTTAGTACAAAATATAGTTCAATATGGAAAGAGAGTGAAATTTTGTAGTCTACAAACAAAGGATGAAGAATTGTATGTGTTGTGAGAGAGGATTTAAATATTCATGGTTTCTTCTTGGTAGGGATCTCCTTCATGTTTTAATATGTTCTTCATGCAATTTTTACATGAGATTATTCAAAAAGATTCATATAAAATTACATCATGTTGTTCTTATTATAAATCATCTCAAAATACTTATTTATCAAATGTTAAGATTGTTTAGCATTTGTTAAGGTACTTAGCATAGTGATAGGTTTCAAATTCAACCTATTAAATTCATCCAATGGATTCCAAATTGATATATCAGCTAGAGGATAGGATCGTGCTTGGATTGAATGATTTAAGGTGGATCTAAGATTTCCATTTCATAATATTTTCAATTAATTTTGGTTTGTATCCATGGTCATTGTCATGCACATCCTTTTCTCACCATGTTCATACTCCTTTCACCCTTCATTCAAGTTTCTCATCCTCCATTCATCATCATTACCCCTCCCAATCATCTCCATTTCATCATCCAACATAAGAGGAGGTGATAAAAATTAGAGCTTATCATGGTCATTTAATATAGAGGATATAAACACCATAAATCATCATACACAACCAAGAAGTTAACCTATAAAAATTTAAGAGCACAATCATGGTTTCCATGAATTACATTAGCCAAGGCAAATTGAGAAGGTGTATTTTTAAGTTATTTTGATCAAAATACATCCCTAAAATATAAGAGGTATAATAATAGTGATCATATCCATGGGTATTGACATTCTCAAGGTCAATAACATAATCTATACATATAAATGAGGTATACATAGTCATCTTAAGTTGGGGATGGACATAGCCTTTTGAAAGATGACACCATGGTATGGATATATTATTGAAGGTTGTTTGTGAATTGAAATGGTTATTGTTCATATTCACCCTTAATTCATGATTATGAACCATCATTAGTAATTCAAGTGTCCTTTAAACTCCACATATAGGCCTATACATTGGCATCCTATAGTCGGTAAGGGTTTCAACCTCATCAAGAAGCCTATCAAGATGAAATAAGGCTAAGTAGACCACCATAATACATGGATAATCATGGGGATTGTTAAAAATTATATATTTATTAAAAATATACTTGTAATTTTATAATATGGATAATGAAACACCAATGTACATCTATAGTCAGCCCTAAGAGCAAGCTATAATCAATAAGATGAACAATAACAAGGAAGTATTTTTTAAGGTTTAGACCATTCGAAGGAGGATATTTAGATTCTATTGAAATAATTTGACAAATAAAATGACATTTTTACACCTCTTGTCACCTTTTTTCAAAATTTATAAACCTTAGACCCTGTAAAATTCATATAAAGGACATTACATCATGCATAGTGGTCTGTAAATAAGAGGAGTTTGTCTTCATAATGATGTCATGATGGTATGATATGAAGAACTTATAGTTTTTAAAAGGAATGAATTAATTTGTGGTTTTTGGATAACTAAAGGAATCTAAACTTAGTTTAAAACTCACTTTTAACAAATCATCACTTACAACCATCAACTACACTCTTTCTTTCAAGCTAGTTTCATAATAAGTGGAGAATAATTTTCATGGTCTAATAATGAAGTTTTGTATTCAAGATAAAATTAATGATTGAGAATGAAATAAGATCAAATTTATTAAAGAGGATATGATGATATTTACATGACATTGAATCATCCATTTCACCTCAAAATACCACCTACAATCAAAACAAGAGCTGGTAGAACATGAGTTTGTCTTTAACATCATAGAGCATGAGGGAAAAGTTCTTAATATTATGGAGTTTCATGATTGTAAATGGTTAAAATGAATAAGAGGTTTAAAAATTTTAAAGGATAAATTTTAATTTCACTCCAAACACCTAAGGACTTAGCCAAGACCTCTTCAAACACCCACCTACAACCTTAAGTACTCAGGCATCCTTCAAACTACTATGTAGGTTGATAAAATAGGGGTCTATAGATAATATTGATGTTCATCAAGGATGATTAAATAATATAATGTGATATTATATCAATATATAAACATGGGGAGAGGGTTAACACTCATGAATCATAGTCAAGGGCAACTCTAGGCAATCATCTACAACCATACATGACATATCTTATAGAACAATCGTATGCCTCAAGGTTCAAACCTAAGATCATTCAGGACAAGCAACCCATGATGAATATATTGGGTGATTAAAATTTATCAAAGGACATATCCAACACCTTGATCAATCCAATCAAGCACTAACAAGAGCATAAAGGTGAAGGTACAATAGGATTATATGGATATTGATTATGTAGAGGCCTAAAAACATAGTTTGAGAGTCAATATGGATAGAAGGAGCATGTGAGAGTGGTTTCAAGTGGATTAATATGTATTCAATGCATAAATTCATGATGATTTAGCTACTAGACACCTCTAAACGTCATGAAAACCACCTATATCATTGTTAGTATATAATCATGATGAGATTTCTTGATGAGTGAAGGCTTAAAAGTAGGTGGCATGAGGTTTTAAGTTGAATAATAAAATATGAAAACGTTTAATGGATGATTTTAGTGAAATT
Source organism: Torreya grandis (assembly GCA_037957365.1). NCBI lineage: Eukaryota > Viridiplantae > Streptophyta > Pinopsida > Cupressales > Taxaceae > Torreya > Torreya grandis. Next base: position 199,720 of record JARHVA010007318.1, on the reverse strand, counting down.
TTAAAGGAATACTTATCATTCTTAGGTACAAACCAAGATAAAAAAATAAGAAACACAGTCTTAAGATTGAACAACATAGGTAGTTCAAGGTAACTCTCAAAAAGTCACCCAGAGGCCAAAATATGCATAATCTAGCCTTGAAAATTGGTGTAGATACTCTTCATGAGTTATTATAACTATATATGGTCTGAGATATTTAATTTTACAAGTGGAATTTCCCAATATTTTTACGTGGTCAACTACATGTCTTTCCACAATCAAATTAGAGTAGGCAAGTTTCTTAAAGTGTTTTAAGGTGATTTGAGCATGTTTAAGAAATAAAATAGATTTTTAAAGATAAAGGGATATTGAGAGTGTATTATAAACATATAATTGAGAGGATAATCTCATTTTATCAAATCAATCTCATCAAAACTCCATTCAAACATGCAGTTAGGAGTCATGCCCATAGGGAGTCTTAAGAAGCACCAAGGTAAAATGGAGTTTAGGAAGAAAAAGGAGGTCATAGTAAGTGAATTTTAATTTTATTCAGTGTTTTTTAATCCCTAATATCTGATTATAGTCACATAAGAACTCCTAATTTCAATTTTGGCTAAACAGGCCTAAAGCTAGCCTTAAGGCCTATAACACCAAAAGGCATTTGTAGGTCTTTTCCAATGCAAGATGACACCATGAGAATGTGTGGTGAGATATTTTATGTCTCATGAAAATGTTTTAAATAAATTATATGTAATTTAAAGGTCATATTTAATCCTTAATAGGAAATTCAAATTTTGTTGTCAAGACACCCATTTCAACTAGTTATTCAAGGGCTCATCTCTTTCACCATGTAAAGATTTTGTCCAAATACTCTTAGAATGTTTTTAGGAAACATATACAAATAAAATTAATGAAAAATTTAGGTTGGTTGAGGGTTTTTAATTTATAAACAATCACTAAGAGCATAAGCATGTACAAAATGCAAGTAAAACCCTATAGGCAAACTTCTTTACATAGGTATCTTTTTATAAATTTTGCATGGGAACCCAATATTATGAAGGAATTTGAGGGGTTATATAAAATATATATTCATTTAAATAAGTTTTAGTATGGATGACTGTAATTTATGGACCATCCTTAAGAAGGTTCACCTTCAAAACCCTCTGAAACCTTCATAAAGACTAGTTTTGAGATATGACTCATTTATTTGAATCAAAACATCATGAATCAATATGAAAATTATTCAAACATCAAGTAAACTCAGAGAAGTTCCTAATAATGGTACTTTTTGTATGGAATTATATAGATCATGGTAGAAAATAGATTTTTGAGAGATAAAATCACAAAAGATGAGGTACAAGGTAGTTTACATAAAATCCAATCCATAGAGATAAAATTGTGTAACTTGTTATTCATACTAAAATAATTAGATGATAAAAAATAGGCCTTTAAATTCCCCTACCAGCTCATTCTAAATAACCACTCTACTTGAAATTTAGGCAGTTTGTCGTAGTCAACTAGTTTGACTAAGTTGTTGGTGTTTCTTCCTTAGTAGGACTATTTTCATGATATGGAAGGTTGATTCAAGTCTACTATCATAATGTTTTTAGGTATTCAAAGTTTTATGTAGGTTTTTAAGAGGCACTAAGTGCAATAAGTAGGAAACTAGGCCTATTTGAGCAATAAAAGAAAGAAGAAATTGGCATTGAATATATAAAAATGAGTTGGTGAGGAGTTCCCACACTTCATTTCTAATATTTAGGTGTCATTAACATGATATATCTATTCATCATGTGGACTTATCATGTAAATTTTGTCTTCGAGTGCCAATTCATGCAAAGGAGGGATTAAGTGAGGGTTATCTTGTCTTAAGTGCCAATCACTTCTATTAACTAATCCTTGACTAATAATCATGCATGTTCCTTGATCTTCATGAAATATAGGACATTCACATATACTAAAATCAATTTAAGTGGAGTTTTTAGATAAGTTATGGTGTAAAAAACATGCAAGAGCTTTGATAAGTCAAATGGGCCCACCACTTCATTCTAATGCCAAAAGGAGCTCATGCAAGGACTATCAACATAACAAGAAGCCCTAAGGACTGTTACTAGAAATTTGTATTTTAAATTGACTAGATTTGATGTTAATATGTCTTCCTCTTCTCTCTTCTATGTTAATCTCTTGGATTTATTTTTTCTCATCTTCTATATATTTAAGCTTTCAATCCTTTTTTTAATATCCCTCTCTTGGGCATGATTAAACTCTACCAATATTGACCATTTCAACCTTTTGAAATGAATAAAATGTCTATTTTCAAATTCCAATATTTAGGTATAGTGTGTTATATTGGTTTTATTTGTACATGTGGTATCATTTTCTCCCTTGGAAAGTTTTGATCTCACCTAGTAACTAGTATGTAATCTTATGCAAGTCATATTTAGAGTTTGATGTTGATTGATTGAGATAATAGTGGATGTATTGACTAGATAGTACCTTGAATTAGGCCTATCATCATTTCCTTAATGCTTTGATCAATTGATGAAATATTTATGTAAAACAATATTGCATAAGAATCATTTAGAGTTGTAGATTCAATAGTTTATATTCTTCATTAGTGTTGTATGAGCTTAAATAGAGTGGATCAACCAGCAATATAGGTGTATCACCATAATTAAAATAGGATTTCCCATTTTCAACAATATTTTTGAACCTTTTCATCCCAAGACATTCTATTGGTTTTAATAGGTTGAGTTTAAGTGATACATTAGAGGAGCTAGCCTCACAATCTAGAGGTTTGGTTTAAGTACATATGTCCCACTATCTTAGACCATTCTAATGTTAGTCTAGGTGTGAAATATATCTTGAGCAATCAATAACCATCCTTTAATAGGGTGATATCTAGGTTGCTAACAATTCTAGTATGACTGGTGCGACATAGATCCAACCATTAGAGTACTCATTTTTGGCATATTGGTTTTCAAAAGTAGTTTCAAGTACTCCTATGGTCCTTATATTTGAGGTAAAATGTAATTTTTTTTAGAATTCAATTGTTTTTCATGTGTTTGCTAGGCTATGTTAGCCTATATAGAATAATTCTATCATTTATCTCCTTATCAATAGTTCTAATATGATACATATATATATATTTTCATGATCCTCATCACCCTTATCAATCCTACCATGATCCATATAAGACTTATGATGATCCTTAAGTCACAAAATAATCCATTTCTAGCTTCAAATAAACCTTATTTGGATATGAGAAACAAATAGTAAGCATAGACACTCAAAATGGCTATGGACAAGAAGTCCCCAAGCATCAAATTGAGATCATGAGAGATAATTTTTAGAAATCTTAAGAGGTATGCACATCCTTTATAATATAAGCCCATTCTAAGTTAAATGTTGATATCCTTGAGATAGGTGGTATAATTGTAAACATTTAAGAGAGGTTGGTGTATACACATAATATTTTTAACTTTTATTAATTACTGACACTTTATATCTTGTAGGAACCTATCAAGTCTTAATATCTCTAAGTGCATGCCTTAAGTGGTGGATTGGGAAAGGGCTAGGTATACCATCGGTGCTTTGTAAGATTATTGTTCCTTTTACTAATTGTCATCCACACTCTAGCCTCTTAAAACCATTGAACCTAAACTTATTATTCTTAGTTTCATTTATTCCCATCACGTGGTATGTTTTATCCTTAATTTCTTTCCTTAGAACCCTTTTGACATATCAATTGTACTAGGTTGACCAGGTTGACCTAGCATAGTTTAATGTATTTTTCTCTCATTTGGTTTGTTGGCCTCTCGACTGACCTAGCATAAACCTAGTGAGTTAGACCTAAAAATGTGCTAGGTCAACTAGGTCAACCTAACACATCCGAAATTCCCAAAATTTTTTAGGTTAAGATACTACTATATATACAAGGTCATTTACCTCCATTTCATAAGAGTGAAGAATTAAGTGAAGAAGTGTGAATGAACATATACCTATTGGCCATTATACTTGGATAATAAAGATTTAGGGTTAAATACTTTCTTTGGAGCTTTGATCTCATCTTTTGGATAAGTATTTTGGATTCTTGGATAGGTTGTGTATCCTAGAGATGAATTATCTTAGCTATCCTTACATACTATGATAATATCATATGAATAACCTTATCCAAGGGTGAGATTGAGGCTTGGTGGGTTCATCTTTAAAGGTAAGTATTAATAACTTTATTCCTCCTTTGTAATTGTAGATTGATAGAGCATATGTGTTCTTCTCTTCCATGTATTAGGATTTCGTATACATTGATGTGAATATATGTCTTCTATACATGTTTGGTTTAGTTGTTTATTTGTTATGTTTCTAACACCCACTTTGTGTCACAAGCTTTGGTACACACTAGATTAGATTTACTTTTATTTATATTATATTAGTGAAATATTAAATCATAGAACTCTTTTAGGGTTATTGTGCAATTGTGTTAGATTGTAGGATTTAGAACCCTACCTCACACAGGGTGTTGTGCAAAGTGATCCCCTAATCAGGTTTAATGGATTCTCACAATGACCATGCTTCTACTTAACAATTGTATGCTATTGTAGGTGTGCTCTATCCCATCTGATCTAGGATTGATTTATGGACATGATGCATTTATGATTGCATACATTCTAGTGAACCCAATGTGAATCGAATCCTTGTTGGATTTATTTCACTTATTTCATTTCTATTCATCATTATTTTTATCATATATTTAATATGTTAGATTGACCCTATCGACCTTGTTTATTTATATTTATGTGTAGGTTTGTAGGAAGAGGTAATTGGCTTGACTAGCTTAACCCAGTACAGGTTTTAGAACATGCAAAATTCTATTCAAACAACTAGATTGACTACCTTGACCCAGTATAGTTTTTTTTTTAGTTTTCAAACTTCCTATTCAACCTACTAGGTCAATTAGATTGACCTAGTGCATTTTTAGCACTTTTTTAGTAGGTTCCTATATTTCTTCGTCGACCAACATGACCCAATTTTTAATTTTTTGATAGTTTTCTCCCGAGTTCTTGATTATAAATCTTCTCTTTTTCATCTCTAAACCATTCAGGTGAGTTTCTACTTCTTTTTATCTTTATATTTTCATATTTTCCTTTTATAGTTTGTAGTTTTCAAAACTACCTCTACACAGTCAATTAGGTCAACTCTATGGACCTAGTTCTACTTTTTGTGTGGTCTGAAATAACTAGGTTGACCTAATTGATTGAGTTCATTTTTAGACTTTGCTTCTATAGTATAGGTTCAACCTTATCGACCTTGTTCTCTATCATTGTCTATATAGTTTATTAGTTATACCTTGTTTCAAAGTTGGAATGAACCATATATGTTAATCACATCTTCCTTTTCAATTATTTACATGCTTAAAATAGTTCACATAGTCTAATTAGGTGTTTTTCAATTAATCATTTAGTTTCACTATTTCTATTCTTTTACACACATGGCCAGATCACATAACATCAATAAACATTTAAACATTTGAATACCTAGGCCAACCTACTTAGATTTCATCACCAAGGGGAAAGCTAACTTGATGCTTTGGTTAAGTATAAAGTGTGGTTAATTGTATATTTTAGCTAAGTACCCAACACCCTTATCATTGCAGTGTGTGAAGTGAGGGGCTACGCCCCAAAACCAATCCTGTATCATTGTCACTATAGTCCCTTTCATCCTAAACTTACCTAAAACTATCCATAGATTTCTATTTAGTACCTTAATTATATCTAATCTCCCTTTATACTTAAAATCATTCTTAATAATCTAATCAACATTCTAGGTTAACCAAGTAGTTAGCTTTACTTTCAAGTTGTTTTCTTACTCTTTCATCAATTGTGTGTGAAAAATATTGCATTAGCTAGCATTAGTGAAATATTTTGATTTTTTTACATAAATTGGATTGGCCAACATCAATTCAATTAAATATTTATTTCACTTTTAGTAATTACTACTTTTTTGCATTACTTGTAATTATCTTACTTCAATTCATAGCTTGTTATCAGTCTTTCTTTTCTTCCTTGTCTACTATGCTAGGTTGACCATGTTGACCTAGTATCTTTTTTAGCCCTTATAAACTATGCTAGGTTGATTAGGTTGACCTATTCTATTTACAACACCTTTAACTCTTTTTTATAGTCACTATTCACTAAACTAGGTTAATCTTGTGGACCCAGTATAGTTTTATAGTCCCTATTTTGCATTAGGTTGACCAAGTCGACCTAATACTATTGTTAGTCACTTTTTTATTATTTGTTTTCTCACCTTGTCTCTTTCCTTTTCCTCATGTACTTTATGTTTAGTGACAACACTAAATTTCAATCAATAGACATGATGGAATTTAACAATCCTAATAGGGTCTCCCATAGACAAAGTAAGGCTCCCTTCATAAATGCTAGTAATGTTCATATTACAACATACATAATAGATTATGGGACCCCTTCTCATACCACTTTACAACAAAACCATCCTCTTCACTTAGAGGATCATATTTAGTTAGAGTATACTCCTATAATGTTTTTCTTTATCATGGAAGTCCCTCAACATAGAGGGAAGGATCCTTTCATCATCTATAACCTCATTCTCTTACTCCCACTTTTTGAACTATATTTATGGGTACCAATTTATTTACTTCTCAACCTCTTCCTTCAATCCTGACTCCTTATGCTATGGCATCTTATTCTTTAACTTATTCCACCTATATTCCTAGTATTTGAACTAACATAGTAGGTTCTACATCTATTGGGCCTCTCATAAGATACACTATCCTTAATCCTTCCACTAGTTCATCATTAACTACCCAAGGCACTCATACTTATAGTGCTTCTTCCTCTTATCCATTTACTAGTCCATCTTTTTCATCACAATAAAATTTCACCACTAGCACCTCAAAATCTCATATCTCTTCTCAAGCTCATACCAATGCTAATAGTGGTACCCAAATAACTAACACCAACACCAACACAAACACCAATACCTCTTCTTATAATAACACTAATCAAACTCATTAACTATTATTGAAAACTCTCAATCAAATGAATGATTTCCAAGCTCATAATACAAATCAATTGATGTGAATGTAAAACCACCTTCTTAATATTCAATCCAATCCTTAACCATTGGCTTGGGTCACACATAACCAAAGTGTTCCTCCTCTTCCTCCTCCTCTTTGATATTCTCAAAGTAATACCATTCCTAAAACTCCATTAGTCAAAAAAGTCATTAATCATTTACAAAATGAACATCTTACCATCCATATTTCTAACATTGACATTGGAGGTATAACACCTACAATTTATTATAATGGATCAACTGATCCTACCCTTCACCTCAAGACATTTGGAAATCTTTTCAAGGATTAGTTAAAATTAAATACCTTTGCTTCTACCAAAATCTTAGCCAAAACCCTCATAGGTGATGCCTTGGATTGGTACAATTAACTTAGAACACACTCTATCACTAGTTTGGAGGACTTAGTAAATGCCTTAGTTCAAGAATTTCAAACTAGTGATGTTCCGTATAACACTTTGGCCCATTTCATCAATTGAAAACAAAACAAAAATGAAACTTCCCAAGCCTTTATTAAGTGATGGAAGACTTTGTCCAATAAATTTGAACATAAAATGGTGGATGATAATCTCTTTAAAACTACTTTATTTCCTAAATTACAATATTGAGTTCATACTCTTTCTCCACATACCTTGGAGGAAGCTATCGATCTAGCCAAAAGACAAGATTTCCTCATTCATCAATTTGAGTCACCCCAACCTTCTATGGGTCCTCATCTATTATTAAAGAATAAAAACCACAATATTACCAATGATGGTGTTACAGATTCATATGACACCATTCATAATGTTTAAGCTATCATTCCTACCCCTTATTCGTAACCATCTCCTTCTCAAGAATTCATTAATCCTCATTTCTGAACAAACAACAATAATGTCCATAAACCTTTATCCTAAACCAAATTTCTTCATGTCTTCCCAAGCCTCTCCCTCAAGATCTTGACCCTAATCAACCTATGAAATCATAGTATAATCCTAATAAGTTTTGTTTGTTTCATGATAATTGGGGTCACTCTCATGAGACTTGTAGACGTCTTCTCAATTTAGCCATGGAATTTCTTCTTGGCCCAAATTTTGATCATGATTCCATTATCCATAAGCATCAAAAATACTATGATATTTTTTTCAAAGACTATAAATCACATGATAAAAATTAATCCTTAAATCAAGCAAATTCTCATTTAGTTATCTATAAAGACCCCTTGCCTAATCATCAACTAGTCCAAGAAAGTCAAGACAAGCCCACTTCTTCCACCAATAATGTAGAAAATCTTGTTGAACAAAATTTGAAATAGAATGTGGCTGCATGACTAATATGAGAAGAGTGGTAGCTTTCATTGATTTAAAACCTACCTACACTCCTTCTCATAAGACATATCATGTTATCTAAGATTCATACCCAACTATTTTAAATGAGTTGGGGTAAGAATATATCATTGCTTTTGACTATCTAATTTATGATTCTCCCTTGGATGACACATCTCACACTATTTTTACTTCTCTCCCACCATCTTTTATTACTAATTACAATCCAATTTCTACTAACATTTCTTCTTCCAAACTTAAAGATCAATCTAAACCAACTACTTCTTCCTCACCAAACAATTTACAACCTTATTGTAAACCTTTGCCTTGTTATTAACATAAGTTTCAATGCTCTTTTGATCCACCTTTCTAAGACCTTCTTAATAATTACACATATATATATCTAACAATATCCTTGTGGGTTATGATGAGTGTGATCCCATTGTGGAACTTACTAATCTTCCATCCCAAATACATTTTCTTAAACTCATAAAGACATCTCCACATCATAAAAACCACCTCATGCAACTCTTATTTGAGATAAATGTCCCTCACCCTCCTCTAACAAGATGAAAGGTAACTTTATCTAGATCTGAGGATAGTATCTTATAGCAATATGAAGAAATTTCCATTAACATTGATGAAACTATAGACACTTCTCTTTATTATTTCCTATCACATCTATGAATCTAGATGAGATTTTGCTTCATGCATATTATCTTCCTTTATTTATTAACATCCAAATTGGTGATATCCAAGTTAAGTGAGCCTTGATTGATGAGGTTTTTATCACATTTGTCACTTTTCTTGATTTCATTAAGACTCGTTAGTATTCTAAATGTAATCTTAAGTCTACGTGCAACACATGCCAAGTATATGATAGAAGGAAAATTCCTCCTTTAGGGTATGTGTGGCTTCCCATTACCATCCCACTTATCACTGTTGATGTGAAGGTGATAATATTCATATTCTCCTTTTCATATAACATCTTACTTAGTAGGCCATGGACTCATTTTATGTGAGATATCACATCTTCTGATTGCTAATGCATTAAATTTTCTCACAATGGAGCCATTTATAGGATTTAAGGAGACACTAACCCTTGGAATTTTGAGCAATTTCAAGATCATGGTGTCTTCAAGATCCCTACTCTTGAACCTTTTCCTAGTTTTCTATTTTATGAGTCATAACATCTCTACTTTCTTATCAATTGAACTAGAGGTTACAATGGGCATCTTGAGCTCATTGGTAACATTTCTCCCAACCTTTTAGATTTTGATGATGATGAGCTTGATGAGATTAACTTTAAGATCAAAAATTTCAATCTCTTGCCTCATCTCATCTTGCATTTTCTTTCTTCCTTGCAGCCTCATTCTCATAAGCTTCTTTGTGATGACATTATTATAGTCTTAACCAAGACTAGGAACACTATTCACTAAGCTTCCTCTGATGACAAGGTCTTCTCAACTTGTATCATCAATCTTCATACTCTAGATTATGATAATGAATATTCTTTAGATGATCCTCTTTTAGGTGGCCTTATCTAGGCCCGTGATACTAAGATTATTCATTACCACTCTTCTTTACTTGAGTCTTTTTGTGCATCTCATCATTTTATTTATTTTATAGTTCTTGATTCTTGTATTTTTCGTCTTTATTGTAGAGTAGAGATGGCACCAATACCTCATGTTTCTAAGGAACCACTTAGGACCATGCTCTTGAATCATGTTATGATTAACCTTATCTTTTTACCACACCTAGGGTAGTCATCCTTAAACCTTATACAAAGCCCACCCTTCCTTTAGTAGGGCCAACTATAGTTAAGCTTGTTCCTTTTTCCACTCTAGTTGAGCCTATTTTATCTCCTTATATTGTTGAGCTTCTTCCTTCCTAGTGCTCCTCCTATTGATCCTAGTTCCACTCCTTCCCCATCATTACCCTCTATTGATGATGGTTTACTTCTACTACCTAAGATGGTTCCTTTACCCACGAAATGGCCAATGAGTCCTCTTTAGCTGCTTCCACTCTTATTTCACCTCCTTCCATGAGTGCTCCTAAAACCAATCACAAGTGTATATGTTTCTTCCATGGGAAAGATAATCACTCTTCCACCTATTGTCGTATGTTGTGGCAATACCTTAATACATTACATCCCTCTTCCCCATCATCCCGCAAAGCCATACCTCCCCTAAAGGCACTTCCTAAATATTTACCTCAGTATGGTGAGGTATACTACACATGGCACCTATGTGGCACACATCACACTAATTATTGTCACATTCTTCAACACCATATTAGAGATCATCTTATATCCATCCATGAACCTTCTACCATTCCTCCCATAGGTCATTCTTTTAAGAAGGCTCCTCTTTCTCCTCCCATGGCTCCACCTCTAGTCATTTCATCACCTCTTGTGGTCCCTTCACCACCTTTTGTGCCTCCACCTATGATTACTTCACCTATGGATCCTTCTCCACCTGTGATTCCTTCTTCTCCTGTATATATTTTTTCCATACATTATCCTAAGCAATATTTAAATATATTTCCTCCTCAACATGATCCTTTGATCACTCTTAATTTTTTAGTTGAGGAGATCAAAAGATAAGTATTTGCCCAAGATTCAATGAATATTAATGAGACCTTAGCATCAGTTTGATTACAACTTCATAAAGACTTATTCTATGTATTAGATAATGTGTGTGGATATATTTACTAGTATTTATGAACACATGCATGGTTCTTTCTCATTTATATTTGGATTGGATGTTTGTTAAAATATTATTTTTATTTTATTATATTATTTGACATTGTGTCAAATTATTTCCTATCTTATATCATGTTTCTCCTTCTTGTTGTAACATAATTAGCTTATGTTATCATTTTACATTTTGCATATGATTGTCTTTTCTTTATCATTACTTTCTTTTCCATTAGAGTTTTTCTTGAAACTATTCCCTTATTTTTCATGATTTTTTGCTTTCTTATCTTTATTTTCATAAATAGTTGTCATGGTAACTTGGTTATATCTACCCTTTTCCCTTTCATTACTATCTCCTATTACCATGTGATCAATTAGCAAATAATCTTTCTCATTACTATTTCCTTTCACTAGTCCTCCTTTGTATCTCCTTTTCCCCTTCTTCCTTTTTCCACAAACTAAGAATATACATGGTTGAGACTTGATATCACATGCTTAGTTCATTTCCAAACCTAAGTGTTCTATTTAGTCTTTTGTCTTGGGTCACTTAGTTTTATTTAACCTTAGCCTACAACTCATTAATGTGTATCATTATATCTCTCATGATTGGTCATTCTAAATCTATATGGAGGAGGAATCTTAAAAAAGCCTTCAAAAGAAAGTTAAAAGCCAAATAATTTAAACAAAAAGGCAATGATATCAAAAGACAAAAATACTGAATACTCTTAAAAGTCTAATCACATTAAAAGACATGATTCAAAGCACATCTCCTTCTAGTTGAAGCTCAAACTCCATAGTTGGCCTCACGATAGAGCCAAGGTCCTTTGGGCTGTGGTAGGATAGTAGATTAGATGAGGATATATATATATATATATATATATATATATATATATATATATATATATATATATATATATACATACATACATTTATACACACACACACACACACACACATATATACATATATATGTATATATATCCTCCTCATCTAATCTACTATCCTACCACACCCCAAAGGACCTTGGCTCTATCGTGAGGCCAACTATGGAGTTTGCTTCAACTAGAAGGAGATGTGCTTTGAATCATGTCTTTTAATGTGATTAGACTTTTAAGAATATTCACTATTTTTGTCTTTTGATATCATTGCCTTTATATATATATATATATGTATGTATATATATATATATATGTATGTATGTATGTATATATATATATACATATGTGTATATATATATATGTATATATATATACATATATATATATATATATACATATATATATATACACATATACATATATATATATATACATATACATATATATATATACATATACATATATATATATATATATATATATACATATATATATATATATATATATATATACATATATATATACACACACACACACAATATATATATATTAGTGATACCTACTTTCTCACGTAAGTACATGAGAAGACACTAAGGGACTAGTGGTCATCTATGTACAAAGGAAATCCACTTGCTATAGACACAAAGATTTGTAGGTAAATAGGTGTGATACTAAGATAAAATCATGATGGTATATTGGTAAAAGGAAAATTAAAATGGACCTACCTTCCCATGATGTGTTCCCCACTCTTCGGGACCCTTTACAAAGCCATCTATCTACTACAAAGATTGGGTACTTACGTGAGAAAGTAGGTAGAACTAATATATATATATATATATATTACTCATGGTGGTATATTGGTAAAAGGAAAATTAAAATGGACCTACCTTCCCATGACGTGTTCCCCACTCCTCAGGACCCTTTATAGATCCATATATATTAGTTCTACCTACTTTCTCACGTAAGTACCCAATATTTGTAGTAGATAGATGGATATGTAAAAGGTCTTGAGGAGTGGGGAACACGTCATGGGAAGGTAGGTCCATTTTGATTTTCCTTGTACCAATCTACCATCATGAGTTTATCTTAGTAGCACACCTATTTTCCTACAAATCTTTGTGTATATAGAAAGTGGATTTCTTTTGTACATAGATGACTACTAGTCCCTTAGTGTCTTCTCATGTCCTTAGTATGCCTATTGCCTCCTAAGGTATTCTCATAAGATGCCTAAGTATTACTTATTACATTCCATTTTTCATTCCTTTTCCTTTATATTTCCTCTTGGGAAATATTTTTTTGCTTACTGATCACTCCCCATGGGATTTCATTTGTGAGTTGATTTGTAAGACTTTGGATAGGACTCGACATCTCTCATAAATTACCACCTTTTCCATCCTATTACCCACATCTTTGGTCTACCATTTCCTTATCCTTATACTTACCAATCTTGATTTGGTACCCCTTGGGTTTTTCTTTTGTGAGTTTTAGTGTAAGACCATGGATAAGACTCGGCCCTCCTCATAAAATTTTCCAATAAACAAGTCACCATCTTAATTACATGTGTCAAATAAGAGATAAGATTTGATTGATTATGAGGTTATACGTCATTTACATACTTCCCATCTTGATATTTGGTATGTTTTATGCTTACTTCATTTTTCTTTCACCATTTATTTTCTTATTTTTTAAGTGCATGTAAGATTACAACCATTTATTAAATTTCTCATACTTCCCAACTTGAATTAGTATGATAAATTTAAGACCAAAATTTTGCAAATTTTGTTTTTATTTTATACTTCACATCATGAAATAGTATAATTTATTGACTTAATTTTGATTTATTTTTATTATCATGTGTGCCCTTTTACATACCTTCCATTTTATTTAATTATTTTTCATACTTCCCAATGTGATATTTAGTATGATTTTACTTGTTTGAATTTGGTGCAAAAATCTTTTACATTAGTTTAAAAACAAATCCCCTTTTTCCATCTTGTTTACCATTTTTCTTGGATTTTTATACTTAGTCATTTTTTGTTATTACACATTTTGCAACTTGAAATAGTGTGTAGTACATTTCTTTGATTGATTAAATTTTTCCAAGTCATTTTTCACCTATTTATTTTTAACCATGCATGTGTTCTCCATAATGATAGAAAAAAACCACACCACATATATTTCCTATAGCATATACAACAAAGATAAATGCATGTGCTAAAAATAAATATATCTAAAGTATCCACAACCTCAACCATAATGAACAAACACAACCATCATAAAGACAACATACACAACCAACACCAATAACCCAAAATGATACATCATATATATAACATGAGTTTGATACAACATATACATCTATACATAAAGCCTCAACACTAGGGCTAAGCTTCATCCTATCTATCTCGTGCCCTAGCCACACTACCTATTAAGGCCTCAATCTGACTCCTCCAAATGGCACACTATAATGAGTTAGTCTAAGATCTCAATCCCTTTACCTATCCATATAGGTGTGTTATCTATACCTGTGCCTGTACCAACTTAGCTTGGGTCACTGTATGTGTCTGCATCAACTAAGTTTGCATCATTGTATATGCCTATGTCATCTATGCCACTATCTCAATATGTGAATCTCTATTATCTACCAAGGAATACTAGGCTTGTCTCTCACCTACACCCATCTCTATTAGTGGTTGCACCCTCTCCATCTACACCTATATATACCTTACTACCTCACTAGCTAATTTAAACCAACTCACCTGAGCTGGGGTAGATGATACACTTGGATCCTCTAGTCTCATGGGGTCATATCAATATAGAGTATCACCTAAGATGTCATGGAGTGATCCCTCACTATGGACCCCTATCTTTCCTCCTCATCCTTAGGTACACCTAAAAAATCACACTAGATGGATATTAGATCACTATCATATATCATAATATCTCTCTACAACCAAAGAAAAACTCAAGAAATAATTAAACTATATTCATACCTATCTATGTCTCATCTCTTATGATATCATCATCTGCATGATCTCTTGGCACAATCTCCCCATGTACATGACCTTCTAGTACCTCCTTGATTGGTCACCTCCTCAGCTTGAACCTAGTTATCATGGCTCATGTCTGTCTCGACCTTTATTTGAGTGGTCTCTCTATCATCTCCTTTGGATCATATATGGGATCATCTAAGATGTATATAGTCTCCACTCTCTCTTATCTCCATCACCATCATGTCCTTAGTGGTTGTTACTCATATTTATATGAGGCTAGTAGTGGTGCATCTGGTATCTTTGCTTCTTCCACCTCCTCTTCTACCACTCATCATGTCAGATAAATTTGTGGTTTCTCCTGACATGGCCTTTATTTTGGCATCACTATTAGTTCTTCAAGTCCTCTCTTCTCTCATAGCTCCCTCACATACTGAGCCCGCTAGTTGGGTATCAATATCAGTGTTACCAGATGAGGTAGGCCCATCTATCCTAGCACCTATGCTACTAGATATAGATCTCTCCACCATATATAGTGTCCAATCATCTCTCTCCTCTCTAGTGATAATAAAAATGTGTGTCAAATCACCCATGTAGCTACTATGTGCCCATATTACTACCACATAATGTCTTCAAATCTCATCAACTATAGCACTAACATGTGGTTCATAGCTTATGCTCCCTAGTCCTCCCTCCATCTCCACACTCAAGGTAACCCATCATCAACCACATGGGATAACCCAACTAGTTGATACATGGGAAATATCTCATATATCCATGTTTTCAATAATATGATTAATCTTATAGTCTTCTACCCTTTGATTATCATCTCGAATAGATCATGTACAAGCTAGACCTAGATGATAGAACCTAAATCATATAATACTCCCTCCTCTAGCATCATCCTGGTTGAGGATACAATGAATATTGGTACCTTGCCATCTAACTTATGATAGAGCACCTGTTTTGTCACAAGGCCTATCAACACATTTTAGAGATCCAAAATCTATGATATATACATATCATCCATACTAAATCTCCATACTCTCAATATCATCTCTAAGCCTATAGCCCACATATCCAAGGTTCTCCTCTCCTCTAAGTTATTTGGTATCCTTATGGTCATCGATGATCTTGTTATGGATAACCCAAAGATGGCATGAACATCCTCTATTGTGATACCCACCTCTATCACATCCCTATCCACCTCCCATCTAAAGGTGTTATTTAATCATTCCCAGCATCCTAGGAACATGCCTAATAGGTCAACACTAAGGGGGATCCTACATATCTCAGATATACCTCCTAGACCTATGTTAAAAAATCTAGCTTGATCTCCATTTGTCAATCTCTCTAAAAAATCTAGTAACCAAGACACATGCACCAACCTCCAAAATCTCAGTCATCTATACAACCAAGAAATATTAAAGGATGTATTAGTTCCTCCATGTCATGTATAATCACAATACATTCTCTACACATTTTTTTTACAATTCTAATTAAAAAACAAGCCTAATTTCTTTTACCTTATTCATTTTATGTTATTTATAACTTTCTTGGTCCCATTTTCCCTCCTTTGGTCATTTTGGGCCATTCTAACCCTTTTTCATCTTTCTACACACTTTTTCACATTTATTTTGGTTCCCTAGCTAACCTAGTTTGACCAAAATTTTACTATTTTTGTCATAGTTGACTTCACATTTTGAGTTAACCCTGTTATTTTTCCCTCCCTAGTTTTGAGTTTTCATTTTGGTCCCTACAGACTAGTTTCTCATTTTATTTTATATTTTTTTCCTATATATTACACAAGGTCGACCCATACCTACTAGGTTGACCATATGGATTTTACCCTATTTTTACCCTACTAGGTCAACTTGGTTGATTTAGTACATTTTGTGTGCTGACCTAGTACATTTTACCCAAAATATACATTTTACTCATTTTCTTCCTAGACCCTTCCAACCATTTCTCATCTTCCTATTTTCTACCCTTAGAATATAATTTTGTTCAATTTTGACGTATATAAATGCTTAAAAATAAATTTTATCAAAAATTTGCTTAATTCAAAACAAAATTTTAAAACTAGTTTGAGATCCATAGATGCATACCTGTAGTGCACTTGTTGCCACCTCTAAGTGTCCTCCTAATCTAGCTTGTCATTCCCTCACCATCCTAGCCTTGTTTGGTCTTAGAACTCTCTTTCCTCTCTTTCACAAATTAAAAATGAAAAATGAATTCTCTTTTTCCCTATTTAAAAACACTTTTTAGCAACTCAATTCATTCATTTTTTTCAAGTAGATTCCTTATTTTGCCTCTATCTTTGTTTTTTCTCATCTATTTTACAAATCATAAAATACATTAGAATCATGATGATGTAGAGATTATTCTCCACTATCATATGCCTATCTTCCAAGTTTTGTGATTTTTGGTTATTTTTACACTAACTCCTATAGGTTTGCCTAGTATACTCTACATTGGACACTTTCAGGTTTCACAGTCTACTTCTTTATCTATGGTACTAAGGTAATTTAAAAGTATGTGTTTCTTGTTATAATTATTTCATTCATCTTATTTGATAATTATTGCACCGAACTTAGTATTAGCATTATGTTTTATCATGTTCTATCTCTAAAGTACCATCCCATGTTGTACTTACATTACATGTGATAAGCTTTAGCTAGGGAATATATATACACATAACATTTTTAACTTTTATTAATTACTAATACTTTATATCTTCTAAGAACATATTGAGTCTCAATCTCTTTGAGTGTATGTCTTAAGGGTTACATCAGGAAACAGATGGGTAGAGAATTGGTGCTTCCTAAGATTGTTGTTCTTTTTACCACTTGTCATCCACAATCTAGCCTCCTAAAACCATTAAACCCAAGCTTATTCTTCTTAGTTATATATATTCCCATCACTTTCTTTGTTTTATCCTTCATTTCTTTCCTTAGAACTCTTTTAACTTGTCATTTATGTTAGGTCAACCAGGTCGACCTAACACAGTTTAGGGACTTTTTCTCTCTTTTGGTTTGTTGGCCTCTTGGTTGACCTAACACAAACCGAGTCAGTTAGACCCAAAAAAGTGCTAGGTAAAATGGGTTAACCTATCACATCCAACATTCCCAAAAAAATTTAGGGTAAGATACTACTATATATAAAAGGTAATTTACCTCCATTTCATAAGAGTAAAGAATTAAGTGAAGAAGTGCGAATGAACATCTGCCTATTGACCATTCTACTTGAGGAATAAAGATTTAAGGTTCAATAATTTCTTTGGAGCTCTAATCTCATATTATGGATAATTATTTTATATTCTTGGATAGGTTGTGTAGTCTAGAGCTGATTTATCTTAGTTATCCTTACATACCATGACAATCTCTTACAAAGCACCTTGGCCAAGGGGGAGATTGAGGCTTAGTGGGTTCATCTTCAAAGGTAAGTATTCCTAACTTTATTCATCCTTTGTAAGAGTAGATAAATAGAGGATATGTATTCTTATCTTCTATGTATTAGGATTTTGTATACATTGATGTGAGTATATGTATCTATACATGTTTAGTTTAGTTGTTTATTTGTTTTATTTCTAACCCCCACTTTGTGCCACAAGCTTTGGTACACACTAGATTAGATTTACTTTTCTTGTTATTAGATTAGTGAAATATTAAAGCATAGGAATTTTTAAGGGTTTTTGTGTGATTATGTTAGAATGTAGGATTTGTAACCCTACCTCACATGATGTGTTGTGACAAGTGATCCCCTAATCGGGTCTAATAGATCCTCACATTGGTCATGATCTCACTTAACAATTGTATTCTCCCAAATCAGAAGTGTAGGTGTACTCTATCCTAGATGATCCAAGATTATTTTATGGACATGATGCATTTACAAATTCATACAATTGGTTTTTCATGATAAATATCAATTCCACATTGAGCTACCCTTTTCCCTTCATGAAAATCAAATAAATCTATATCGTAGTTCCAAGATTCCTCATAAAGCCTACCAATCTTTCCTTCTTGTAAGTCCATCCAAGAAAGATCTTAGAAGGTGCAAGAGGAATGTTTTGAGGAGGCTAATTTTTATGTTTCATAGTAAATCATATAGGAACCTTTAGCTTTAGGTTTTCATGGAGACATCTCTAATGAGTTGGTTCATGATTTTAAGGATCATCTTGCCAAACAAGTTGATATTAAAAATTTAAATATTCAATATTCAATGGAAGCTCTAAAGGCAACACAATCTCATCTAGTTTTAGTTCCTTCATTCACACCTATGGCTATAGTAAGTATAAAGGAAGAAACTCCTAAACCCAAGTTCATGACTTGGAAATAGGTACATAAGTCCAAGGAGAGTGAAGAGAATTACAGTTTAAGACTAAATATTATTCTAGAAATCAAGCATGATATCATTGAACATCCACTCCTTTCTCCTCAAAATCCAAAGACCTTTCCTTCATGGAAATATATTTAAGAAAACATGCAATAGAGAGAGAAGGTGAAGGCAATTCAAGTATAGTAGCCTCATGAGTAGAATCAATCATCTATGGAAACACATTTGGAATTTTTTCATGTTTTTGAGTATTTTAAAGTGTCTATCATGGTAATCATTGAGAAGGAGCCTCTCATGTGTGAGGTGAATGAAAAAAGTTTCAACTAAAATGATGGGAGATGAGAAAGAGGTTTCATAACAAGATGAAGAAGACATCATCATTGAAACACTTTTAGGTAAGGATAAACATGATTTAATATTTCATAATGCCAAAGAAGATGAGTTTTAGATGCAAGATAACACATAAGAAGAAGAAGTTTTAATTGAGAATCAAGAGGTTGTTTCTCGAGAGATTCTTGATCACATAGAAGTTGTTATTCATTAAGATGTTTCTCAAGAACTTGTAGCAGCTAACAAGGATAAAATATAAACAAATATTTTTGTAAAAGGCAGCCATGAAGAGCACTCACATAGAGCCATTGTTGAGATGGATAACATTCCTAAAGTAGATGATCATTGGTAACATCTGTACCATGAGTTCTTGAGTGATATTGAAGAGCTTAAAATGGTATATTTGGATGATGAGATAGGGAAATGGGTTGGAGCTTCATATGAGGATTCCACCAATTTTTTAGAGCTTTAAGAAGGCAGTTTTATTTTAGGGACACCAAGTCAATATGACTTGAAGCCTGATTGGATATAAGAGGTGCCATTCTATATTGAAGATGAAGATGAAACAAGTGAAATAGATCAAGAACCTTCATATGACCCTAAAAGGTTTGAAATGTGTGATCAACATGTTTGAAATGGTAAGGAGGCTAATGAACTCCATGTATTTTCAAGTGATCATGAAGAAATGGCATTTTGGGATGATTTGGAGGGATTTTGTTCAAAATTTTATAGCCCCTTTCCACTCTATGATGAGCTTGAATATTATATTGTAAATAATATTAATGTAGAAGCTCATCTAAATTCTTATAGCCAGATTCAAGAAGAGAATAATGACATGTTACAACCATGCTTGTCAAAATTGAAAGATCTTAACAAACCACTACCTCAAATAGAACATAATGAAGACACCAATCCAAGAATATCAATTGAGTTACCAATAAAATCATTGAATGAGAATGTGATAAATCATCATTAACCCATTAATGAAGAAGAATTAGCATTATTATTGTAAAGTAGAAGAATGTGGGAGGAGGATGATTAGGTCTTGGATCCATATAAATAATCCATGCACCTGAAAATGGAAATAGAAGAACCATTTGCTTCCCTAAGAGACTATGAATGTCTAAGTTCTCTTATTTATAAAAAAATCCATCCAAAGGAAGAAATTACACTTCAAGGTTCTATGGTGGACAAAATAGCTTTCCATTTGACCCTAGAGGAAATATTTTAATTTTAGGTTAGTTATTTAGGTTGTTTGTCATGTTGCAATAAGTGAATGCGACAAGAAATAGTTTACTTCCCTTTTATTTTTTTTGTCTTATTTTCTTGTTTCCTTAGGTTAGTTGTCCTTGCTTCTTAGTTTAGTTATTTTTTTCCTTTCTATCTTGGTGTTGTTATAGTCAAAAGATGTGTTATAAAGTATAAAACATATGTTTAGTAGTTAAAAGAGTCATAAAGTCATTTTTTTTCAAATTACCATTTTTATGTGAAATATAGTAGGTTCTCTTGACTAGCAGGCTCGTCAACCCATTTGAGTCACCAAAAATATTGGCAATTTTGCCTATCAAGGCCAAATTCCTACCCTTGTAATAAAAAAAAATTCATAGTCATCATAGTATCTTATTTGTAAAGTGAAGAGTGAGTTTTTTAGTGTCATGTTCATTTTTTCAAGTTTCATTCTAAGGTTTTGATAAAGTTTCAAGTGGTTCTTAGATCTAAAAGTTCTTTGAAAGAGATGGTTCATGACTTGTCATGAAGTTTTTTAACATATTTTGATACAATAAAGGTAAGGATTGATTTATAAAACTACAAATGTGATCAAAATGTATTAAAATTTAATTTGAAACTTTTTATAGGGTTATGATGTGCTTATATGAATTTTAGTGGGAGTTTTCCTGTGTAAAATTATGATTATTTTACTAAAAAAGGATAAATTTTAGGTCTTTAAATGTAAAATATGGTATTAAAAGGCCATAGATTTATTAAAAATACATTTTATAACATTAATTGTATGAATTTATGTTATAAATAGAGTTTCATATTTAGATAATGTCACTTGAGGCAATTTTAAGTATGAAAAGGGTCTTTTTAGGCTCCCACGTGCCAATTTTGGCTATTAAAAGGTGTAAAATGACTAAATATTTGTCCTAAATTAATTTTGACTCATGTATCTATTAATGCACTAATTTTTGTGGTAAATTAATAAAGCTTTGAATAAAAGGGGAAAAAGAGACATTTTATGCATATTTTCAAGCTTAGTATGAAATTATATGGCCATCCATATGGTGGAGCTCATGAATAGAAGAAATAGGTAATATCAGATGTTATATAAGAATTTCATGGTAAAATAAATAAAAATAAGCTCAAAATAAATCTCTTCCCTTCACCTTACTAGTTTGTACACAAGGAGAGCTCTTCAGGATTGTAGGTGGTACGATTAGGAGAGACAATATCTAGGTCTACAATTTTGGGCAAAGAAATTAGACTCAAAGGGATTTTTATTGGAGAAAACAATTATAAAATTAGTTATCTCTACATAATTAATCATCCATTTGAATTCAAGGCATACATCAATAGGCTTGCATCAAGGAAGGCAGTCAATTTTCTATAGTTTCTCCTCATCAAGGCATCATATCAAGAAAATTCAAATTGGCATAGATTCTTAGGTAGTGACTCACCTTTCCATGTTATCCATCAGTTAGTTTTCACATATGTGAGGACCAAATATATTTCAAGAAGGAAATATGGTGAAATTTTTCAATCTACAAAGGATGAAAAATTATATGGTCTATGAGAGAAAAGATTTAAATATTCTTAGTTTCTTCTTAGCAGGGTTCTCCTTCATGTTTTAATATGTTCCTAATGTAAGTTTCTCATGATATTATTCCAAAAGATCCATATTAAAGTCCATCATGGTGTTATTATTCTCAATCATATTAAAATACTTATTTATCAAATGTTAAGGTTGTTTAGCATTTGTTAATGTACTTAACATAGTCATAGGTCTCGAATTCAACCTATTAACTTCCTCTAATGGCTTCCAAATTGATATATCAGGTAGAGGATAGGATTGTGCTTGCATATAATGATTTAAGGTACATCTATCATTTCCATTTCATTCTATTTTCACTTCATTTTAGTTTTTCTCCATGGTCACTATCATGCACATCATTTTTTCATTGTGTTCATACTCCTTTCACCCTTCATTCAAGTTTCCCATCCTCCATTCATCATCATTCCCCCTCCCATTCATCTAAAACCCATCATCCATCATAAGAGGAGGTAAAAACAATTAGAGGTTATCATGGTCATTTAAGATATAGGTTATAAACACTAATAAATAATCATACACAACCAAGAAGTTGACCTACAAAAAGTCAATAGTACATTGATGGTTTCCATGAAGTACATTAGCCAAGACAAATTAAGAAGGTGCATTTTAATCAAAATACATCCTAAAACTAAAATAGGTATAATAATAATCATCATATCCATGGGTGGTGACATTCTCAATGTCAAAAACATAATTTGTACATATAAATGAGGTATACATAGTCATCTTATGTTAGGAAGAGACATAACCTTTTTAAGGATGACACTATGGTATGGATATATGATTGAAACTTGTTTGTGAGGTGAAATGGTTATTTTTCATATTAAGCCTTCATTCATGATTATGAACCATCATTATTAAGTCAAGTGTCCTTCAAGCTCCACATATAGGCTTGTACATTGGTAGCTTATAATAGGTAAGGGTTTCAACCTCGTCAAGAAGCCTATCAAGATGAAGGAAGACTAAGTAGACCACCACAATGCATAGATAAGCATGGGGATTTTTAACCATTATATATATCTCAACAATGATAATTGTAATTTTCAAATATGTCTAATGAAACACCAATTTACACCTATAGTTAGCCATAAGAGCAAGCTATAGCCAATAAGATGAACAATAGCAAAGAAGAAGTTTTCAAGGTTTAGACCATTTCAAGGAGGATATTGATATTGTATTGAAATCATTTGAAAAATCAAAGGAAATTTTACACCTCTTTTCACATTTTTTCAATCTTTATAAAGCCTATACCCTATCATAGTCCATATAAAGGACATTACATCATACATTGTGGTCTGTAAAGGAGGAGTTTGTCTTCATAATTATGTCATGATGGTATGATATTAAGAATGTATAACATTCAAAAGTAATGAATTAAGTTATGGTTTTTGGAGACATAAAGTAATATAAAATTATTTGAACACTCATTTTTAATAAATCATCACCTACAACCATCATCTACAGTCTTTATTTCAAGCTAGTTTGACAATAAGTGGAGAATATTTTTCATGGTTTAATAATGAAGTTTTGTATTAAAGAGAAAATTCATGAGAGTAATAATGATATAATATAAAATTTATTTAATAAGATATTATGAACTTCATGTGACATTAAATCAATCATTTCACCTCAAAATATCACCTACGGTCAAAGTAAGAGCTATTAGAACACATGCTTATCTTTAATCTCATAGAGAATAAGGTCAAATTTCTTCATCTTATGGAGTTTCATGATTATAAATGGTTAAAAATTATAAGAGTTTTAAAATATCTTAAGGATAAATTTTAATGTTACTTAAAACACCTAAGGACTTAGCCAAGACTTCTTCAAACACCCACCTATAGCCTTGAGTTCTCAGGCATCCTTTAAGCTAGTATGTAGGTTGATAACATAAGGGTCTATAGAGAAGTTTTATGTTTAAAAGGTATTATTTAATAAGATAATTTGATATGAGATAAATATATCAACATGAAGATAGGGTTAACACTCATGAATCATAGTCAAGGTTAACTCTAGGCAAACATCTATAGCCATACATGGCATTTTTATAGAACAGTCACATGCCTCAAGGTTCAAACCAAAGATCATTAAGGAAAAGTGATCCATGATGAACATATAGAGTGAGTAAAATTTTTAAAATGAAATATCCAACACCTTGATCAAGTCATTCAATCACTGATAGGAGCATAAATGTGAAGTTATAATAAGACTATATGGATATTGACTATGTAGAATCCTAAATACACAATTTAAGAGTCAATATGGTTATAAGGAGAATATGAGAGTGGTTTAAAGTGGTTTAAGATATATTAAAGGAAAAAATTTATGATTATACAGCTACTAGACATGTTTAATCCTCATGAACACCACCTACATCATTGTTGGCATATAATCATGATGAGATTTATTAATGAGCTAAGGCTTGAAAATAGGTGGCATGAGGTTATAAGTTGAAAATGAAAGATTATACCATTTAAAGGAGGAGTTTTATTACATTTTAAAGTAATACTTATCATTCTTAGGTACAAACCAAGATTAAAAAGAAGAAACATAGTCTTAAGATTGAACAACATAGGTAGCTCAAGTTAACTCTTAGAAAAAGTCATCCACGGGGCAAAATATGCTTGAGATAGCCTTGAAAATTGTTGGAGATACTCATAATGAATTTTTATAACTATATATGGTTTTATATATGTCATTTAATAAGTTAAAGTTCCCAGTATTTTTACACAGTCAACTACATGTCTTTTCATAGTCAAATTGGAGTAGATAGGCTTCTTAAGGTGATTTGAGAGTGTTTTAAGAAATGAAATAGATTTTGGAAGCTAAAGGGAGAGTGAAAGTGTCATATAAACATATAATTGATAGGATAATCTCATGTTATAAAATCAATCTCATAAAAACTCCATTCAAACACACATGCATGAGTCATCTCATAGGGAATCTTATGAAGCCTCAAGGTAAAATGGAGTTTGGGGAAAAAAAGGAGGTCATAGTAAGTGAAATTGAATGTGAATTAGTATTTTTTAATCCATCATATCTAATTATAGTCACATAATAACTCAAAAAAATATTTTTGGCCAAATAGGCCTAAAGCTAGTTGTTGAGGTCAACATACCCCCATTCTTGAAAAATGGGGACCCTTGTGTTAAATTATGCATATTTTGTACCTTAGAATTGAAAATTCACTTGATCAGAGTGTCATTAGCATGTTTTTACATCATATTATTTGAATATCATTCACACCATGTTATGGTTGGCTTATTTTTTTATGGCTTTAGTTTGATCTTATCTAAAATTACTAACATTGGATATCTATGTTTCAGGTTACAAATTTAACACAACAAGGTAGTACACAAGGGTGAGATGATGAGGTAGTCTCTTGTATAAATGATCTTCCATTTAGTATAGAATAAGATGAATTTGGTCATGAAGCTATAATGAGGCCTCTCATGGAGATGGGAAAATAATAGGTATAAGAATATTTCTTTTGGGATGAACTAGAGGAATTGTGTTTGAGAATTAGCATTAAACAGACATCTATTAAAATATGAAATGGGTAATACTCAAGGATTTGTGTTAAATGTTAAATTTCCCATTTTACTATCCTTTGGTTTATAATTGATTAATTAAATTCATATTTTAATTTCTAAAACCCTTAGTATATATTTAGTCTAAGTACTCCTTTTCAATTCAAATTTCATGAGAGCTTTTATTTAAATTTTTGCACGAATACTTTAATTTGACTTAGTTTATAATTTATCCTAAGGTCCTAGTCATGTTTATTAAAATGACCAATACCTTAGTAAAAATATTTATCCTAATTTATTCACATATTGAGCCCCCTTTGTTTCCTTTTATCTTAGAGTGGTCTAACTAAAAGTGGGGTCCCTTTTATTATGTTTCTAAATTAGCTTAAGTCTTTAGCCTAAAGCTTTATTCATATTTATTAACATGAATAAAAACATTATTATAAGACTTTAGATTAAGTTTTATGTTCCTTGAGTCTTAATTAAGTATTTTCATTATCCTCAAGAACCAATCTCATTCGACTACCTAGATGATAATTTATGGCACACATTTGATCAGATGGGGAAGATTTGACGATGTGAAGACAAAGTTGGAATTTAAAAAAAAAGATCCAAAAAATATCAGATGCCCACTGGAAAAACATGTTAGCCTTATAGAAATGATATTATAGAGTACAAAAATCCCATGAGGATACCAAGTGGCACATACTCAGACCCTAGTATAGATAGTAGATAATGGTGTTCCATCCCTCAAATCATGATCTAATAGAGCACGTTGATCCCCTCAAAGAATATTTGATGGTGCGAATCAAAGTTTGTAAATTCAAGGATCTTATAGACAAACATATAAATGACAAGTGGAACAACTTCATACCACAAATTAAAATTTGAGAAACTTTTAATGATTGATGGTATGCATTCATTTATACACATTCCAATCAATGATTTATGGAGTAAGGATAAAATTTATGGATCAGGATCAATGGTACACATTTATCTAGAAGAAATTGATCTGATGGTGTGAGATCGATGTGGAATTTTTAACAAAGCTGGGATGAGCATGGTAGTCAAAAGTGTCACAATTTTAGGAAATATTTTAAGATAGCTAATGGATTTCAATCCTTTAGATCTAGATTAATGGTCTACAACAATTCATGTAGGGATAATTGGATGGCATGAGATGAAAGAAGAATTTTCAAAAAGGTAATGGCCACTTTTAGAATATTGATGAACAAAATTCCATGGAGATGCCATGGTAGAACCACATAAGCTAGACCAGCCAGTTTAAGATATTTTGTAGATTCACGGCAAGGCAAAGGTAAAAATTGGAAATATAAATAAAATTCAAATAATGAAGTTCATATGGGTTTGATATGCTGCAACCATTAAATCTCTGAAGAAACCTTCAAAAACCTTAGCAAGGATAAGGACCCTAATTGGACCCTACAAGCATTATAATTAAACCAAATTAGATTAAATTATCATATGTACAAGAGAATTTGAACTAGAGGTTGAATTATAATCCACTAGTGAGAAATTTAATAGAATTTCCAAAAATGACATCTTGGAAAAGTGTTTCAAGGAAAGATGTGAGAAAATGGTCATGGGAGATGAAAGATCTTTCAAATGATCTCAAAAAATTAAAGGATAAATAAGTGCACATATTGGGAAGAATAGTCAAGAATCCCACCACAACTAGTCTAATTGGTCTAATTACAGATGATGAATTCAAGCAAAGAGCATCCCAATTTATGCAAGGGGTAACAAACCAAAACATAGGTAAACTATTGCTAATAATAATAGGATCATGGATGTGATTCTAATAATAAATGAAAAGATTAGTGAAGACAGAAACATCAAAAAGGCATTAATAAGGGTAGATAAAGAATAAAATATCTTATTAGGTTAAATGAAGGAGCTCTTCATGAAACTAATTGTTGACCTTAATCTAATTGAGGAAAAATATTATAGAATGAAGATCCTACTAGAGAGACAAAATTGCAACAAAGGGTTCTCAAATTTAGATTAGTTGGCTTAGGAATATTATTTTTGTATCTTAACATTGTATAGTTCTTAAATATAATATTGTTTTATAAAGTCATGTACATCTTATAAAGCACATTGTTTGTGGTTAAGTCCATTCGGGAATATCTAGAATATTGTAAAAGGGACAGCTGTCCTTGACACTTATCTAATTGCATGTTGAGAAGGAATGATCCACATATATCATGAATTGTATATATAAAGGATTATTTTACTTTTTATATAGGGGGTATTTTTATATATTCAAAATTACTTTGTCAACTTGGAGCAAGCAGTACAAGTAATAAATTCTATAAAGTTTGTCCAATACTTGTCTATGTGTTTACTATCATGGCTTCTCTCTCACTTGCATGGTTTAATTTCCATATCTTAATTGTTATTATGAATTATTTATGTTCACCTTTAAATGTAGAGTTATTAACTTGTGATAATGCTAGGTTAATTGAAATATCCTAGGTTCATTTTATTTTATTTACTCTTCTTGAATTTGGGCTAATGCTATTTGCTTGAATGAGTAAATATTTAAAGTGAATCTAGTTTTTATTTGAATTATTTCACACCATCCTTAGATGTTTACCTAATATTAAATAATATTTGAGCTTATGATAATTCATGTCATACATTTCTTCTCTGCCCTACCCTTCTTGTTGCTCCTTTTTTTAATCAATTCACTCTAGTTTAATTGTCAATGTAAATATCCATCTTATATTAGTTATTAGATTAGATTTTGATCATAATTAACTATTATTAGCATAAAATACTTAATATTTTACATAGATTAGATATTTGGACATAGTGGCTCCCAACCACTAAATTAATATAAATTTTTGAAATAGATCACTTGTTTTGCCTCTATTCCATCAATAGATAATAGGATTATCACAATCTGTAACTCATGCACTGAGTTCTCAATAATTTAAAAATGATAAGTGTTTCTTAAACACTCTATGCATCTATGATACAATTTAGGCATCAATATGAGGGGCTTTGCTACTGCTAGAAGGAGGACTTAATCTAAAGATTTATAAATTTGAATTATCTTTGATAATTTTTAGTAAATTTTGTTCAAATATCAATTGATTCTTTACATATTTGTGTTATTATTTGCTCAATTATTAAAGATCACTAATATTCATGATTTTAGACCAATCTTTGGGCTTCCTTTTGCCAAGGATTGATATTATTTGAAGATTAATCGGTAAGTGTTGTATAGGTAACTTAAACTTTGTAAATATACCAAGTTTAAGGTTAGTGATAGTAGTTTTGCTCAAAGATTGATTGATTCTTTACATGTTTATGTTTATTTATATTATAAGTGTAAATATCCCTATCATTCATCAGTTTAGACATATATTTGAGCTCATTTAGTTAAATATAATTGTTTTTTACATGTATTTGTAAAAATTTGGCTTAACATACCAATCTAATCATTGATCTTTGTAAAGATAAGGTTGATACATCATATTTTAAATAGGTTGAAGATTTTACAAGATGGAACTACCACAAGTAAGATCCTCATCAAGGTATGGCATGGTTAGGAGGATCTTTTATCAATGTGCCTAGCTATGTACATGACTTTACAATAAATCTTAAAAGGTATTTGCCTTCTTTCAGTCTTAATAATTTTGTCACAATTGAAGAACATGTTAAGAGCTAAGGCTACTTTGAGACTTCTGAATGTAGTTTATGAATATGTAGTATGTATATTATTTCCCTTTACTTTCAAAGATGTTACATATGAATGTTTCTTTATCTTACTTGAGAATTACATTATTAGTTGGAATATATTTTAATGATTACTTCATTGACCAATTTCAAAAAATTATTACTCTATGCATTCTATATCAACAATTCACCATTATTAAGAGATATTTTAGTGAGACCATTAGATCCTTTAACACTACATTACAAAAAATGTTTATTGGAACCATATACCCTTATAGACCTAATGAGGATTTATCTTTAGAGATTTACAAGGATGCTTTGGATCCCATTACTTATATGTTTCTTAAAAGGTCTATTAGAGTCATAAACACCTTAGCATTGGATTATTATAAATTTATAACAACCAATGATCAAATTCATCCTCAAGGTCAAATTGCATATGCTATACCAAATGTTAACCCTAATTTCCCAACACTAAATATCATTCCTAATGCTAATCAGAATGTGTCTACCTTAAATTAGACACCAGTCTTGAACCAATTGCCCTTAAACTATGCCCATGTCGGCTAAAATTTGGGGTTCTCAAATAATGCTACAAATGGATTTCATCCATAAGAACCGAGAAATTTAATGCCAACCACTAGTAATAACAATCAAGATCATAAATCCTAAGAACCAAATAATGAGAATGAATCCATACTTAATATGGTTCAAAATCTGAAAAATAATTTTCTTTAATTGCAAAATCAAGTTTGAAATACTAGGGAAAACTCCAATAGAAACTATGCTTCTCAAAGGTTTAATAGACCTATAAATAGGTTTCATGATAATATGAATAATAGGTCATCTAAAAACATACATGAACTAAATGTTTATGATATAGGTCCATCTGATCATTGTAATGTATTTAAAATATATCAAAATGAAAAGGATACATTTGAACCTATGTTTAGTCAAGACATTATTGTAGGGACATATGGGTTTGTAAGGACATCTAAATATTTCATGGCATAGGCTTTTGATTTTCCATTAAAATAAGAAAATTAACCTAAAGATGCTCTATAAGAAGGAATATCCATTCAAGATGAGAAAGCATATGAAAAAGATAAAATACAAGCTAACCTCTCTTTAAAATATATCTATGAAAATAATCCATATGAGGTGATTACAAAAATTAAGGATATCCCTTAATAAACTGACCAGTGGTAACATTTATACTATGATTTTTTGAAAGAGATTTAGGTATTATAAGACAAAAATGGCATCTTGGAGATCCCAAATGAAGATGAGGTGGGACTTGATTGGATAGAAGAGATGCCTTTCTACATTGAGGATAAAGATGAAACAAGTGTAGTAGAACAAGAATTCCATATGACACCTTTAAAAGGTTCAAAGAATCTGATCAAATTGATTCAAATAGTAAGGTTGAAAATGAATCTCTTTCCCTTTTAGTTGATCATGATGTGGTATCCTATCATGAATATGTGGAAAGTTTTATTATAAATATTAGTAGTCCATCTCCACTTCAAGCCAAACTTAATGAAGACATCAGTCTAAGAATGACAGTTGAGCTACCATCATTGAATAAGGATGATATAACTCACTATGAGTATATTAATGAAGAAAATTTATCATTATTGATGTAAGATAGAAGTATTTGGGAAAAAGGTATTTGTGTTTTAGATCCATATATTCAATCTACGTACTAGAGAATGGAGATAAGGAATCAAGATACATCACACAAAAGACATGAACACACAAGTGCTCTCATCCATAAGAAGAGGCCATTGAATGGAAGTAATCATGCTTCAAGGTCTTATGTTAGGATAAATAACTTTCCATTTGATCCTAGATGTAGGTTATTTATAGAGTTAGTGTAAGGCTTAGTTTAGTTGCTTTCCTATTTCTTTCATTCCTGTCCCTTGTTTGTAAGTAGTGCTTGTAAATATATTTTTTTCTTGTTATTTGTTTTGATTTGTGTTTGGTGTGTTTTCTTTCTTTGCTTTGTTGCTTGATTTTAATAATTCTTTTTCAAGATAGTCCCCATCTTGAGATTCATATGATCACTCAAAGAAACCTCATAGTTTAGGAATACAAGTTTGACTTCTCAACATTGGTTGATCATGGATTGTTGAGGTATGAGCTTAATTCTATAGTTTAGAGAAACTAGTAAAGACTAATGGATAAGTTTATTGTTCCCTAAGATTTTAAATCTTGTTCTGATCTAATTTTGGTTTTAATAAGGATTGCATGTATAGGGTGAAATCTTAAACTATTGGTACATAGTCATGTTTGCACTTAATAAACATTATTATATGGGACAAAGTTTAAAACTAAAGATGATTGTCTAAAAATAAAACATTTGACCAAATCCTTAAACCTAGATAAATTAGTTCTAAACCTTTGATAGAAAGCCAAAATGACCTAAAAAATAAAAAATAATAATTTATTACAAAAATTCAAACACTTTTTAGGTAGAGGTGATTCTGGTAATCTCTACCAAGGCTATAAACACCTAGATAGAAATGGAGCAAGGCCTTCATCAGATCCAAAGGCATCTCTATTAGGGATATGGATGCTTGACTAGGAGTAAATTAATACCCAAGCCTTTCCTGAGCTAAAACATGGCTCTTAATGGACATCTAAAAATGTTATAAGTTAGTGTTAATGGTTAAAGTCATGAAATCTAGAAGTTGTTCCCTACATCCCATGGCAAACAATAATTGAAATCAAATCACACACATAACATGACTAGATATTGATGTTTGATCCTAATTATTCATGTGAAAATCTTATTTCAAACATAAATTGATCTAAACAATGGTGATCAATCAAGTGGAATAACTAACTTAATTATTAGTCTAAACCAGAATCTTTGAATTTTAACACATTACTATGTTTCCCATAGAAGTTGCCATTTGTTAAGGTCAACATACCCCCATTTTGTAAAAATGTGATTCTTGTGTTAAATTGTGAAAATTTTGTACCTTAAAATTGAAAATTCACTTAATTATAGTGTCATTAGCGTGTTTGCACATATTCTTTATATGAAGATCATTCACACCATGGTCTGGTTGTCTTATTTATTCATGGCTCTAGTTTGATCTTATCTAAAATTATTAACATTGGATATCTATGTTTATAGGTTTAATGAAGTTCATTTGAAATGGAAAATACTCAAGGTTTTTTGTTAAACATTAAATTACCCCTTTTACTAGCCTTTAGTCTATAATTGATTAATTAAATTCATATTTGAATTTATAAAACCTTAGTCTAGATTTAGTCTAAGTACTCCTTTTGAATTCAAATTTGGTGGGATATTTTATTAAAAAATTTATTGGAACACTTTAATTTGACTTATTTTATATTTTATCCTAAGGTCCTAGTCATATTTAAAATTGACCAAGACCTTAGTCTAAAATTTTTATCATAAGTTCTTCACATCTCGAGCCCCCTTTATTACATTTTATCTTAGTGTGGTCTAACTAAATATGGGGTCCCTTTTATTATGTTTCTAACCTAGATTAAGACTTTAGCCTAAATCTTTATTAATATTTATTAATATGAATTAAAAAATTAGTCTAAGACTTTATCTTAAGTTTCATGTTCCCTAAGATCTGACTTAATTATTTTCATTATTCACAAGAACTAGTCTCGCTCGACTACCCAAATCATAATCTATGTCATGTATTTGATCAGATGGGGAAGATTTGATGATACAAAGACAAATTTGGAATTTTAAACAAATATCCAAGCAAATGTGTGACTACCATGTGGTGAAATCACATTATCCCTATAGAATGGACAATACAAAGTGTAGAAAGCCTATGGGGCTACCAAGTGGCATGACCTCAGAGCATAATATAGATAATAGACAATGGTGTTCCATCCCTTAGATTATGATCTAATAGATCTCCTTGATCCCTAAAAATAAAATATGATGGTGTAAATCAAATTTTAAAAAGTCAAATACCCTATGGACAAACACATAAATGATAATTGACACAACTACATGCCATAAATTAAAACTCAAGCATCTTTTAATGATCGATGGTGCATGGAACAAGGATATAATCTAGGGATCATTATTAATGATGCACATTCATCTGAAGGAAATTTATTTGATGGTATGAGATCAATGTGGAATTTTCAACAAATTTGGGACAAGAATGGTAGAGACAAGTGTCATAATGATAGGAAATATTGTAAGATAGCCAATGGTGTTTAATCTTTTTAATCTAGATCAATGGTCTATATTAATTTGTGTAAGGATAATTATATGGTGTGAGATCAAATAAGGATTTTCAAGAATAAAATGGTAACTTTTTAAATATTTATGAATAAAATTCCATGAAGATGCCATGGTAGAGCCACATAAGCTAGACTAGTTAGTTTAAAAGATTTTACAGATTTATGGCAAGGAAAAGGTATAAATAGGTGATCTAAATAAAATATGAGGTATGAAGTTCATATGGGTTTGACATGTTATCACCATTAAATATCTAAGGAAACCTTAAAAAACCCTATCAAGCATGACAACCTTAATTAGACCCTATGAGCATTATAATTGAGCCAAGAAATATTAAATTATCATTTATGCAAGAGAATTTAACCTAGAAGTTGAATTATAGTCCACTAGTGAGAAATTTAATAAAATTTCTAGAAATTACAACTTGGAAAACTATTTCAAGGGATGATGAGAACAAATGGTCTTAGGAGATGGGAGATCTTTCAAACAATCTCAAATTATTAGAGGATACATCAATGCAAGCATTAAGAAGTTTAGTCAAGGATACCACCATAACCAGTCCAATTGGTCTAATTATAGATAATGAATTCAAGAAAATATCATCCCATTTTATGTAAGGTATAAAGAACCAAACCATAGGTAAGATTGTTGATGATAATAATAGGATCATGGATAAGATTCTTACTATAAAGGAAAAGATTAATAAAGCCAAAAACATCAAAAGGGTATTAATAAGGGTAGATAAAGACCACAAGAGCTTAGCAAGTCAAATGAATATCTTCATGAAACCAATTTTCAACCTTAAGCTAATTGAGTAGCAACATTATAAAATGAAAATCTTATTGGAGAGACAAAACTACTAAAAAGGGTTCTCAAAGTCAGATTAATTGACTTAGGAATATTCTTTTTGTAGCTTAACATTCTATATTTTTTAAATAGAATATTATTTTATAAGGGCATGTAAATATTGTAAATAAAATTGACCGTGGGTTAGTTCATTAGGGAGTATAGAAAACATTGTAAAAGGGATAGTTGTCCCTAACACTTGTCTAGTTGCATGTTGAGAAGGAATGATCGACATATCTCATGAATTGTCTATATAAAAGGGTATTATAATTTTTAAAGAGGGGTGAGTTATTAGATCCAAAATTTCTTTTTAAACTTGTAGCAAGTATTACAACCAAGGAATTATACAAAATTTGTCTAATACTTATCTTTGTGTTTGTTATCATGGCTTATATCTCACTTTCTTAGTTTAATTTCTAGATTTTAATTGTTCTTATGAATTCTTGATGTGCACCTTTAAATCTAGAGTTGTGCTAGGTTAATTTAAATCTCTTAGGTTCATTTAATTTTATTTACTCTTCTTGCATTTGGGCTAATGTTGTTTACTTGTAGAAGTAAATCTTTAAAGAGAATCTAGTTCTTATTTGCATTATTTTACACTATCCTTAGATGTTTTACTAATGTGTGATGAGATTTGAGCTTATGATACTTCTTGTAATACATTGTTTAAGTACATGTCTAGATGAAATTTGAACTTTGTCATGATGTTTGGAATGAAGATCAACAACATGTTTCTTCTCTGCCCTACCCTTCCCATTGCCCCTTTTTTTAATCAATTCACTCTAGTTTAATTATCATTGTAAATATCCATCTTATATTAGTTATTATATTATATTTTTATCATAATTCACTATTCTTAGCATATAATAATATATATTTTAATAGATTAGTTATTTGGACATGATGGCTCTCAACCACCAAATTAATATAAATTTATGAAACAAAACACTTATCCTACCTCTATTCCATCAAAAAATAACATGATTATCACAACCTACAACTCATTAAGTGAATTATTAGGAATTTAGAAATGATAAGTGTTTCTTAAACACTCTGGGCACTTGTGACACATATTTAGGCATCAACACTAGCCTTAAGGCCTTAAGGCTTATAATACTGAAAGGAATTTAAATATCATTTCCAATGAAATATGAAACCATGAGAATTTGTGGTGAGATTTTTTATGTGTCATGAAGATTTTTCAAGTAGATATAATTAATTTAAAGGCCACATTTCATCTTTAAGAAAAAATTCAAATTTTGCAATCAAGACACCCATTAGAACTAGTTATTTAAGTGCTCATATCTTTCACCACATAAAGAGTTTGGATAAATTATATTATCCTATTGTTATGACCCCATATTAACTTATAATTAATGAAAAATTGAGGTTTTTTGAGGGGTTTTTCTTTATGAAAAATTGATAAGAGCATAAGCATGTTTAGAATACAAACAAAACCCTATAGATAAACTTCTTTACATAGGTATCATTTCATACATTTTACATGGGAATGAAATATTCTCAAATAATTTGAGTGGGTATATATAATAGATATTCATGGAAATAATTTTGGGTTTGGAAGAATGTATTTTATGAACTATCGTTAAAAAGGTTCACCTCTAAAACCCTCCCAAACCCTCATAAGGACCAATTTTGAGAAAATTATCACTTATTAAAATAAAAACCTCATGAATCAACTAAAACCTATTTAAACATAAATTAAAATTATATAATGTCCTATCAATGGTAAATTTTTTTATGTAATTATATGTATCATGGTAGAAAATAGGTTTTTTGAGAGAATAAAACATAAAAGATGAGGTACAGGGCAGTTTACATGAAATAAAATCCATTGAGATAAACTTTTTTAAATATTTATTCATTAAAAAGTCATTAAATAATAAAAAATACTCCTATAAATTCCCCTACTATCTCATTCAAAATAGCCACTCTATATGAAATTTATGTAGCTTGACCTAGTTAACTAGTTTGATTAATTTGTTGGTGTCTCTTCCTCAAGAGGACATTATTTATATATGGATGGTTATTTTAGGTATAATATAATAATATTTTTAGGTATTAAAAATTTTATAAAATTTTTAAAAATCCATCAAGTGAAAGAAGTAGGCTACTAGGCCTATTTGAGCAATCAAACAAATAGGAAATTGGTGTTGAATAGATAAAAAATGAGTTTATGAGGAGTTACCACACTTAATTAATAATATTTTTTTGGAATTAAAATTAAATATCTACTCTTCATGTGGATTTATCATGTAATTTCAGTCTTTAATTGCCAATTCATGCAAAGGAGGGCTTAAGTGAGAGTTATCTTATCTTAAGTGCCAATCACTTCAGTTGTCTGATCCTTGAATAAAAATCATGTATGTTACTTTATATTAATGAAATATAGGGCATTAAAATATATTTAAATCACT
Source organism: Torreya grandis (assembly GCA_037957365.1). Lineage (NCBI taxonomy): Eukaryota > Viridiplantae > Streptophyta > Pinopsida > Cupressales > Taxaceae > Torreya > Torreya grandis. The sequence goes on along the minus strand of JARHVA010007318.1, from coordinate 162,495 downwards.
TTAATTGGATTTTTTAGACAAGTTATGGCACAAAAAACATGCAAGGTGGAGCTTTGACAAGTCAAATTGGCCCATCACTTTATTATAATGCTAAAAGGAGTTCATGCAAGGAATTTCAAAATAAAGAGAAGTCTTAAGGACTATTATTATAAATTTGTATTTTAAATTTATTGTATTTTATGTTTATATGTCTTCCTCTTCTCTCTTAAATTCCAATCTCTTAGCTTTCTCTTTTCTCATATTCTACATATTCATGCTTTCAAGCCTATTTTCAGGATCCCTCTCTAGGGCATGATTAAAATTTTCCAAGATTGAGATTTTCATACTTTTTAAATAAATAGATTATTTTCAAACTTAAATATTCTATTATAGTGTGATATATTGGTTTTATTTTCACATGTGGTAGCATTTTCTCCCTTCGCAGGTCCTAATCTCACATAGTTACTAGTATGTCATCTTATGTAGGTCATATTTAGAGTTTGATGTTGATTTACTAAGCTAACAATGGATGTATTTACTAGAAAGTGATTTTAATAATTCTTACCATCATTTCCCTCATTATTTGATCATTTTATGAAACCTTTATGATAAACACTATTACATAGGAGTCATTTGGAGTTGTAGATTCAATAGTTTGTATTGTTCATTAGTGTTTTATGAGATTGATTAGAGTGGATGAACTAGAAGTATAGGTGTATCACCAATAGTAAGATAGGATTTCCCATTTTCAACAATATTTATAACACTTTTCATCATATAAAAATTAGTAGGTTTTAATAAGTTGATCATAAGTGATACATCAGAGGAGCTAGTCTCACAATCTAGAGGTCTAGTCTAAGTACAGATGTCCCACTATCTTAGAACATTCCAATGTTAGTCTAGGTGTGAAGGAGATCTTAAGTAATAAACAACATTCCTTCAGTAGGGTGATATATGTGTTGATAACATCTACTTTTCAACATCTAAATCTAGGTCAATCAAAGGAATTTCCTATTCAGTATAATACCCAATTTACTTAAAAGTAATTTCAAGCATGAAAATTCATGTTAGTCCATTAGATTCATCATCAAATTATAATTTTATTTTCATTATGAACTATTTTACCATATTTTGGGATGAAAGGATAATCACACATTTAAAAATTGGGGAGGTAACTTTAGCTGGATCAGTGGTAGGTTTAGAGGCTTCAAAATCTAATAAAGCATTATTATCAAGCTTAATATTAGTAGATGGAATTAACTCATTAGTTATAGGATATATTTTGAGGGTTAAAATACTTGGTGAATGACATATGAATAGGTGAGATATCCAACTACATACTTGATATGTCTTATAGATTGATTACCATGATATGGCAAGGAACTATGAAGCATAATTTTCAAAATGTTTTAAAATGTAGGGTCACAAAACTTGAATTTAATATAGACATTGGTAACATGGATAAAACCATGTGTAAAAAATATAGTATCCATTTGGAACATAAAGGTTTTATCTCTATATTTTGTAGGTACACATGGCACATCATATTTTTATTTAGTCTTTATCCTATAGACATTGTTCCTATCAATTTTTGGTGAACTAGCATATGGTACAAGTGATATACATATCACTTATATTTATAAAAAAATGTGAACTAAGACTCAAATCATTATCTAATAACAATAATTCAACCATTGATTTCAAATCAAGTAAACTACATTTTTACATTTTAATCAATTATATCTCACTATGAAAACTAAAAATCCACTGTATCATATTCAAACATTTGATCAACTAATAACATATTTTTTTTTATTGTTACAAGAATATTTAAACAAGTGAGCACATCAAGTCATCATAAATTCCTAATAGACATGCCATATTACTAAAATTTTCCATTATATCCAAAGATCACTATTAATTTATACAAATAAAGAAAAGAGAACCCATTTTAAACTGAATGCAATTTTTGAATTTCATTTACTCATCTAATATGAACATACCACTCTAAGTTTTTTATAAGAGTGTTAATATAAATTATTGAGACCATTATTCATGGTATTAGGTAAAAAATCCTTGATTTTGTTCAAAATAATAAAAATGTGTTTCTATATGTTTACAACTAAGAATGAATAATATTATAAATAAGATAAAAAAATAATAGAATAACTAAATCCCTAGAATTAAAAATATTATAACTAAAATGATTAATTCTTTATTTAATTCCACGGAGATTTTTAGAAAATAAGAGAATAAAAGAGTACTATCACAATTGGATAAGAAATCAATGTACTTTAATCACTTTATTGAATATAAAACATAAATAATTAAAAAAAAACACTGCTACAAATCCTTATATTCATTGTTGAAACCATATTTAGAGTTTATCAATCATTTCTTTAAAATGACAAAACAAGAAGTGTGATTGCATAAAAATATTTGGATCTAGATGTGAGACCAATATCAAATACATTTAACATGAAACAATGAGATCAAAGTTGAACACACCATAACATAGATATACTATGGCAAATCCTCATGAAGAGGTAAAAAACCCATCAAGATTACTCAATATTTTAGAAATAAAATTTACCCAATACAAGCTTTCTCTTCTTTTTCTTCTCTCTTTTTTCATTGCATCTTAAAATATAAACTCTTTATTATATAAGAAACGTAATCTGCCCATTATAAGTGACCTTTAACAACCACCACATTAATGGGTCTAACCTCTCCAAAGGTCATTTAATATATTTTATTATTTATTTACATGAGGATAAACTCATCATAAATAATAAAATATATTATTATTTAACTAATTTAATTTAATGTATTAAGGGTACATAAATAACACCACTTAACCACTAATTGTTCAAATACTCCCCCTTAATGTTAAGTGGGTATACATTGTGATTTTTAGTAGGTAACAACATAATACAATTACAATCCATGAACCATCCACATGATGAGTTTTAGGAGGTAATAATTGAAGGAAACATCCTTCATCATGACATAATCACCTTTAAAGGAATTACACTATACAACTATAGATACCCAAAGGTATTACACTATGTAAACATAATCACATAGTGACCTTTAAATGAATTATACTATACACCCATAGATACCTAAAGATTTTTCACCATGTCCTCATAGGCTCATTTAAAGGAATTACACCATGTTACCCTAAACCACTTAGAGTGAGTTTATGCTAGCATGATTGTGAGACTACATCCCACAGTAAGAATACATCCCATAATTTCTCATTAATAATCAACCAAATATATTGGAATATTTTATAATATAAATACTTCTATGCTACTATGGGTTGGGTAAAATGTAGACTTCCATATGAAGTTTACCAAAATCACATAAAGTGATATATTATAATTCTTTACAATGAGAAGAAGTATAGATATCTAGAAAGAAACACATGACCCACACGGCTTTTAATAAGCAACATTGTCATGCACACTTCCCCTCAATGGTAAATTTGATATGCCTAGGATTAAATGAACTTAAATAGGATTTAGTTCATTGGTATGTATTATATTTTTTAATAAAGTTATATAACTTTGAATATCACCAATAAGGTTGGTACAATGAAAAAATTCCACACGATGATCTTTTATCATCCTTCATAGCCACAAGGCTTATTTAACAACTTCCACATGAAGTGTTCCAAATGATAGAACCTACAATAAACATTAAAAAATATCCATAAGTAGATACACCATAATATGGTTAGCATAATAATAACAAAATAAATTAGAATAATCAAATGAAAAATAATATAAACCAAAGTTTATAGTTCATTTTATATACCAAAGTATTCACTTTTTTAATTTACAATGATATAAGTATGTATAGTTAATGAATCTAAAAGTAAAACCCACATATTATGAAATATCTATCCTATAAATTGTTAGATAAATAAAACTACTAACAAGATACTTGTTAGTTTTATTGCACATAGTTTTTGGATCAAGCTTTAACACAACCTTCAATAGGAGTATATGTAAGCTTGAAATTAAGCATGTTAAATTTAAAAATTAGGTTATGTGATGCACATAAAATAAATTCACAAATAATTTAATACCAAGTTAACCAAACATTACATATTTTATTAGGAATAATTTATATTATAATTTGAGTCATGAATATTTTTTCTTCTTTTTAAAGTTGACATTACAAGTTTGAATTTTATAAAAAAAGGTTTAGAAAGCAAAAATTTTAACATGTTTTGTAATTTATTTTGAAATAAAAACAAATATTATAGTTAATAAACAATACTATACACTTAGTTTATTGTAAAATAATTCAAAAAATACAAATAACCATAATAAGGGTGAAAGTTGAAAGTGTCACAAAAGTGGTCACAAGTGTCATAAATAGTGTCAAAAGAGTAATATTTGATCCAATTATTGTAAAAAAATAGGATGAGGTTTAAAATCAACTCAATGATCTTATTAATGTGTTCATAACATGCCAAAACCTATAAATCGACTAGTTGGATGATTAAGGTCGATAAATAGTTGATAGGGTCAAAAGTCAAACACAACACACATTTCCACATGAATGATAATGCACATAAAAAAGTAGTTTTTAATAATAAACTAATTTCTACCAAAATTAAGAGGGGATTTGAACATAATACCTATCTCATGCAAGTGTACTTATCAAAATTAAGCTAACCAACTCACCCACTAAGCATATTAACCCAATAAATACACTAACTCGTATTTGACCCTTTTTGATCTGATTTTTATTTTATTAACAAAAATAGAATTAAATACTTACATTAAAATAATAAAATACAATCATATATTTAAAATTTGAAAAAAAAAGGATTTTGAAATGCATAGGTGGGGTTCACAGACTTGGTAGAATAAAAGCAAATAAATAAAAAGTTTATTTAATAAATACTTGCATTAAAATTTTAACATACCCATTGAAATTTATGTAGCATGTTTAGAATATATTAATGGGTTGGAGGAGAAGATGGATGCATAACAGGAGCTACAAGTAAGATTTTTTTGTAAAATAAAGCTTGAAATCACCTAGAAATTACCCTCTGATGTATTTAGGAGAGTTATATCAAGATTTTACTAATTGTAAAATGATATTTTGATGCCTTGTAGTAGCTATGTCATCCAAGAAAGATAGAAAAACCAAAACTCATCTCTGTTCCTTAAAATAACCTTTCTAATAGCTTTAGAATGCCTCAAAACTGATCACACATATTTTAAAGATATGAAAAAGAGTAAGAAATATAGAATCTGATTTTTATTTCATCTAAGGGCCATAAAAGATTGAAAAAGGATGCTAGTAGAGGTTGATGATGAATAAAAAATCTTTGATAATAGATTATAGGGTTAGAATAGGGTTTGCAAGCTTAAAATTGACAAATTACTCTTCAAAGTTCAAAACTAGAGAAGAGATGATCTAAAATGAATTTTTCAATAATTTTTTTTTTACCAAATAAGGCCATAAAAGTCCATAATATGGTAAACTTAGAGGTTGGTTTGATCAGAAAACCAAAGTGAGGCTTCAAAGAGGTTCTAGAAAGGAGATTTATAGGTTAAAGGAGAAGATTTCATCTTCCAAAAACTGAATAAGCAAGGTAAATTCAAAATTTGCATTTTCCTTAAAATTTTAATCTTACCAAGACCATACATATGTTTTATAAAAACACCTATTAGTTGATTTTCTCTCTTGTTATCTCTCCTTATGTTTACAACTGCCTGTAAGTATTAGATCTGTAACTTAGAGAGCTTCAACTACCTTCATACAGATTCTTAGTCCAAAAATCAATACAATATTAAGATTTTTGATGCTTAAAGAAGCATTTTTATCTAATTTTAATATTCTTTATTAGATCTATGACATGAAAATAGGCTTAAAATATGAAAAATTGCATAGATCTGAGATCTCTAGGCTTCTAAGAGAGGAAAAAGTAGAATAATTTACTTCATACAAAAATAAAATATTGAGAAATCTTATGAACATACCATGGCTTAGAAAAAGATGAAAATGGACTTGAACACAAGACAAATTTCTGATATATGATCTTACCTCTTGGTCACTCATCAACTAGCTTTGATACTATGACATAATAAGTAGTGTGATTACACATGAATACCAAATCTAGATATGAAACCAATAGTAAAGACATTCACCATGAAATAATGAGAGCAAAGTTGAACACACCATAACAAAGATATATTGTGGGAAAACCTCATGAAGACATAGAAAACCCACCAAGATTATTTATTATTTTATAAATAAAATGTACCCAATACAATCTTTCTCTTATCTCTTTTTCATTGCATCTTACAATATAAACTCTTTATTATATAGGTAAGGTAATCTACCCATTATAAATGACCTTTTCCAACCACCACATTAATGGGTCCAACCTCTCCAAAGGTCATTTAATATATTTTATTATTTATTTACACAAGGATAAACTCATGATAAATAATTAAATATATTATTATTTAACCAATGTAATTTAATGTAATAAGGGTACATAAATAACACCACTTAACCATTAATTATTATAATACATTCCTCATTAATATCTAAATCTGAGTCTTACATGTTGACTATTAAATCTTCATGTTATTTAGAAATATGGAAAGAACCTAAAAAGCCCCCTTCAAAATTTCATTTGAACAAATATAAAAATAATCATTACAATTTTATATTCTAAACATTGAAAACCATAAGTTATAAATGTTCAAGACTTCACAAAACCAATAAAGACTATAAAATCTCATTTTATAGCCATAAAGGATAATTAAAAAAAAAGAACTTGAAACACCTAAAACCATTTATAGTATTTAATCTTTAAAATTGGGCAAGGAATATACAACTAATCATATTAGAAAACCAAACTATATTTGAGCATGCCCAAAACATTTTATATTAAAAAATAAATTGTTTTCATTGCCACAAGATGCATTCCATTTATTAAATAAAATCACTCGAATAGCATAAAAAATCCATTTGAGATTTTTTGGTTTTTGAATAGTAACTCATATCAACATATATTGATGAAATGTCAATATTTTCAAAATTTTAACACATATAATGACTATATATTTTAAAATAATCTTCACATAAATAAAAAAAATCCAACCCATTCAATTTATCTTGTACAATTACATCATTTCATATTTGTCAAGCGAAGCCAGGTTACCTTATCATGTTTTCAAAGTATTGTTATTAGAGGTAAAGGATCAAAACTATAGTAGTAATCTAAATATAATGAAAAATACATATATTCAAAGTAAAAATCTCCTTTGAAATGTGGATTTATAAAAATCATGACACTTATCAACAACATAAATTTTAAAAATTAACATTTATAACTTCAAAGATTCCTTGGGCGGGATGGGCAGGCTGGGCGGCAAATAGAATTTGAAAGCAACGGGCAGCAAGCAGGAGTTTCCAAAATTTGCAAGTGATGGGAAGCAAGCAAAAGGCACCCTTTCAAACTTGGAAACCAATGGAACACAGGTATGTGGCAAACTGGTAGTGGAAAACCAGGCTGGAGGAACAGATCCTGGAGGATCAGCAGGAGGAATTGAGAAGAATGTAGGGTCTGATAAAATAATGGTAAACCTTCGAGTGAATCTGACCCTTTTTGGGGGATCTGTGCACCCCAATGGGATCCTCTTCCTGCTGTGGGGGGGTAGGAGCCTGAAAAGGAGAAAGAAAAGGTTGATTTTAATAAGGAAAATTCCCCAGAAGTGCTGAAGGCAGAGCATTCAGAATAGAGGAAGTGGTCATCTCTGTTCGGCAAGAAACCCAATGGAAAATCTCATTTCCCATCGATGAATGCTAAGTCTTGCTGGGAAAAAGGTGAGTTTCAAATTTTTATTCCAGATCCTCTAATAGATTTTACTGTGTCTTCTATGGATTTCACTCTAGTGGGTAAATTCCTAGGAGCAAGACCAGATCTTGAATCTCTTATAAAATTGGTTAAAAGGAAATGGGTTATTAGAGGAGAGGTAGATATGGCTCCAATGTTGAATGGTTTCTTCTTGTTTACATTCAATTGTAAGGAAGACATGAATATGGTTTTGTGTGGACCGTGGTCTTTCGGTAAATGCTCTATCACTGTTAAAATTTGGGAGCCTAATATGGATCTCTTAGATTCATTTTTCTTATCCACTCCCATCTGGATAAGACTTACTGGCCTCTCGTTAGAATTTTGTCATGAGGACATTTTTAAAGGAATTGCCAGTTCTCTTGGGGAACTTGTGGCAGTGGATATTATAACAGCTACCAGATCCAAACTTTAGAGTGCCAAAATTTATGTTAAAATGGTAGACTTGAATCATCTTCCAAAAAAAGTGGATCTAATATCAAAGTTTGGTAAGAAAACTCAAAGGATATTTTATGAAAACTTGCCCAACTCCTGTTATGCTTGTAAGAAACAGGGGCATCTGGTCAGAAACTGCCCTTACAAAAGTAAAAATCACTCTAGTAGTGTTCTAGAAGGGAGTAAGACCAAGATGCAGCAAAGGAAAGTTTGGAAACCCAAAGCAGATTATCGACAAGAACAACAAAATAACAAAGATGTTAAAGGTTTACAAGCTGAGGTGGAAAAAGAACCTTCTTCTCAAGATCCTAATGTCAACCATACTGAAGTGGATAAAGAGCTTCCTCTTGAGGAAGAATACTCGGTGAAAGAAGGTTATGGGCTGCAACCAGAATCCATAATACCTGTACAAAGAATAGAAGACTTGACAGATCTATCAAACCAAATTGTTTCCTACCAAAGGATAGAAGATCGATGGAGAGATGTTGTTGATAAAACTATGCTAGAGGGAGGTGAATTCTTGGTTGAAGATGGAAAAAATTTAGAGGAAGGAGACCTTCTTTTTTCTCAGTCTAAGGAGATTATGGATGATAATGAATCCCTTGTGAAAGAGCCTCTTGTGAATGATAATGGAGAAAAATCAAAGCAAATTCCAAACCAAAGAAAAAGGGCTGAAAAGAAGACCAATACCAAGGGGGTAAAAACAAGAAGTAGCAAAAAAGATCAGCATATTAAGGTGAAACATGTTGCTTCTAAACTGGTTAAAAATGGAAAAAGAGATGAACAACATTTTAAGGTTAAACCGGATGTTGGTTCACCTGACAAACCAGGAAGAAGATCCATTACGAAAACTAGAGAGCTAGAAAGTAGGCAAAATATTGTTGATGGCAGGTAGGCAACTATTCTAGATTTTACCCCTAAAAGATAGATATTTGATCTTTTTTTGGGACTTTAGGGGGATGATTACAAACTAGTTTCTGAGGTTGTCTTTGTATAACCTATTCTTGTTGCTACTTCTTAGTAGGTTTAAGGATTGCTTATCCTGATGCACGGTCAAGCTTTATCTTTTTTTACTGTTAAAGGGTTTCGGGGTCCCTTCAAAACCTATTTTTACCTTAATCTAAAACTTCAAAGATTCCTATTTTCATTATAAAAACCAAATTAAAGCTTCATATGTGAGTGATAACATTTTATATTTAGATGATTCTATTTTTAAAAAATAACTACGTAACCTCAAAATTTAAAAAACTAGCATAAAAAAGTCACATACAAACATAAAAACTTTTCATCTCATTAAATGTACTAAAAATGTCCTTGAGAGATAATTGGTAGAGTATGGTTTCCAAAGAGATATTAAAAATGAAAATTTAAATGATAAAAATGAGACAAGAAAAATCATATACCCTTTAACTCCCAAGGCACATTAATTTCATTATTTCATAGCTATTTAAGGTCCATTACCTTCTAGTATGTTTTGTTCATTACTAAATATTACATGGACCATAAATTTTTGAAATGTTTGGTTATAAAATGTGCCCTCCAAGAATTAAAAAAATCACCAGTTGTCATGCTTTTATTATCACCAATCTAAGTATGGTTATTGAATTAAAGGCAATAAAATATATTTAGAACCCTAATCAAAACACACTAACTAGTTTTAAATAAGTCTTTCAAATTAAATTGAATTCAATACTTATGTCAAGTTAAATTTGGCTTAAAACCATATGAACTGAAGTCATTATACTATACAAAATACCTTAAACACCATACTAAAATTTTGAAACATTAGAATAGATTCAAATGTCTTTAGGTATCTAGGATTTCATACTAATGATGTTAAGGTTTAATATATACTAATTAAAGTTATGATTTTATCCTAAGAAGGAAAAATATTTTGAAAATGGCCAATACTTAAGGTTATAATAAGACAAAGTTTAAATTTGTAATGATTTTACACCTTGTATATGATTTGAAATGGAAAATTATTATTCTAATGCGTAACTCATAATATGAAATTTTTGACAATTAGAAATGTATAACTATATTCCTTCAGGACCAAATACTTCATTTTCACTTATCAAAGAGGTTTATGAAAAATTAATAAATGATAAAAAACTTGTATACACAATTATTTTTTTAGGACACATATTACAAAATATTTCATTTGTAATATGCACAATCTTCATGTATCACAACAATCAAACTACTTAATTCAAGTGATAATCAAGATGAAATTTAATCAAATGTAGTTGTTTAAAAATAGTAAAATAAATGCAATGAAAAAAAGTGTTTTAATGTAATTCCCTCCTTCATCCCCACCATGTACAATACATTTAGTGAAGTATAATATACATTTTGAGATAGTTCAAAAAATACTATTTTCACTAGGGTAAAAAAAATTATGATAACAACCAAATTAAAAATAAATTGGTTCATCAAGAAAAGACTTCATTCACTAAAACACATGGAAAAAAATTTATGTAATCTTTCCCTTTAGATTAAAAAATTATTTTGATACTTATTAATAGGCCATGACCCATATATTTCATGACTATATACATAAAATATTGTAAGACAATGTGGATGATTTACTTGCTGAATCAAGATAGAACCAAGATCATACTATAGATTTTTAAATATTTTTCTCAACAATTAAAAAAATGAACTATATTTTTGAGTCCAAATAAATGTGTATTTTGGTTATTTTCATCAAAATTATTGGGATACATCATAACTTAGTTAGGCAGTGAAATATATACCTAAAAGGTCATACCTATTTTATATGTTCCTCCACTAAAAGGCCTAAAATAACTATTATTATTATAGGGGGAAAATGAGGAAATAAGATGTCTTGTGTCCCAATTAGCTTATAAAATACAAGCCCCCAAGGGATTAATCAAGGAGGACATAAAATTTAAATTCAATGTTAAATTTAAACAAAGTTTTGATGTAATCAAATAATATATACTTAATCCACCAATTCTCATTTCCCCAACACTAGATATACCTTTACTATTTTACATTTAGGAAAAAAACATGTCTTAGGGGATTTATTAGGACAATTTGATGATGATCATAAATAACACAGTATTTATTACATAAATATAACACCTCTTGACTATGAGATAAATTATAATACTATGGAAAAGCTATGCCTATCACTTATTTTTCATACTTAAAAATTATACCACTACATGTTAAACAATAAGACATAGGTTATAAAAAATTTGGATCCACTCAAATTTATCATGTCAAAGTCACATTTATACTTGAATGGGTAATATTAATTATGGAATATTATATAAAATTAGTATCCATTTTTTTTTAAATGACAAGTTATTTCAAACCAACTAGCTACAACTCCATTAACATGAACACTACTAATTAATGATGATTTATGTGATAAATTTACTTCAGATCATATTGATGATGATATTTTGACCATTTACTTTGAGAGATCCAAATTTGCTACACATGACACCACATACATTATCTTAAATACTCCTCAGGGCCATCTTATAACATTTACATATTATATGTGATTTTCATGTACAAATAACATAGAAGAATACAAAGAATTAATACAAGGTTTATGTACAATATGCACATTATATATAAAATCACTGTGTATATGGAGATTATCAGTTGGTAACTAATTTTTTTATACATTTACCAAAAAAAGGAATAAAATTTAATCTCATACAAATAAATGGTACAATGATTATAGACAGACTTTGATATATTTTTAATATAACTAATACTTTTAAAAGACAACCAACATGTTGATGTCATGGCTACCATGATGTCTATGATTATAATTGACATTAATGATGATCACATAATTTTTACTATTTTACAATGAAATATTTCATTAGTATCTATAGTATAAGTAGATGTTATCGATGACCTTGCAATTAATCATAGTGTAGTAATTTAGAATGGTACAATGACACACCCACACACACACACACACACACACACACACACACACGTGTGTGTGTGTGTGTGTGTGTGTGTGTGTGTGTGTGTGTGTGTGTGTGTGTGTGTGTGTGTGTGTGTGTGTGTGTATATATATATATATACACACATACATACATATATATATATATATGTATGTATGTATGTATGTATGTATGTATATATATATATATATATATATATATATATATAACTTTATTTATAAACAATTTATCTAAAAAAATTCTACACATAATGATAAACATAAACTACAATGATAAGAAATATTTATGTATTAATTGGAGGATATTTATTATAAGTATCATTGCATGGACAAATATTCTGGTGCCTTAGTTGTGATGAGGATAAAATTTCATTACGATAAATACATGCTAGTGAATGTGGATTGTCATTATAGTTTGTGTGTGTGTGTGTGTGTGTGTGTGTGAGTGAGTGAGACAAGGGTATTATTGTCCTATAATAGAGATATAATTCCAAGAGAATTATAAATTATGCACATAATGTAAGAATTATAGTAATTTAAATAATACCCCATCACAATAATTACAACATATTATTACCCATGGTCATTTTTAATTTGGGGCTTCTATTTAATTGGAAATATATATTTGTCACCATATAATGATTATATATATATATATATATATATATATATATATATATAATCATTATACGGTGACAAAATCACTATTATAGCTATGAATTACTACAAAAAATGGATCGAAGCAATAACTATAGGTGAATATATATGTAAATTTTAAATGATGAATATCATTTAATGATTTTGACTAACATATTCCATTGTCACATATAATGGATATTAATTAAATAATAAAATATTTAATATATTATATGGTAAGTAAAATATCCATCATATGTTATCTTCACCATATTATCCACAAGGAAATGGATAACAAAATATAAAAATTAAAGAACTTTCAAATATTTTAAGCAAAATTATCATTAAACATGGTGAAGACTCCCAAAATCATATTATTTATGCTCTTTCCACATATCATACAAGTTTACATACACGAAGGATATATATTAATGTCTTTTTATGGAAAAAAATCATTGTTAACTTATAGCTTGAGATATCATATTTGTGTGTCTCATAAAAAGATATCAACAAGGATAATGAATATTGAAAAAAATGATTACATGAATTAGAAATGCTAAATGATATATGCATGTAGGTTATTGAACATATAAAATTCTAAGAAGATCCTATTGAGAAGGCATGTGAAAATAATGTAGAAAACCACTAATTATAAGTTGGAGACATAGTATTAAAAGAGAATAAAAAAGCACTAATGTAGATAAGGAGAACAAAAGAAACTTAAAGCATAATTGGTTGGGCCCATTTGTGATTACACTGAAGGTAAGTATAAGAGATTATCAGTCCACTAAAATAGAGGGGAAACCCATTAGTAAAGCTATGAACATCATGAACTTGCACTGATATCATACATTGTCTCAAATGTTTTTTACAAAAATAAATTAATTAATTAAATTAAGTATAAAAACATTTAAAATATTACCTTATATAGTTATAATAATAATATATGATTAATATGTATTATCTATATTATATATTATATATAAATTTAATATATAATATATATTTATAATAATTATAATATTCTAATAATAATATTTTTTATACTATTATATTTTATTATAAACAATTATAATAAACATTGTAAATATATAAAATTTATAATAATAGTAATTTATATATTTAAAATTTATATATTTATAGTTATGAATTTATAATATAATTTAATTACATAATATTATAACATATTATATTTATAATTATTGTATATAGATATAGAATCAAGAACTTCAATATCTTATGTCTACATCATCAGCATTACAATGATTGTTCAAGTTGTATATTAAATCTTGAGCCCTGCCACAATCAAATCAGTATTCATGATGTCCTCATCCACCATTGACAATAAAAAATAAAAAATTAAATATGTATCCACCATATAAGATATATACCCCTTTGTAATGGGTGCATGTCATGGAAATATATTGGATTCCTTGAATTTAGGTTAAGCATACAATATGGGCCCTCTATTGTAAAATGTCATATAGAATATGTTATGATTTCACCTCAAAAACCATCATTGATAATCTCACCTTGAAATATTTCACAAATTTAATATTTTTTATAGCCTTGAATTTCCACACATTTATTTCATCATTGCTCAAATTCAATTTCATAGTTACCTCATTTACCACCATCACCTCTGGAAAAAAATAAGAGTATTGTTTCTTCTTTGAATATATATTTTAAACATGTATGGAGAATTTATGGAAAATTTAAAATTAGGATGAAAGTATTTTATATAAATATAAATTCTCTATAGGAAAAATGTTAATTAAGCATACTATTTTTTATTGATCACTTGTTTACACAACTTCATAGATTGCTAAAGAGCTTTGTCATGGATACCTATAATATGCCAAAAACATTATGCCTAAATAATAATTGGAAATAAACATATATTAATTAATCTTTACACTTGTATCTTACATATCTTAATAAATTAACTTTAATTTTTGCTTCCGCTTTACTATTACACTATTTGTATAGTAGATAATAAAGCCCACACATAGTTACACCTATCAAGATGAATATATCTAGTATGAGTGCAATTACTTGGAGGATTCTACATTTTTATTTATGTATATTTACCTATAATTAATTAGATCCGAATGGTAATGATGATAGTGTCTCATTAATTTCCTTATATGTTGAGATTGGTTATGCATTGAATGGCATGACTTATTTTCACATATCTAACATCTTGCTCACAAATTTTAATCTTATTTTTATATAGTACATATTTATTTCTACAAACACATAAAATATCATTATATTAAATTTGATACTTAGATTAATAAATTTATATACATATTTTATTGAATCATTTGAAATTTATTTTTATTTATTTAATAATATATTATTATTATGGTTTTACATATTTTATTTCATCTCACATTAATGTTGTCTACTATAGCATCGATGTATCTTACATTTAGAGAGGGTGATCATGTTGAATTGTTTTTGAAAGGCAACAAAGTTTCAAAGGGTAGAGTGTATCCAATAAGGTGTACACTAAATTATAGATATGTGGGAAAAGGATTTGTTGTTTTCAGTATCAAAATGATATTATATGGGAATGTACAAATACAATTTTTAGTTGATTAATATGAAACTTAAGTTTAGGCAGATGGTGAGAGAAAGGATAGTACAATTCCTAGGAAGTTTGAGATTGATAGAATTATCAAAAGCACACAAATTCCTCAATTCCAATTTCATAGTTACCAAATCTATAGTGGAGTAAGGATTGCAGTGCTATCCAAGAGATATATTGTAGCAATGATACTTAAATCACCATAAATATTAATATCCTGAACTACTTAAACATGGTAATACATGTTAACATTGTGAAACTATTAAAGGACATAAATAAATAAGTGATATCATCTTGTGTGAGGATTTGGTTTTTTTAAAATTTATATTAGAAATAATGTTCCAAAAAGAACTTTTAGATGTATTATTGTTTAATACATTGAATGTAATTTTGATATTTATTTCATCAAATTAATTCTCATACATTTGGAGGTACTCTAAGACCTTAATAATGTGGTTACATTATTTATTAAATATGAGTGATATATTAATATTTATTTCATCAAATTATTTTTGAATAATAATTGTTGAAGTAGGAGTATATTAAGGTTAATGTTTAACTATGTAATCAAAATATTTTTAAAATTATTTCCAACATTATTCGACATAATTTCAAGGGAGATGTGTCAGTTTAATGTTGCATCATAATTTTAGGCATTCACATTTGTTGATAAAAATCTATTTTAAGAACATAATAATGTCTTTGGTGATGTAAAAATAATACTTGGTATATGAAGTGTTGATATATAAGTAAATTATATGAATTTTAATTTTAAAAGGTTATTTTGTCTTATTTTTGAAATTCAACCTCCTTCTAACACTAACTTTCTAAAGATGCAACATCATTCTGACTAGATTGAATAAACATAAGAGGGGATGGACACTTGGAATTTAGACATGATAAATGAATTTAAAGTGAAATTTGAAAAAACATATGGATGTGTAAATATATCATTATCTAAAGATCATGCCTAATTCATTTTTCCTAAAACCTGCATGATTTTTGTTTGCTATTTAAATTAAATGATGCTTACTTATTCTATATGGTTGCTTAATGTTTTATTGTTGTGATATGATCAATGTAAAACTAAAGTGTAACACACACAATTATTATATAATTTACTTAATACATTCACTTGCCACCACTAGGCATCTATAGAATTAGAACAAAATCATATGAGGTTAAGACCAATAAAATTACTAAAGTCAGTTAGTAATATCTTGATTGATGAAGATGGATGATTCACCTCATTAAGAAGTAATACATTATAATTTGTTTATTTTAAAGATCAAAAAAATATTCACACATAACCCAATCAACACACTCAAGGGAAATGAAGTGATTCAAATAGTGATCAATTTAATACAAGGTTACCACTTCAAGGCTAAAACCATAATTTCATTGAATTTAGACATATTCAATTCCATATTGAAAACTAAAACTATTATTATTGGATTTTTATAGTACTAATTATTTAAAATATTGGATTCCAATTTCCCGATTATTGGATTCCAATTTCCCTATTATTAGATTCCAATTTTTAATTTATTAGAATTTCATATCATATTTTATGGATTTTGGTTTCAATGTTTTTGAAATTCAAATTTATTAATCAACTAGTAGTAAATATTATTCTATGAATTTATTGAAATAATTCATTTTTTTTCAAATAATTCAATGTTATTTTTCATAATTATTAAATCCTTGTCCATAATTCTTCACAATATGGTTCATGGAAATGATCATGCTAAATTTGTGAGATGATCCCACTTGTTGTTAGTTCTCATTACTCAGTCCTTAAATTATATGTCTTTCCATCCACTTAATTTCTATGACTCCTAATTGATTGATATATAGTTTGAATTTTCACATGTATGGCATTATGGTTAATTAACTATCCACTCGGTGGTTTCTAGTAATTTGATTTAATTCATGAAATTGACATTACAAAGGGAGTTATAACTAGTCAACTTACCCATTTTAGCTATCTGGCATTAGATCCTTGTCCATTAGATGCCAAGATAGACATATATGGATGTCTAATGTTGTGGTATGACTATAAGATTTTGAAAACATGCCATAAGTGGTATGTCATTGAAATATTCAAAATGAGATTGTGCTTGATTTCACACAAGACATTAAGAATTTTATCAATTAATCCCATTATACACAATATAAAAAAATTTAGTAGTTGATAGAATTTTAATATTGTGTAGAATAGGAACATGCCCATTTTGAATAAAGCCAAGAATAATGAAAATCCACCTTATAACCAATATTATGTAACACAAGATTGGGGGATTCTTCAATGGAGTACTATTAGTATGTAGTTAAAAGTACTCTAATATTTGTGTAGATTAAGTGCATACCCATTTTGAACAAGATAAAAATAATATGAACATCCACTTTCTAACCAATATTATGTAACACAAGATTAGGAAGATTATTTAGAGAAGTACTTCTAGTATGCCCATTTTACACATAGATGATTATTGGCACATCCAAATTTGATACATGGTACTTGCCTAATCATCTGGATCACCTAGAGATAAGCTAAGTTAATCTCCATTTTGGTATTTCAAGTTTATGATAGGTGTCATCTATACCTACTAATCCATGACATTCATTTACTTAGAAAATATTCATTTTTTCCAAGTAGGTAGAGCTCTAGGATTTCACCAAGTATCACAATTGTGCTCACTCAGAAGCCTTTCAATTCATCTAAATACTATTAGTATGGCCATTTTACACCCAAATGCCTATAACTCATCCAAATTTTCCATGTGGCTATAAGGTCCATTATGATAAAATAATGTGATTATGTTAAATCAATGTTTTAGATTAAGGTAAAAACAAGTTTTGAAGGGACCCCCAAACCCTAAAACAAAGGATGAAGGATATAACAATAACATCCACAGGTGAAACCTATCACCTACAAGCTAAGAAGTATCAAAAATAGGCTTTACAGGGACCTAAAACCACAATACAAAATCATCAAAAGACAGACCCCAGGTTTTACAGAGACCTGGATACTCTAGTGTGAAAAGAAAACAAAGAACTAGATAACGGAACTAGATATAACATCCAACTAAAGGGACTAGGACTATAAGAACTAAAAGATCTTATTCTTCTAATTCCAAAATTATCTTCACCACTTCCTTTCCAATCATTATGTTAAATCAATGTTAATATGCTCTTAATGGTGATGATTTCAAGGTGAGTGTATATAGCAAATGGTAATTATTGGGTTACAAATTCTTAAATTATTTCCTTAGATTATAATTTAAATTACATATACATTAGGTGATATAAAAATATGACTTCATGACCTTATGAATTAATTAGAAAGATAAATTAAGCTGGTTTAGAGTGATTGATCTAACATGCTTATTATTATAAGCCTCAACTATTAGGATAGTGGTTATAATGGGTCTAATAAGTGTTTACGAACATGTCTTTGTTAATGAAGGAAAAAATACT
The DNA here is from genome assembly GCA_037957365.1 of Torreya grandis. NCBI lineage: Eukaryota > Viridiplantae > Streptophyta > Pinopsida > Cupressales > Taxaceae > Torreya > Torreya grandis. Next base: position 143,517 of record JARHVA010007318.1, on the reverse strand, counting down.
ATGCCAAGCATTATTTCATCATTTATGATCCTACCTCATTTCTTAATCCTAATTAAATGCCTTATATACCATTCAACCCTTTTTTTAGGATTGACATGTCTTAATGGATTGTAATCATTGTTGGGTTGGTCAAAACACATTTGGTTGGTCATCTTAAATGCACAAAGATGGAGTAGACCAATTTATTGAATTCCTTATGGTATAATTGTAGACGTGTGTATTAATTACCTTTGCCTTGAGCCTTGCATAGGGAGGTGGGTTGTATTAGAAGTAACCATCAAACTTTGCTTGATCTTGCATACATTATTATGGACATGCAAATAGAACATTCATTGATAAAGGCATGGGATATAAAGTAGAGTGGTTGGTCAATCCAATAAATAATAGACACATGTCATGTCATAATTGGGTTATATGAAGGAGAGAAATCTTATTTGATAAGGGTGTCTTTACGAGAAAATGGTTTGAGACCTTTGCCATTTTTGACCACCCTAGGAATAAAAAAAGAAGAGAAGGGAAAAAAATAGGATACTGCATAGGGAAAGACTCAACTACTATAAAATTACAAAAAATAACCATGCAAGGGCCTAGATCATTGGGTAGGTGATTTATGACTTGAGTATTTTACTAATTGACTAAATGAAGTTTGTGTTATTATTGATTGATTATAGTGTCAAAAGGAGTAAGGCCACTTGGCTTACTTATTCTCTTTGCTTATTTCTCTATGGATATGTTTGAGTCACCCCATAGTTTCATGCCTTGTATTTTATACTTACTATAAATAGATTTGAGGTTGGTAACCTCTTTGAATATGAAAATTATGGAATGTCACATTGGGAGTAACCATCTCCTTGACCCCCAAACATATTGATCATATTATTTCCTTTATTTTCCTTACACTATGATATGAACATGCCTAGATATGGGGTTCTTACTCAAGGGTGCCTAGAGTAGTCACTTGATGATGGTAAAATGTTCCGGGCATGTAACTACCCTATATAGGTGAAAGATACACTTGGAACAGAGAGGAGATCATCTTAAGCTATAGGCTACTCATGTTTTCTATTTTATATAAATAGATAGAAGATAAGGATTTATTGTACTTAGATAAAGTTATTTTTTTATATATTAATGTTTGATTATGGGCTTATTGTGGGATACTAATAATATAGAGTTTACTAGATAAATGTTATGGTTATTACTAATGAGAATTATTTACAGTTTGCTTAGTATATTGGATTAATATATCCACTTATGATGCATCCTTATTGAAAATGAAATGTTTGTGGGAGCTTGTACATTGATGAGTGATCTTAACCAAGTAAATGGCCTTAATATATAAACATATTTATGTTTTTCATTGGTAATTCTTGTGTTCACTTGATTCCTTCACCTAGAGTTTCTTGTTTAGAGTTTCTCATAATGAAATTATATGCACATAAAGAATAAGTCCTATATGAATTCATGTGATTTAGGGTACTTATGTTATGGGTGATTAACACATATGGTGTCTTGATTTTATAAATATGGTTATGTCAAGCCATTCATAATATGGATTCTACTCAACTAGTCTAGATCTGGTTGGCAAACCCTTGTTAAGGTTTAACCTAAGTAAGATAAAATTATAAATATATATTAGAAAGAATGTTATTAAGAACCGTAATAGGCCTTGACCATATATATCATAGAGATAATATGTCAATTAGGGATAAACTTTTAATCATGTATGGATATTTTAATAAAATGGTGAATATGATTTCTTGGTCAAAACTTCTCAATAATCATCCTAAGAAATGAGATTTGTGTTTCTTCATGTATTCTATTAGAATTTATATTGTATACTAAGATTATCCATAAATTATTAGATCTCAAATATATGTTTGAGTCTATTTTAGGAAGATTAAATGCATAATAAGATTGTATAGTCTGAGTACTGGCCATTTTAATAAAGAAAAGCCTTATGGAAGGGTTCTAAATTAAAGTATTGTGTAAGATTTCTACCTTAGATTTTTAATTTATAAAGACCCTCTTGTTAAAAAATGAGAATTGAAATAGATCATGGTCCTTGAGATAAGATTTAATAATGCAAGGTAACTAGGTGGGTTAACTATAGAAATCATTGAAAGAATTTAACTAATGTTAAAGGAGGATTTTAAGACCTTTACTTAACTCTCTGATTATAATTTTGACTTAAAATTTCAATCACTCTCTTAGATTGGTTTAATAGATTAGGTCTTTGTATTAATCCTTGAAGTTTTAATCTTTTGTTAAACATAACAATCAACTTTAAGATCAATGAGCTTACCTTGTGTTTTTTAGGTGATTGACTAAAGTAATAAAAATATTAGTTTAGTGTCAAGTTTTTAAATGCCTCAATGATTTTCATTTAATGGTTTGCCATTTCTATCAGATTAATGTTTAATCCTTAAGGTTATGAGGTTCTCTTTTAATGTCAGATTTTAACTTGGCTAAATTATTATGTAGAAAATTGGTGTAATTAACATTCAATTTCCTTAGTCACCTTTTAAATGATTTTCAATATTTCACTTAGTCAACTTTAGTCCTTTGCCTTAGCTAGGTTATCCTTGTAAAATTGATTTGTCTTATTTGAATTTATCTTAGATGCCTTAAATATGGGTCTTATTATGTCTTTTGCCTTAGCAAATTCACATGATTTTTAGATGATGAGTTAGATGATGCCATGTGGTAACATATAGATAATATCAGATACCTTTACCTTAGTTTTTTAAATTCCCTAGTATTTTCTTTAGGTTTTATTTTCCTTAGTCAATTTCATGAAATTTTGGTAAGTGGTTTAGAGGAATCCATGTGTCACTATCCTACAAACATGGGAGTGATGTCATTTTAGTTAATTATACAATTGTTATCAAGCTAGTGGGCTAGTAGGATGTAGCCATGTGGCATCATCTTAGCTACCTAAAATCCTAGACAAGACCATACCAGGCATGATCCCTCTAGGCTAGTAGGATACTAGTATGTTTCCATGTAGCATCATATTAGTGACCCATGATGCCATGAAGGGTTGTACAATGTGTAAGCCTCCAATCAAGCAAGCTTGGGGATGTTGTCACATGGCATCATTCTACCAACCTGATATCCCAAAGATGTCAGTATATATTGTAATGTCTCCAAGAAAGTGGGATCATGGGATGGTACCATGTGGCATCATCCTAGTGAGCTACTATTGTAAAGATGTTCATACTAGGTACAAATCCTATTGGCTAATGGTGAGCAGGATGTTTTCATGTGATATAATCTTGTTACTCTATAGTTATAAAGATGTCCATATTTGGCATTAATCTAATGATCAAGTAGATGAGAAAGATGCTACTATATAATAAAATCCCATTACTCCAAAATTTTAGAGGCATCCACATTATTAGCAAAGACTATGATTCATTAGGTTTGCAGAATGTTATTGTGTGTCATAATTTAAGCTACTCCATAGCCCCAAAGAATTTTTGATAACCCTAAAGAGTGTTATCAAAGCATATTAGTGAATTATCACCACATGGAGATTTTTAAAAAGCTAGAAGCCTAAAGTGGCAAGAGTGTCTCAAGAGCCTGAAGGGAAGCTGCCATGGCTAGGGAATTTGTTGAAGTGAGCATGTAGATCCTGACTATGTAAGCAGTGTCTAAGGTTAATTTTGATGCAAGTCTCAATGTCACTTACATAGTTATCATTTGGTACAATCTCAATAAGAAATCTAGAGTGTTAGGATGAATGGATTAGGGATATAGGATTCCAAATTAGTGGATTATTCATGTATGATTATTATTATTAGTTTCAAGATTCATATTTTCTGATGTATGATTGAATGGATTCTAGTATCTATACATGTTTATTAGTATTTTATTCATTGAAGTTATATGGTGTGCCTATCTTTAATGGAAAAAATGGGCATGACATTTTGGTATAAGAGCCTAGGTTAAAACCTAGGGATGTTTGGGGATGATCTTCTTGGGTTCATTACCTTTATAACTTTGGTTGATCATGATTTGTGTAAATTTAATTTTTGTTCATTGCTTACTGACACTTTTAAAATATGATTAGTGTTAGATGGTAATGTTGAAACTAAATCTGAGATGCTATTAATTGAATGAATAGTTATGAAAATTATTTAATGACCTCAATTTTAAAATTATGAATTCTGTGGATACATTGATTATGTATGTTTAAATTATGTAAATGTAAAATAAAACATCTCATCTATTTATAGAATTAGCCCATTTTAGTAACTAGGATATGGTAAAAATTTGGTATTGAAGTTATGGATTGAATAAATACAATATTGACTATTCTATCCAATTGAGTGGTAATATTGTATCTTGTTGGTGAAGTAAGATGAATCTCTAAGGAACTAACTAGAGTAGGTATGTCTATGCATAATTATAATTTCATGAAAAAAATATGTAATATTTGAATAGATTTAGTATATTAATTGTTTTGTTGTGCATATATGAGCATATATTGACTTATGATGCTATTTATGGTGCATGTCAAATGGTTAATAGGGTATCTTCCTAGCTATGAAGCATATGGAATGGATTAAGGTAACCTTACACATTCTTGATATTATGATAATAAATCAATCAAGTAATAAATATACACTTATAATAATGATCAAGAGCCTAGAAGATATGATAATCATGTTAAATTATTATGAATATATGTGTCAAGAAAATGTAATGAATAGATATGGTATTACTAATTTTTCTCATAATGATAACTTGTCATTTTTTATAGCTAGAACTACTAACTGCCTTGGGCACTTGTACAACACTGTGTTAACAAGACTCAAAAAGAGGTGACTATGGAGGTGCATTTATCTTTAAATAATAGATATACAATTTTATTTCCATGAATATTATGTCTGAATATATAGGTAGGACTAATGTCATGCATCACTAATCTTAATTCTCATGTGAAGGTCAAAGAGGCTTGATTTTGTTATGATCTTGATGGGTAGATTTCACTAACATTTCAAGGTTTTGGTGTAGAAATTTGTTACATGTGGTATCATAGCCTCTACCCAATTTCAAGTCATGGAGTGGGTGGATATGTCAACATGGAAGTTTTCATCTAGGGCTCGTACACACAGGGATCTTGGTGGTATAGGTGCAAATCTAGCCTAGAGTCTAGAATTTAGAAGTGTGGTGAGATGTTATGATATTGATGGGTGGATTTCACTAATGCCTTGAGGTTTTGGTATAGTGGTTTTTTCTATAGATTTCCATGACATATCACACTTTTTTAGGGTATGAATACATAGAATCATAAATATGATCTCTAAATAGGCACATGTATAACATACCCTACATTTAAAAAATCAACTATATCATTCTGAGTAATGGTAGTGGTGTAACATCCTCCTACATGTTATCTCTCAAACAACAATAAATTCAACTTGATGAACTGGTAATTACTTCCATAAGTAATTTTGTTACTAATGGCTGGTGGAAAATATTCCCTATACTAGTGATGTAGTTTGATTCTTTGTATGGCTAGTGGATCATCAATGCCCTCTTACCTTATTCCTTCTCCCTCTGAGTGATTTATAGATCTGCATAGTGATCGTATTTTGATATAATTTTTTATAAATGTGTTTACAAAACATATTTTAAGCTTTTTGAGATTTTATTTATATTTCTTATAAACCAACACTATTTTATTATTAAATTCAAATGTTTCTAGCTAAAATTTGATCATGGAATTCATTGATGAATTTGTTTGTTAGATTTGATTTAATAATTGAGATTGCTTGGTATCCTTTTATTTATTTTTAACCTACATGATCAGTTGATGTTTCTTCAATCGATTATGATGATTGTTTATATTGGTTTCATGTGTTAGTATGTGCATAATCATTACTTTGGGTGAGTATAGGGGAGAAGAAGTAGATTAAAAATGATAGATATGTGGGTTATAATGGGTACCTTATTGCATGGGTTTAAGATCTCATATTTCCTCACCCATCATAAATGGTGGTCTTAGACATCAAGGTGTCTCAAGAGTAATGAGGTGGATCTTTCACTTTATGTATTATAATGGTTGTTGGATCAATGTCCTAAGGGTCCTTAGCATATATAATATTTTTGTCTCTTCACTTTGGACCTAGATATTAGCTAGTGGATTGATGTCATTAAAGCCTCTAGTGTATCAACTATATTTGATGGTGGACTAATGTCCTAAGGGACACACACATAATGATTGACACATAAGTAATTAAGAATCATGTTCTAGTAGTCAAGTATATCTAGAAACCTTTTTGGATGAATAAATTTATCTAACATTAAGGATGATGCTCCTTTAAGGGGGATAATGTAAGGACCCTCATGAGAAAACAATATGACAATTTTAAATAAATGGTAATACTCCCTCAGTGGTTTTTTTTTAAGGTGAATGGATCATGAAAATGGTAAATGTTGTGTTAGCAATGCTTAAATTATTACCTTATGATGTAATTGAAATTACATATGCATTACGTGCTATAAGAATACCACTTCATGACCTTATGAATTAATTGTAAAGATCAATTTACATTGGTTTAAAGTAATTGATCTAGCATGCTTATCATTTTAAGCCTCATCTATTATGATAGTGGATTTCATGGGTGTAATAAGTGTGAAGGAACAAGTGTCTACAAATTAAAGAAAAAAAAACTATGCTAGGATTTATTACATTATGTGTGATCCTAATCTAACCCAAATCTTATCTTGAACCTTTCAAAATCCTAATTTAATGACTTATATGCAACGTGACCCTGTATTTAGTCTTGGTATGTCTTAATGGATTGTAATAATCATTGAATTACTCAAAACACCTTTAAATGATCATATTCAATGCATGATGATGGATTAGATGGATGTCTTGAATGCCTTATGGAAGAATTGTAGACTTTTCCATTAATTGACTTTGCCTTGAGCCAAGTTTAGGGAGGTGGGTTGTCTTAGAAACAACCATATGACTCTACGTTATCCACCATGTGCCATTATGGAATAGACAAATTAACATTCATTTATGAAGGCATGGACTAAAAATTAGAGTGGTTGGTTGATCCAAGCAAATAACATACACATGTCATGTTTTGATTGGATTGCATGAAGGAGAGAACACCTATTTGAGGAGGGTTCATCTATAAGAAATAGGTTTAGGACCTTTAGCATTTCCAACCATGCTGGGAACAAAGGAAGTGGAGAAGGGAAACAAGTAGAGAGCCTAGAGAGGGAGAGACTCATATAGTATAAACCTAAAAAAAATATCAATAGAAGGGCTTGGATCATTGGGTAGGTATTTTATGACCTAACTATTATGCTAATTGACTAAATGAATTTTGTGTGATTCTTGATTGATTAAAGTTTCAAGAGGCATAATGATGCTTATCTTACTTCTTATTTTTGTTTATTTATCTATGGATATGTTTGAGTCACCCCATAGTTTATTGCCTTGAGAATTCTCTTTTTTTGTTTATACTTGATAAAAATAGAATTGAGGTTGGTAACCTATTTGACTATGAAAAGTTAAGACTGACACCTTAGGAATAGCCATATCCTATGAGACTAATCACTTAGTATGGTTCCTAACCTATTTTATATACTTTATTCTCTCTTTCTCCTTATACATAGTTTATTTCCATTTGGTTGTACATAGCTTATATATAGAATATATAAAAATAATATAACATGCCAAAACACAAAAAAACTCAAACATTACTCAAAAAAAGCAAAATTTATAGATTGTGTGCATTGATATGTTTATGCTTATTATATTTTATAGATACTATATAAGCTAAATATCTTAGTATAGTTAGTTTTATCATACACACATTATTCACTTGTTCTTGTTGAGTGCTTACAAATTGATTATAGGACTTAGATCCACTACATTAATCTAGACTTACTATCATCTACCCAATAGATGCATATACATTGATCTAATTTTATTAATTTGATACATTCTCCCACTTGGGGGAATCTCATACATAGTTTATATTAATAGGTTCTATCCTTACATTCTCTACATTCCAATTTTCACATTGATATATCTTAATAATGATCATTGTTACTCATACTCAATTTTTTTTATGAATATCACTAGTTTATATTCAAAATATGTACATCCTCTCTCTTACATAATTTATAATACATATATGAATACTTTAATTTCTATCTTTATTAGTTTATAATTGATTATATTTCTATGCTTCTTTTATTTGACGTCATTTAAATATGACATTGATCTTTGGCTCTATGCCATTTCTATATATGTATGCCTTGGACATGTGTCCATGTCCCTTGTGTGTGATTTATTGATTATGTATGTAGACATTTTAACATGTCCTTCTAAGTGTATTTAATCTAAATTTATTGTTGCTTACATATGTAGACATTTGAACATGTCTTTATATGTCTTCTCTTCTTAAATTTGTCGGCATGTACCCATGTCCCATATATAATGTCTCCTTGGCCTATTTTATGTGCCTCGTGTGTTTTGTATTTATGATTTCATGTATGCATCATGGAAATGGCACTTGTCTTTGCTTGTTACACACACTAATTTTCAATTCCATGAGGGAACTCATGCATCTACCCTTCCTACTCAGGTGTTGTGATGGACATTGTGCCCTATACCCCTAAGTAGTTACTCAAATTTTATGTTATTCACATTGATTACATATATATTGACACCCTTATGAAATGATAGATATTACATACATTTTAAATTTCATTCTTATGCTTATATTCTCTTACATTTTTATGTTATGTTTATATATTATATTGGATTATCACATAGTTATCATATATGTTATGACTAACACATTTTACAGACCTATTTCTTTTGAGGATAGTTTTTACATAGGTTTAAAAACTAAAATCAAAAGAGGGGGAATTCATAGGATTTTTTCACATATATCAAGCTCCTACATTGCATTTACATAACATTTTTCATCACATAAGCTTAGTTTTTGGAAATTAGACAAGTAAAACATACGGAAAAATAAAGAATAAAAAATTAGTATAGTGACTCAAATTTTAGACTAGACAGACATTAGCACCTATATTAGGACACTAACATCACATAGAACTATTATCTTATATCCTTAGTTTTAAGTTAATTTAGATTAACTAGAATAATACAATAGGTAAAATATAGGTTTACACAGATATAGTTACATGTTTGATAGTTATGCTCATATTTTACTTATATTCACACTAGTTTAGATTATATTCATATCAATACTTTAGATTGGGGGGGATCATTCATGACATGATCATTGCCATATTTAGTTTAGATACTTAGATACAATTATTATAACTCAATCTAGAATCAATATACTTAGATATCAAATTGGGGGTATGTGCATATCACATTATCTCTATATGCTTAGTTACACATAGATTAATCAGATGGAATGTCAAACTCTATGTCATTCTCTATGATGTATGTTGATGTGGGTTTTATGCACACCAATCTCATAATGAGGTAACCTTTAATGGTTTAAGATCTCAATGGAGGTGAACTCCACTACAAGGCATGATTTATAAGTATATGGTCTGAATAACCAAGTGATGAAATAGTTGATAAGGCATGTAGGTTATTTAAAAGGGTTGTGAAAGGAGGGGTGATCTATAGAAAAAGAAATAAAAATCTAGATGAGTTAGCAGCTAGATGGTTGCTAATATAGAGTGGCTAGTGTTAATGAACAACTACCCCTATTCCTATAATGGGGATTGTCCTTTCTGCAAATTTCAAAATGCCTAAGATGTCAAGCTTGTTAAATCATTTGACTGCATATATATTTAGTTTAATTTACCAATGATTGTGATTTTATAGTTTCTGGTTAATTATTCATTTTTGTAATAGATATTGACACTTAGAAGTATTCAAATTATTACAAAGTCTTCTTCAAGTTTTATGTAGCAATGGATTATTAACCATTAATGTTTCAATAATGTGCAGATAGAACTTTACCAAGGAAGTATGGCCTATCTCTTTAACATATATAAACACAACAAGATTTTATGGACTTTATTGAGCTAACATGATGTTATGTTTAAATCATTTGGTTGTATTTAGTTATGATGGGTTATGACATATTCAAAAATATGACTTAGTTTATCACTTGATCTCAAAAGACATCAAATTTAAAGTAGTAGTTTATGATTTTTTGTAGGACATCAAAGTTTAGATTTCAACTTCAAAATATAGGTGTTCACCTCACCATGCTTCATAATGCCTTAAGGATTTATCACATCCTGTGTAAGACACATGTAATAAATATATCAAGTTTGTGAGCTACATGGTATCATATAGAGAGCTTACAAGAAGAGAATCCATTAGAATTAAAATACAAAGGCTATGTGTCAAGATTTTAACCAAACAAAAGAAAGATCAATCAATCTGAGCTGCCACACATCTACCACACATCATGCTACAATGCCAAAGTTTGTAAGATATTTCTACATGTCTCAATCATTACTAACCAAAACTGAGCAACCCTTAAAAGTGATTCATGTTCCGTTTAGGTTCATTTGAGATTGATGCATGTTTGTACCATGTTGTATCTATCAAAATCTCATGAGAGATAATAAGGTAGACATCTAGGTTACACCCACACCATTTGATTAAATTTTAATAACATATAACTATCTGAGGCTCCTTCTAAGAATGATACTTGGTAGAAGAACCAATAAAATCCAATGAGAATTATGAGTGTCCTATTTGGACCCATGTGATTATACCATGTGTCATTCTTGTGATGCTTCTATTTAAGATCTACTAGGTTTATCCAAAAGTGATGTGTGTCCATCTTGGGCCCATACAATGATGACACATGTCATTCCCATGAAACTTCATCCTAAGGTCTACAAGATCACCTTTAAGAGAGATGCATGTCTCTACTTGAGCCACAAAATTATCACCAAGTTACCGACAACTATCCAAATCCTTCCAATTGTGACATGTGGTGAAGGAAAGATCTAAAAGCCTTCCAAATGTGACACCTAGTAAGGAGAAATTCATGATTACTTGCCAAAGAGCCACCTATAAAATAATAGTTCTAAAATCCTTTTAAAGGTGACACTTGGTAAGGGGAAATCAATGGTTTCCCATGAGAGAGATACCTAGTGAATAATAGTTTTAATTTCTTGTGAGAGTGATGGATGGCACTCCACAACCAATCAAAAGTAAAAGGCCACTTGAGGGATTTCCATGAATTAAACTATGCCATGTGGTAGGATACAATGAATCATCACACTAAGATTCCACTTAAAATCTCACCATGAATTAAAAGGTGCCACATGTTTATACTTTGAGATGACTAAGCATCTTAGTCATATTTAGACCCCATGAATGCCTAGCTGGATCCAAGGTGACATGCCACATGGCAAAATATGGTAATATTTAGCTTTAAAGATAAAATTAATGGTGGATCAAATCCAAATTAGAACTAAATTTTAATTCTAATATAATTAAATGCCAAAAGCAATAGTTTGAAGTATTTCAAATGCAAAGTTGACAATCTCACCATTAATACAACATAAACCAAGATAACCATAAACCTTGCATAAATTATAGAAATATTTTAAAAATATACTCACCTATGTTATTTCTATTTATATTTGAAGTTATACATGTTTGATCTCCCTACTATCTGCATTCTCCTAGTATGATAAATCTTGAGTTATTTACAAATTACACCCAATTGCCATTGTTGTAACTCAAAAGTTACAGAAGGAGATACAAAAGGACATTAATTACTACCTAGTATATTGAAAAGATTTGACAAATAAGTCCCTCCACTTCAAGTAAGATCATATCTTTAAAGAATGATGACTTCTTATTATAGTATGAAAATTTAGTTATTTTCATGGACATTGAATTTATTCTCTAGGTAATAGCATCAGGGGACATGAATTACAATAGCATTTACTTAATTGTAGAAGTATCTAGAGTAGTTGATGAGTTAGAGACTATGCCTAACATAATTCAATTGGTTTTAGACATCCTTGTAATCAATTTTTCCAATTTTCACAATGCCACAACCAAACTAAAGGTCATGTTGTGAACTAACCTAGTGTATGGTATCTTTGGGAGGTTGAGATGCAAAGATGGGTTTATCAAGTCAATGTGTCAAGGGTTTCCCATTGATTTTATAATGGGGTTAGGATTTGATAAATATTATAACCTCCCCTCCCAATATATTGAGTACACCTAGGTCATCATTGATAATTGGTACGAGGTGCACTCCCCTGAGAAGGTTCTGGCTACATGTGTGACTAACCCAACTGGAGTTGTCTTTATGGATGACCAAGGGAACTTGCCTATTTAATAATTTATAAAAAGAGTTAGGATTGACATGAACCTACTAAATATAATATTTATCAACCCACACTTTGGGTATGTAGACATAAAGACCCTTCCATTACTATAGATCATCTTAGAGGACCAATAGATTTCCTCACTTGGGGAGATCATTAGCAATAATTTAGTGTACGTAATGAATGATACTTTTAATAAAGGATCCATCTTCTTGATGATGAGATAATTATTGGATTTTATTTATGCAACTACTCAACTAGGATAGAATTCATGGTCTCTTGAGTGGAATGAAGTTGTGCCCTAGTTATTCTATGAAATGCACATTCATTACTTTAGATGCAACATTAGAATATGTATACAATATTTTTACCTAATTATCTATAAATTAGTCACTAAGTGTGAGATGTCTAGGTTTCCCTCAGAGGTTAGATAAACATTGAGGGACATGGGTAGCTATTGAATATACCCTAATTGTATAGTCATCTGAGTAAAAGGAGTAATGATAGCTCCCCTTAGGTTGATAATATATGTACCTATGAGGTTGGTCGAGGAAGACATGTCTTATCAAATGCTATATGGAGTTGATGGCATATTAAAGAATAAGAAGAAGATAATCCCCCACAAGGTTAAATATAAGGTTGGGAGGACAAAAATCATAAAGTTGCATGATATCATTATGGTTTTAAGGCATAAGAACTCATACATATTGCCTAAGGATGATTTCAAACCTTGGGACACAAACAATGTCATTGTCAAACATTTGTTTAAATTCAAAAGGGACATAGTTATGGAGTAAAATCATCAAGAAAAAGTTTATGAATTAATATACAAAGATGATATGAATGATGAAGTAGTTCTGAAAAATGTAGCAAGGAAAGGTATTGAGCTTGAAATGAGACTAGATAGAGAGAAGAAGAATGAAGACATTGTGAGGCCTCAACCACCAGCAACCCTTAGAAGCATGTTTGATGTAAATTATGAGGAGAGATAAGAAGAAGAAGAAGATACTCTCATTAGGAACAAACCATGTAGAATTCCACTAATGGCCACTTCAAGCAGTCAAGGCATGACTCTAATCTCTGAATAAGGAAGCTCTAGCAACCAACCTGACCCCTCCCAAGATCCTACATTTAACTCTATATCTACTATGGAAGGTACCCTAGAGAGCATAAGTCAGCCTGACCCTGTTGTCATTGATCTTGGATAATTTTATAAAGGCATCGAGCTCTCTATGGAAGAGTTATAGGTATTATCTAGGAGAAATATTGAAAAGGTTTATGAAAGGAAAAAGGAACCTAGAACTAATATGAGGGAAGAAATCCCACCTTTGACAACATCTCAAGTGTCTAAAAGCACACAATAGGCTCCCATTATAAGTACTTCCCCATTACATTCCTCCATAATTAGATCTACTTTCACTTTTGCTTCTACTTCCACATTTACTCCTCCCACCATTGCTTCCCCATTAGTTTCAATAACACTTCCATTGTAGCTACCACCACCACTTAGTCCTGAATTGACACTAGCATGGGCCAAGCTAGTGCTTACTTTAGATTCACCTTCCCCCACTTTATTACTTGTGCCACTACACATATAATTTCTATTGATGTAGTTTTTATGCACACCATATTCAACGAGGTAGCCTCTAATGTTTTAGGATCTTAGTAGAGGTAAAATACACTCCAAAGCATGAGTTGTGGACATGTAATTTAAACAACTTATTGATGGAATAGTTGGTAGGGCATGTAGGTTGTTGATAAGGTTTTTCGATAGAGGTGTGGTTGTTTAAGGGTAGCAAATTCCTACATGAGTTGGGTGGGGGAATTTTTGCTAATCTAAAGTGGGTAGATATCAAAAAACTCAAAAAAGAGGGAGGGGTAAGGTAGAAAATAATAATTTATGGTTTTTAAGAATCACCTCTCTATAAATTTTATAAATGGACAAGTGATTTCAAAACCTATGCCTATTTCAAGTAGTTATTATACACATAGTTAGACATAGTTTATAAGTCTAAGCAGATACTCATATAGGAAACTCACAATCCTCAATCAATAGTTTCCCCTTTTTAGATAGTATATTTCACACCCTTAATTATGATATTATGGCTCAAGTTAATGAGGTATCTAAGGTAGTTTTTCCAAACACATAGAAAACTATATCAAAATAAAGCACTCATAAACATTCAAAATTATGAATTGATCAACTTAATTTCCAATAATTAATGTAATTTTCTAATCCTTTAATAGCTTTTGCACATCTAAGACTAGAATATCAATCAAGAAAAGAAATAATTCATTGTAGTTTTTACAACTAAGAATTATTGAATCATACAACCAAAAAGATAAGTCTAATCACACAAAAATTAGACAGAGAATACATAAACACATTTTTTGACAATCAAAATTACTTTTACTCCTATATATTAAAAAATTTCCCACCCCTCCAACTAGTGGATTACAATTGTTTAAATAGACTATAGGAAGGAGTATCCTCATCTTCCATGTCCGTGAAAAGTCATTACATGTTATAGTCATAACTTGAGTTCTAATTATGGTCAAAACCATAGAAGAGTCCACTTATAGTTATTAGTTTAAGTTAGCCTTTACAAAAGCTATGAAACATTTGCATATGTATAAAGGTAACTTTTATTATTATAGCTTTAATTTCATGAAAATAACTTATTTTATAGGTTGTGATATCAACCTATCTGATACTTTAAGTTAGTTATTTCTAATGGTACTTAGACATGTGTTAAGGACAAGTGCCCATTTACCAATGACTCAAAACTAATGACACTATTTAACTATGACTAATCTACTAATAACTATGCATTACATGTTACCCCTATCTTTACAAAACAATATTCCTTCTCAAAATGTCAAATGAGATTAGTTACCAAAGGAATATAACTTAAATATGAGACCCAATGGATATCTATAAATATAGCTCTACATATTCTATCCATGTATCAATGCCATGCCATTCTATTTATTATCTTTCAAAATGTGATAGGTGTCAACACCTCATTGAGTTTGGATCTTTGAAAAGTCCACTTATGACTCACATTCTTGGTATTATACATGAATCAATGATGTATATAGATATTTGCATTATATAAATCTAAATGGATATCTTAAAATTGACATTTGTGTGTCTATTATTTGACGTCCAGGTGATCATCATTGACATTTATACGACCATCATTTTTGAACCCCAATGGATAATTTTTGAGATTAATTTTGACATAAATATTCCCATCATTTTACATCCATGTTAATGTCTTTGATTTCCACATGACCATCAATATTTGAACACCCCCTCAGGACTCTGTTTGCATGCCTATCATTTGACATTCGCATGAATGTCTTTGACTCTGCACAACCATCAATATTTGAACACCTCCTCAGGACTCTTTGCTCCTAAAACCATAAAATGACCTAGAATTAATAAACTTAGACTAAGTTCTTTTGAAAAAATAAATTATAACATAAATCTAACCTAAGGTTTTATTCATGTTAATAAACATAGAATAAAACCTTAGGATAAAGCCCTTAGCTAAGTTAAAAAAATAAAAATCTCATGTTGTAACACTTGGTATCTCTATGAGGATTTTTTGTTACTCACTTTTTGACCTTGATTATTCTCACGAGTCATTATATTTCTATATTGGGCTCCCAAAATGGTGACACTTGTCACTCTCATGGATCTCTATAGACCATTTGACATTTAAACCATGTCCTCACTTCATTCGATCAATTATACTTAGCTCTCATGATAGTGATGCTTATCACTCTCATGGAGATCTTGGAACCTACTAACTTCTCAACTTGATCTAGTGCCATTGGATGATTTGAGCTTGAGAAAATGCATGACATAGGATCTACGGTCATAAATTTAAAGACATAGGTTAATAGTTGGGAAATATATAAATCATATTAAAAATTTTTGTATGTATTTAATAAAATATGATTTGAAACTTAGTAAGTCTTAAGCTAATCTTATAATTAAATAGATTCCCATGTAAATTAGACCTTGTGAACCATAAAAGGACTTATCATAATATTTTAGCCTAAGGTCTGAGTTGTATTAATAAACATGATTAGGACTTGGGCTAGAATCTTAATATAATGAAGTGTTCTCTAGTAATTTTGACCCTACATAAATTTTGAATTATTTCAAAAGGACATTAGGATAAATAAATTAGGGTAGGTTTTTTTAAAATATTTTAATCATAGATTCAATTTAATCAATAAGATACCAAGGATTAATTAAAAAAGAGCCAATTTAGCATTAGGGTGTAAAACCCTAGGCAATTTTCACATTAAAGAGACCCTATTAAACCTACAACCTGGAAATATAAGAACATTAGATGAATTAAAATGAATATTATGTACTAATAGACCCATAAGATATTCAATACTAGTTCCTGATTAAGTTGAATGTACACTTTAAATCATAAATTTGCATTATTTGAAACAAGGGTTCCCATTTTAAGAAATGGGGTGTGTTGGATACAACAAATAGTAACTCACAAGGGGAATAATCATGAGTATTCAAGAACCCATAACTCTTATTAGTAATCTTTGAATCAATAATGAATTATGTCACATAAAAATACTTAGATCAAAAATATGACAAAGACTCCTAAGTAGATTCACACAACATACTTTCCTTCCAATTTTTTGGGTATGTGTGCATAAAACATGTAATTCAATTAACCCTTGTTGTGATGATTTTTTAAAATGTTTGATGAAGATGTAAGTTTCATTCTATTTTCTCTTAAATCTTGATAAATCAAGGGAAGCTTGGGCATTGCTCTACTACTAGACAGACGTCCATAGCCCTGACAAAGATACCTTAAGCTCCTTTTATTCTCTCTCAATTATTTTATCTTAATCATGATGTGTGGTATAATGACCTTATTTCATCATGTGAGCCTTTTGATTTCATTTTTCTCTTTTAAACTCATTGGTTCTTTTAATATTTTGTTTTTCTTTTGGTCTTGAATGAAAAGAGAACTAGAACCCTAGTGAGTTAGTATAATTATAAAACAAATCATTACCAAAATGTCATTACTAGCCACACCTATACCTATTATTATCATTTCTAACAATAATTTAATGTGATAAGTGCATTTGATAAAATAAAATAGGAAAACTTTCTAAATTTACATAACTTACTATGGGAGTAACTTCCACATGCCTGGTCAAAGTATAAAATTGTTATAATATCCAAAATGATTCATGATTACATAACTTCATCTAAAAACTCAAAACAATAAATATGCCCAATATTTAAAATAATCTCAAATCACCAATTTTTTTATTTTTTCCCTTTATACAAGCCCATCTAGCTTAGTTGGTTTGGATTTTTAGGTTGGTTACAGTCAGATAAAACATAATTTAGATTGCCAAAAAAAACATTAAAAATAACTAATCTAAGAAATTAGGAAATCTAATCTAAGAAAGCAAGAAATTTAATCTATAAAAGTAGGAAATCTAATCTAAGAAAGCAATAAATTTAATCTATGAAAGAAGGAAATCTAATCTAAGAAAGTAGGAAATATAATCTAAGAAATCAATATATATATAGTCTAAGAAAGTAGGAGATCTAATCTAAAAAACTAGGAAATTTAATCTAATCCTATAATTACATTTATTTGTCCCTCATCAATCAATGATATTTGTAGATGGCACAACCCTGAAGTAGTGCTTCAAGAACTATCTATTGACTAGATATGTGATCTTGTTACCTTGTATATCCTTCAAACAAAATTCATTATTGACTATGATCTCATAAATTTGGTATGGTATAATACATAGTGGGGCAAAATTTTCATGTCATCCTTTCTTTTCATGGATTTTATCCCAAAGTAGTAATAGATCTAAAATATTGAATGATTTGACTTTTGATCTCTTATCAAACCACCTTTTGACCACATCCTAGTGTTTTTTGAATGTCTATAAGTCTTTGATCCTTGAGTCTTCCATTTCTATTATGTCCAACAATCTTGATTCTACTTTATCACTTGGTTCTATATAGTCCTGCATAAATTGATAAGTGGGAAGCTTTATCATGATGGGGAATACAAGCCTACGTCTATACACCAATAGATAAGGTGAAGCTTGAAGGGCTTTTTTGTATCTTGTTTGGTATACCTAAAAAGCATACTTTAATACATTGTGCCAATCCTTAGGCTTGTCCCCTACTGGTTTCTTGATTGAATTGATTATATTATTATTCGTTGACTCTACCAGTCCATTTCCCTAGAGGTAACAGTTAGAAGCTAATCTGATAATAATTTGGTTATCATGTGTCCACTCAGTAAATTCTACTGATATGAAATCTAGTCCATTTTGATAAACCAAATAAATATGCATACCAAATATAGTTTTTATGTGTTCATCCAAATAATGAATCTTATCTTGTGCTCTACAATTCTTAGTGGCTATGGCTTTGTCCGTCTAGCGTAGTATTCAGTAGCAGTAAGGACAAATTTATGTCCTACTGAGGAATTTGGGTTTATGACACCAATGAATTCTAAACCCTATTAGGTAAATGGCCTTCTTTTTAAAATCAGCTATAAAGGCATTACTGCATATACTTCCCTTTTGGTAAGATATTAGCATTCATGGTATGTCTTGACATGAGCATGAACATCCTTGGAAACTATTGGCCAATAGTAGTCCATTGTTAAGCTATTGTGGGTTGTGGTATTCCCAAAATGATGACCACTACCTATTATTTGATGTGAGTTTTTAAAATTTATTTAGCTTCCTCTATAGATACACACCTGAGGTAAATACCTTCATAGTTTTTTCTATAGAGGACTCCCTTCTTGATCATGTACTGAGTATATTTAAGCCTTAAAACTCTTCTTCCCTCTCTATTGAGATTCAAAGATTAGGTTCCTATAAGTAAATACTATATTATATTGGTATACCACCCTCATTTAGATAATTTATCTTAACATACCTCTTCAACAATGATGCATGGATCATGCTTAGTTATGCATTGAATGATGACTTGACCTTAGATGATTTTTGTAGGCTTGATTTCTATATCAAATTTTTACAACTTGGACATCTATTTGTCTCAACATTCTCCTTTTCAATTCTATGCTAGAGTGATCTTGACCATAGGATTAGGCATGATAGCAATGATTTTATTCCTCAAGATGTAATGTCAAAAATTATTTAGTAATTTGATAAGAGAAAAAATCTATTTGTCAATCATAGAGTATCAGATCTCTACATATTTCAAATTTGTGCTCATGAATGTAATTAGATGCTCAGTTTCATCCTTATTCTATGTTATGACAACAATAATTGTATGTTCTAAAGTGAATGAATACATGTAGAAATCTTTCATTAAATTTAGGTTGATCAATACTAAATCCTATGATATTACATATTTAATGTCCTAAAAGGACTTTCAAGCTTCAGTTATCCACTCTATTTTAACATCCTACTTGATCATGGTATTCAGAGGCCTAACAATCTCTACAAATCATAAGATGAACTTCTTGACAAAGTTAATCTTTATAAAGAATGATTTGAGCTCCTGCTTGTTGTTTGGTAGTGAAATCATTAAAATTCCTTGAATTTTATCTAGATCAATGATGATCCCATCCTTGGTGATGATGTGTCCTAAGAGCTTACCTTCAGTCACTCCAAATATTCTCTTTTTTAGGTTTAGTGAAATACCAAACATTTTACATCTCTTGAATATGGACTAGAGGTGGCTTATATGAACATCCTTTATTTTTTATAACACTGTAAGATCATCTACATAAATAATTATGCATTTTCTTGTCAATCCCTTGAATGTATGATATATAGTGCATTGAAAAGTTGTTACCACATTTATTAGGCCAAAAAACATCCTTTCATATGCGTAAGTTACCCATTTCATGGTAAAAATTGTCTTAATTCTATCTTTTGATTGTACCAATACCTGATTATAGCTTAAAAATCCATCCAAGAAGAACATAATTTTAGAATCACTTACTATCTATATCACCTCATCTAGAGAAGGAAGGGGATAATTGTCCTTTTTAGAATCCTTATTTAGGCTCTTAAAATCCACACATATTCTGATCTCACTAGTTTTCTTTCTTACTCAAACCAAATTGGCCACCCAAGTAGAATGTCTTATGGGAAATATGATTTTTACTCTTAATATCTTCTCTAATTCTCTTTGGATGAGAGGCTCCAAGATATGATTGAATGGCCTCTACCTTTATCTGAATGGATTATGATCAGGGTTTAAAACAATCATATGAGTAGTTGATCTGTGCTGATGCATGACGCGTCTCTATGCCTCCCGATTATCAGACTACCTGCCACGTGTTCTAATTGGGAATCACCTCAGGTGTCCTCAGATTGGCCATATAGTGGTCTAAAAGATGACCCAAATCACTCTCCTCTTCTAAACCACTATATGGCTAGTCTGAGGACACCCGAGGTGATTCTTAGTCAGAACACATGGCAGGTAGTCCGGTAATCGAGAGGCACAAAGATGCATCATGCATCGGTGTGGATTAGGTCCACCAGCTTCTGTGGGACTCAACCTCGAGACCTAGCTCTGATACCAATAGAAGACTGGCCATCATCCCAAAAGATCTGAAGTGATCTGGGTCCTCTTCTAGATCCTTATATGGCCAGGTATGAAGCACCCAAGGCAATTCTTGGTTGAACACGTGGCGTGCATTAATTGCCTTAGTAGGGAGACGTATCCCTAAGAAGGGATGTGGATTATTAGTGACCTATGGGTCATATAATTTCAAGTCCTCATATGTCCAAGCGATGATGTCCCTATACCAAGTGATTAGATCTTTCAATCATTGTCTCTTTTTTAGGGTGAAACTAAGACTAATATTAATATTTCATGGGTTGTGCTCATCTCCTAGATTTTCCTTTTTGAAATCTAATTCATTGACCTTGGGCTACCTAAGATACTGAGCTTGAGGGTCTATGTCAAAGGACCTTTCCAAAGAAACCAACGTAGCTAGGATGTAATTTTATTTAAGTTAGAGAATACCTTCCCTATCTAATTCCTCTTGACAAAGGTGATTACTATCTTTGTTGGTTACAAATTGAATAATTTACTAGTCATCATCAAAAACATGAATTTTTTTTACATCACTAGGAATAGAGGGATAAGGAACCAATTTGATAGAAAACCTCTTTAATTTAGACTCTTGAAGGGGCTCAAAATCAACAATGACAATAAATATCAAATCGATAGCTTGATTTTGCTCTTTAAGAAGGGATACTATTTTGAAAGCTTCAAAGATTTTGATTAATTCCCATGCTTTGTGATTATACCTTCTCAAATAAGATAACTTGCATTGATATTTGTTTTTGACTTAGTTAACTACTAGCTTTGATTCACCAAATACTACTATTTACTTTACATTATTCTTAAGTGCAAATTGCAATCCCATAATTAAAGCCTCATACTCAACTCTATTATTCATGCATGGAAATTTTAATCTCCATGCTTCTAATTAATTTTTACCTTATAGATTAATTATCTTGATTCTCATGCTTGATCCTTACTTTGATCTATTTCCATCAAAGTGTAAAGTCCATAGTTGTTTGGAACCTTTGGGTTCTATCTTTTGTACTTGATTTTGAGTAGTAAAAGTGTAAACACTAATGCTAGGAGACTCATACTTTATCTATTCATTCTTGACATTATATTTAGTGATGGGATACTTCATTCTCAGCTCTCTATCAATTTTGATTTGATTTAAAACTCTTCTCCATGGTATCCATATATGAGAAAAGTATGTAGAGAGATATTCATTGGGTGTTTTGGACTAGTCTCTACTTATCAATAGTCTATAGCCTTTAGGTATGTCTACCATCAGGATATTAATGGTCACCTATATGCATGATTTAGATGATACTTAGATATGTACATCCCTTAGTTCACCAACTATAGGCACTACTATTTTTTCCAATTCTGAAATTTTCCTCTTTGAAGGGCTTAGAATCAAGCCATGCTTTTGACATATTGAAGTAGGCACGATAGTTGTAGAAGCTCCAAAATCAACTAAACAATTATGAATAGTTTTACCTAATGCCTTGATAGTGAGAGAAAAGGGTGGAACTTCTAGCTTGATTTTGCAAATAACATTGGTATTAGATGTTTTCAACTTGTCCATAGATGATTTTGATTTCTTCATAGGTGTCTTACCCATAATAGACCTATACAATAGCTCCTTTTGTTTAGTAATCTAAGATAAATCATGAAAAGTTATATTTTCTTTGAGCTTTGATATTCTTCATGTCTTCAACAATGTTATATCATCCCTTATTAGGTTCGTCCTTGGTTTGAGGCTGATCACTCCCTCTCGAAGGAGGTGGATAGTTGTCAACTTTAGGGTTAAGTAGAATTGTATTAGTATTTAAAGGAGTTGACATTATGAGTGGTTGCTTATTCCTTAGTTTGTAACGACCTTTCTAGAATTATTGGAAAGTGTGAACTTTGTCTTTATTTTCCTCTAGCTCATTATCATCTTCACCTAGAAAGAGAAACTCATGATTTTAAAAGAACATGATATTTCTTGAAGATCGAAGATCTGGATGTTGTTCAAGTAGATTATGCATCTGATCTTGTCTAACCACCTCTCTTTAAAATATTTCAAATGCTACATAAAATTTAACATAGTTGAACTCACTGTGATTGGAAGTATTGTGAATTCTACACCAATTGGGAAGAGATATTTATACCATGTTGATCTCTAGGAGCTTATTAGGTGGCTTCATATTACTCATGAGATTGTTGAATGGTCTATTATATCTGTGAAATCTAATGTGTGGATTACCAATTAGGCCATTGGTGTTGCCCATCCTCTTTTACATATTTAAGAAATCATTTCTCAAATTTTGAACTATCTTCTAAATAAAATGTAGTTCTACCTTTGTAGAGTTAGTACCTCGTAAAATGATAGTAGAAAGTGTATCTGATTGTTGAATCTATTGGTAACCATTGCTTGATGTATGATTATTCAATAAATTATACTTTGACTATGTTATATGCATCAATGGAGGTAGTGTGTAGAGATAGTTTTGATTGAACACCAAGATGTTCTACTTTACATGTGGTATCAGATTCAATATTGGGAAGCCATTATTGATATTAGGTATAAAAAGCATCCTGAGATTGAGTTGTCTATCTATGTTGATGGCTTATTCATATGCTAATGCCAAATTATTAACCATGGCTGCTCTTCTCAAGAACATGATAGTGATTAGGTCCAAAACATTCTTGCCCATTTCCAACACTAATGTACTTTTAGTTTGTACCTTGGGGTCAACCAATTATACATATTTTGAAACCTTGCATTGAAAGCATGGATAGGTTTATTAGGCTTGATCTTCATGTTGGTGAGGTACTGATATACCAGACTAGGATTGGTAACCTATCCAAATTATGAAATAAAATTAGCTTAAAACTCATCCCAAGAAGTGATTGAGCTCTATATTAGATTTAAAAACAAATCATAAGCATCATGCATTAATGTAAAAGGGAATAATATGCATGCTACATATTCATTGAAAACATTCATTAATCTCAAGAAAACATTAAAATATTTGATATTTTCCTCTTTTGTCCTTTCTCTTGAAAGAGAAAAGAATGGCAAGTAATTTTTAGGATTCCTAGGTAAATCATGCACATATCTAGGGATGTCAATATCATATCCAACTAACCAAGGTGTTTGTGGAGCCATTGGTTGATTAATCAATAAAGGGTTCCTAATTAGAGGAGGTGGATTATCATGAACTGGGGATATTGGCATAGTTCTAAGTCTCCTATGATTTGATAGGAGTGAGACTAGAAAACTAGCCTAGGAATTAGATTTGGTCACTCTCTTGAGTGAATTTAGTGCAACTATATGTGAAGGATACCACTATTATCAGAGGTTAGGCCCTCTTTCTAGGGCTAGTGAAACTATTAATGTAGTTTTAATGCACACCTTAGTCAATGAGGTAGCCTCTAAAATTTTAGGATCTCAATAAAGGTAAATTCCACTCTAAGGCATGAGTTGTAGTTATTCAATTTAAACAACCTACTGATGGAATAATTGGTAGGGCATGCAGGTTATTGGTAAGGATTTTGGATGGAGGTGCAGATCCTAATGGGTAGTGAATTCTTACATGAGTTGGATGGGTGGATGGTTACTAATATAAATTTGGAATATCTTAAAAAACTCAAAAATGATGGAGAGGTAAGGCAAAAAAGAAGACTCTATAGTTTTTATAAATTACCTCTTTAGCTAGTTTTTAAATGGAAAAGTGCTTTCAAAACCTATGCCTATTGCAATCAACTATTGTTTGTGCACATAATCAGACATAATTTAGAAGTCTATGAAGATATTTATATAGGAAAATCACAAGCCTCAATCAAAGCTTACCCCTTTTTAGAGTAACTATTTCACACCCTTAATAAAGAGATTATGGATTAGGATAATGATGTATCTGAGATAGATTTTGCACACACATAGAAAATAAAATCAAAAAGAAGAACTCATACACATTCAAAATTATGAATCAATCAACTTAATTTCCAATAATTAATGTAATTTTGTAATCCTTCCATAGATTTTTCACATCTAAGACTAGCATATCAATCAAGAAAAGAAAGAATTCATTGCAAATTTTTCACACTAAAAATTATTGAATCATATAACCAAAAAGATAAGAATTAGATAGAGAACACAAAAACACATTTTATAACAATAAAAATTGATTCTTCTCTTGTATATTGAAAAATTTCCCACCCATCCAACTTGTGGATTATAATTTTTTACATTATTTTGGGGAAGGGGTCACCTCATCTTCCAAGTCCATGCAAAGTCATTGCATGTGATAGTCAAAACTTGATTTATATCTATGGTACAAACCATATAAGAGTCATGTTATCACTTTGGAGATCACCCTATTTGAAGATGTGCAAAGAACACCTTCTTAACAACTGATAAAATTGGATCTTATCAGAGTGTGGGAGACTCTGTATTGAGAAAACCTCTAGAGAGGGCTAGTTCTCTTAAGATTTATCTCTATCACTAATATAGTTTTGATTTTTTGAGATGAAAAGGGAGAAGGAAATTGAAATGGGAAATCCTATCTAATAGGGTGATGCACCTAAATTACTGGTATTCTCTAAAATATTTCTAAATTTGATTAAGACACACATATTAATTTGAAAGAAAACTCTGCATTTAATCCTAAACATCACTATTTCAAAAGAAGGTTTGAAAGAAGTTTGCAAAGCAAATTCAAATCCTAGCTCTTATAATGACCCATATAAGAGGATATTTTCATAGTAGGTATGTAAAAGACCTATAATAGGGTAATTATATGCCACTTGTATGCTGGTACATAGTCAAATTACACTCTATTTTGATCCAAAACCATATGTAAAAAGTTCTTTTTATTTGATAAAATGGTGTCAATTACAATTTATTTTTTGCCTTCAGGAATTATCAAAAAATGGCTTGAAAAAGGTAATAAATGTGTCAAAAAACTTAACATAAATCCAAAGTGGTGTTTAATTTAGAGAAGTATTAGTCTTGGTTAGTTAAGTCAAGACCTATTCCTTTTAAAATATTAAAACAATTCATAAAAATCTTTAAACTCCACAAAGCATGCATGATTCTTCAACTTTGGCATAGAAGGGAGATGGTGGGCCCATTTGAAAATTCAAATCCTCCTTCATGCATGACGATACACTAATATTCAAAAGGAAACTCCACTTGAATTGTTTGAAATATTTGAATGACATGTCCACCAAGGAGAGATGCATGATACTTGTGAAAAGTGAACTTGAAGCTTTAATTGGTCAACTCCAAATAACTCCATCTTGCATGAAAATAAACATTTTAAAGAATGAGAAGTACATGAAATCTCCGTGAAATATCAAAAAAGTGATTTTGAAACTCAAATTAAACTCCATGATAGCTTCTTTCAATACCAAACTTCAACTTAACCATTTGACCAACTAGGCCTATTAGACCAAATAGGATTAAAAATATATATATGCATCTGGATGCCATGAAACCTGAAACAAGACACAATGAAACATATAAAATAATGAAACTAGAACTAGAACAACTTTACACATCAAAAAATATGTGATTTTGATGAGTAAATCTTGCATTTCAATTAATAGGGTTGATTAGACCTATTTTGCTCCATTTTCCTATAGACTGGCCATTTTGATCAACCTAGTAGGGACAATTTTAGAGTTATTTCTAATGAAATTAATATTTTAGGATAAATAAAAATTATTAGTCTTTGAACTTCATTAATTAGATTTCATTGAACTACCCTGTACTTAATTTCACATGCTTTTTTACACAAAAACATGATTTATTCCATCATCCATACATAAAATTAACATTTATGTAATTATCTTTTATTTTAATTGAGGTTTTAAAAGTATTTATGTTGATCCATGATGATTTTATGGCAATAAAATCCCCTTTTTGCAAAACTAGTTTTTGAGGGTTTGGAAAGGTTTTAAAGTTGAATCTTCAAATTGATGATTCATTAATTATGGACCTCAAAATATATAAATATTATAATTCATTTGTATCAAACTAACCCCCTAACATCCTTGAAAATATTGGGTTCCCATGCAAAAGATATGAAAAGTTACCATGCAGAGGAAATTCTCCTATAGGGTTCGGCTTGCATTCCGGGCTACCTATGCGCTTAACAATTGTTAATAAATAACATCCCATAAAATAAACTCAATTATTAATTAATTATAATTAAAAAAATTTCCTTAAAACATACTAATATCAATCGGCTAAACTCTACATGTGGTGAAAGATATGAGCATTTTAATAGGAGGCTAGGAAGGGTGTCTAAAATTACAAGAAGTGAAAATATTCACCAAGATGAAAATGAATCTTATCCTACTTCAAAAATCCTAAAAAAATCATCATTTTTTATGTACCATGTTATCAAAACACTCAAAAAGCATTCTTTACTTGAAAAGTCAAAAAACTCCCTTTTTGGCCTATATGCCTATTAGCTTGCATACGCCTGTATGAGCATGGTTTGCATAAAATTTGGAGTTTTAAAACTCTTAAAATGTCTGATTATTATGTAAAAAAATCATAAAATTATTCTCAAAATTATTACCTAGGCTTAGAAACCTCTATATCACTCCATAATGATGTTTGTTCTAATGGTGACCTCAAATAGACATGCTAAAGATTGTGACAAAACAAAAAGTATCTAAACTCATCCAATGGCCATGAATTTTTTTCAAAATATTATTAAATTCTTGATTACCTTTTGTAAAAAATTTCATGTCCTAAATCCACCTGTAGCTCCCAAAATCCTTAATTTCCTTCATAATTGACCCTCTATGCATGGACTGTCTACATATTTGACTAAGTTTTACACATTAGAAATTATTTTCATGGTATTTTGAGGTTTAAATGTAAAATAAATATTCAATTATCTCAATAGTTTCTTTAAGAATCTTGAAAACAACCTCTACCCCTATTTCTAGCATTCTCAAGACCTCTAACAAGGCATTTAAACTTCTTAAATGACTATGATATGCTATTATAGGTGAAAATTTATCAGGTTTGATCAATTTAGTGTCCATTTAATCTTAAATAAGTGTTTTAAAACTATTTATATCAAATGATTTCCCTCCATACATCTCAACTATGGCAATTTGACTAGTTTCAAGCTTTATAGGCCTTGAACTAGGTATACTCCATATAATGGCTTGTACTGTGTACCCCCTTAAGGTTGGAAATGTTCCTTAACCACTAATTAAATTCATTATTTCCCACTCATCACTATTTTTATGTCTTTTTTACACTGTATATCCCTTAAATTAACCATCAACCCTCAAGCCACATAAACTAGTCTTGGAGGGTGACTATATTACATAAGCTTAGTTATGGATGTTTGACAGAGTTCAAAGACTATAGATCTACTTAAAAAACCCTTAATATTACCTTATAAACTTATATTTAATCTTTTAAACCCATTTAATAATAAATTAAGCATGTTATTTCTTTAGAGAGTTAGATTACTTGTTTGATCCTTACTAGGCTAACCAGGCCTATGACTGTGTGATGCACAAATGTAGGTGAGATATGGTAAGAAATGAAGTTATTTATAATATTATCACCTTCATGGTTCATTTTATACCTTTACATCACCTTAAAACCATTTTCACATGTTATTTACAACACTCTAACTCTCAAACCATATTTTAAAGCTTTTGAACAACACTATTTCGTACATGTATCATATACATGAGTGTATGGGTGGTCCTTTGAGAGTTTATTCATGAAGTATAGATGATCTTGTCATTATTGTCTTCATAAAAAATCCAATTTTTTGGACATTAAATAATGCTACAATCCTCTACCTACTCTTGTTCTTGCTAGCATTGAAGGTCCTTGACTATGCTTAAGTAGGTTAAGGCTTGCTTATTTGTAGATAACTTATTGTGAACTATTCTTAAAGCTCCCCAATTAAAAAACTTACCTCATAATTGTAAAAATACATTTTAACCTTAACTATAAACATCACTTTCACTTTATTATGACCCCTAATATTAGTTTGAAGGAAAGCTCTTAGTCTTATGATGGTTGTAGGACTCCTTTAAGGTTGCCAAAAGGTGTGTTTAAGCTTAATTAAGGTCCATTGTTATAGTGAATATAAGGTGATATTTTTTCTTTGAGTCAATTAAGACATTAAATTATTCATCCTTATATGAGTATGCCAATCATATATTAAGAACATTCTTTCAAACTCTAAGCGGATCCATGACCTCTGAGATATATGTCCTATAGAATTTTGTCATCAATAGGCCTGTAGATGATTTTTAGGTTTGATGTAGGTCATCATATTAGTTTGGATTGATTGGGTATCAAGCCTAGAGAGACTCCCCTTATGAATTGGAAGCATATAATCCACAACCTCTCTCCTCTTATGGTTTGGACATGAAACAACCCTTCAAAACCCTCCATCAACATTTGACTATATTATATGGTGATTTATCCTTGTATGAATAGTGACAAGGTGTAGGAAGCCTGGGAAGCATTGACCACCAATAAATGGTGTCAAGAGGTGTGAGGAGGATCACTATTTTCATATGTTACCCTTAAATACACCATATCATCTTCTTAAACTTGAATAATGAGACCTTAAAACCTTGTTAAACCCTAGCTCACTGTAGGTTGATTTTACAAGTGGTTATAGGTGTTAATAATTAAAAAAATGATATGATTTTTTTTTCTTTTTTATTCATGAATTTCCCTCCATAAATGCATGCTACTTATTTTCCAATCAAAACTATCCTCCTAGATATGCTCAAGATCATTCATATTTCCATTAGGCCTCCTTATAAGGCACAAATCTTTTGATACCCATTTTGATGATTGAAGATGCTCTTTTCTTAGGTTTTATATCTCTTAAGCCCCTCAAAGTGTCATATTCCTTAAAAAGTATCTCCATGTACATTCTAGGAAATCTCCATGTTTACTAAGACTCAATGATGCTTATAAGAGTTCTTAAACCTATCAAGTAGGCCTTCCTTGAGAAAAGATAGGCCTATAGGGTTTAGTTTGTATGGTAGGAGACTGAAAAGGCCTTGGAGAGGTCATCATAATGAACTAAATAATTGATAATCTCCCCTGATTGCTTGATCAGGTCATTGGAAAACATGAACCATATGAGATATCTCACTATGACCTTAACTTGATGCATGTCATGAACAACATGATTGTAATCTTCTTTTTGTTGTTTTAAACATGAAAATTGGCACGTGTGGGGTGAAAAATGACCCTTTCTAGATATTAGCACATGAAATGACTTTTTTCATAACTTTAAACTTTGTACATAGGATAAATTCATGTTTTTGAACATATTCAAATCTCTTTTGAGATAATTCAATGACTTTTGAAACCATTTTTGACATTTTTGGACCAAAATTAGTGCTTTTAGGCCATAAATGATTGGTTTGACCAGCTGCAAAGGGCTAATGACTAGTTTTAAGAAATTTTTGTATGATAGGAATAGTAATTTGACCTTGATAGGTCAAATTACTAAAAATTCCACTTATAATTATTAGTTTAAGTTGGCCTTTGCAAGATCTATGCAACATGTGCATGTGTATAAATGTAACTTTTATAATTATAAATCAAACTACATGAAAATACATTTTTTATAGGTTGTGAGAACAACCTATCTGATACTTTAAGTTATATATTTCTAATGGAACTTAGACATGCATTAAGGATAAGTTCCCCTTTACCAATGCTTAGAACTAATGACACCATTTGACTATGACTAATCTAATCATAAATCTGCATTACATGCTTCCCCTATATTTATAGAAAAATATTCCTCCTCAAAATATCAAATGATCTTAGTTACCAAAGGAATATAGCTTAAATATGGGAACTAATGGTTGTTGATAAATATAACTCTACATATTATGTCCATGTAGCAATGCCATGTCATTCTATTTACTAGCTTTTGAAATGTGACAGGTGTCAACACCTCATTAAGTCTAGATCTTTGAAAATTCCACATAGGACTCACATTGTTGATCTTATATATGAATAATTTTTTTTTATATCTTTAGATTATTTGAATCTAAATGGATGTCTTAAAATTGACATATGTGCACCTATCATTTACATGACCATCATTGACATCTGTATGACCATCATTTTTTAACCCCAATGGATAAATTTTGAGCTTAATTTTGACATATGTGTACCCATCATTTGACAACCATGTGAATGTATTTGATGTCTTTATGACCTTAAATATTTGAACACCCTCTTAGGACCCTTTATCGAGCATAATTTTGACATCGGCACACCTATAATTTAATGTCCACATGAACGTCTTTGATATCCACATGACCATCAATCTTTGAACACCTCTTTGGGACTCTTTGCTCTTACAAACATAAAATGACTTAGCATTAATAAAATTATACTAAGATATTAAAAAAAAGTTAGAAATTAAATCTAACCTAAGGTTTTATTCATGTTAATAAACATAGAAAAAACCTTAGGATAAAGCCCTTAGCTAAGTTAATAAAATAAAAAGCTCATGTTGTTCCACTTGGCAACTCCATAGGGCTTCTATGTTATTGAATTATTAAACCTACTTCTTCTTTTATGTTATTAAATTTTTGTATTGGGTTCTTATAATGGTGACACTTGTCACTCTCATAGAGCTCCATAAACCATTTGACATTTCAACCATGCCCTCTCTTCATTTGATCACTTGTAGTCAGCTCTCGTGATGTTGACACTTTTCACTCTAGCAAAGCTCTTGGAACCTACTAAATTTTCAACTTGATATCACGTCATTAGATGAACTAATCCTATAAAAACACATATCGTAGGATCTATGGTCATAAATTTAAGGACATAAGTTAATAGCTAGGAAATATATGAAGCATAGTCTAAAGTTTTATTTATATTTAATAAAATATGATTCAAAACTTAGTAAGGATTAATATAAGTTTATAATAAAAGAGCTCCCTGCATAAATTAGACCTCATGAACCATAAAAAGACCTATCATAGATATTTTAGCCTAAGGTCTGAGTTGTATTAATAAATACGAATATGACCTAGGCTAGAATTTTAATATAATAAAGTTCTCTCTAGTAATTTTGACCCTATGTAAACTTTGAATCAATTTCAAAAGGACTTTAGGCTAAACCAATAAGGCTAAGGTTTTTTAACATCATTTTAAACATAAATTAAATTTAATCAATAAGAGATCAAGGGTTAATCAAAATAAGGAGTCAATTTAGCATAAGGTATAAAACCCTATGCAATGTTCACATCAATGAGACCCCATTAAACTTGAAACATGGAAACATAAGACCATTACATGAAGTCAAATGAATCTTATGTGCTAACAAACCCACAAGATATTCAATATTAATTCTTGATTAAGTTCAATTTACACTTTAAATCATAAATTTACATAATTTGGAACAAGGGTTCCCATTTTTTAGAAATGGGGTGTGTTGGGTACGGATTTTTCCCAGATAACCACAACAAGTTCCTCACTTGCTATTAGCTCCCATATTCCTATGAAGCCAATGAAACCCATTTAAAAGTAATTCAAATTTTAAAAGGCACTCAATATTACCACAAATGCTAAGGTGGGTGTGCCTTCAAAGTTACCTTCATTCATTATTGACAAGGGTCTTACCAAATATCTATTTGACACACTTTATAATTAGACCCACCAAAAATATACATACTTGATACATCTTTGGCCTCTTTCTCAACCTAGGAACCTCCATTATAACCACCTCCCACATATCCAACACCTACTATTACCCTAAATTGGGTTAGAGACATCATATAGGTAGCAGGCCAAGAGAGGGCTTAGGTAGTCCTCTTTAAACCCCAAATTGGTATGAGATTTTATGTTGACATAGGCATAATGAAAAGGGTGGTAAGATGGCAGGCTGAGTAGCCACAATCTAGATTTATTGTGGTACATGATAATGAAGAGTCACTCTTCACTTTTACAAGGAAGAGGAATGCTAAACTTGGATATGTAAATGAATATTTAGAGGACCCTATGTCCATAGTTCAAGCCTAGACAAAGTCCATAATATCCTCGATAAAGGGTATGCATTAAGAGTTAAAAAGACTAAAAGAAAATATATTTATTATAGTACTTGATAACACCACTATTTAGGTAATAAATGTAGTTACCAATGTATTTAATTTTTATAAATTCATGAAAAGGAGGTAGGAAGATGGGATCCTGTAATCCAAGGTGGTCATTAAACCTAACTAGAAGTTTACACTCTATGATGCCAAGTTGGCAAACATGGATAGAGTTGTAAGAAGTAATAATTTCATAAACCCCAAGGTTTTTCCAATTGAGGATATCATTATTTCATAGACCATCCTAATGAATAGGATAAGGATATTGAAGAGGTGGATAGACTAGGTCAAGGATGCAACTGCATCCTTAGAGAATATTGAATTCAATATTACCCTCTTACTAAAGGATGTCATGGTCATAAAGGTGACCAAACCTAATTAAACCTTCATGGATGATCAAGATTTCAGAGCCTAGATGAAGTTTTTTGATGCTAAATTCAAGCAAGATGTAACCAGTGCAAAGAATACTACTGAGGTGATGAATATTGTGGCATTTTCCAATCAGAGGCTGGAGAGAGTAAATGCCATTAAATAAGCATTAAGGCTAGTACTCATATAGAATGGTAAGCTCATTTAATAAATACCTAACTAGTTCCAACTTGTGATCCTAGACTTCACCTAGATAGATCAAGATTAATTGGCATGCATAGAATTATGGATAAAAGAGGAGTTAGAGAAGAAATAAAGACAATAGCAACAAATTAGCTAGCAGTCCCCTCCAAGAATGTAGGGAATATTCCATTATGTTTTGTAAATTTAATTTAAGAATATTCCATTGTAATTCATAGAATGTTATCCACTTGGCTATGTTTGGGCACCTTTCACGGGCCCACTTATACCTTTTAGGCAATTTTGAGGCCTATACATAGGGGTATTCCCCCCATTGTAATCAAAAATAGTTTTTATAACAATTAATATAAGAGAGGCAAGAGTTTGAGAGTTTGTTTGAAGTGCTTAATTTTGTATTTTTGTAGTTTTTCTTCATCACTCTTTTATATTACTAATTTTTTCTTTATTATTGACTAATTTTTTAATAATACATGATATATTCAAATGTTATCTTGATTTTTACACTAGGCTAACACTTTTTCTAGTATATGTGTTTTGTTTTCATCTTATTTGAAACTAAATGTTCTATGCAATTTACTATGAATGAGTAATCTTTGTGAAAAGTATGCTTATAGATATATTATTTTATTTTCCTTTGAATCTTCAACTATGTTTATGTAGCTTTGAGCATTACACTAGAGTTAGTAAATGCTAGTTTTAGGTGTTATTGTCATAAAAAAATAAGAACTAGTACTTTTGATCATTTTAAGTAAATTATATTTTTTATTTCCCTTCTCTCCTTTGGATCTACCCATGACTCACTTTAGTTTAGTTCATTATGTAAATATCCATTTTTTATTTGTGTTTGGGAAATAATTGGCAAAACTTAAAACAATTTTACAAAGATTAGAAAGAATAAAGTATCATTGTGTAACATCTACTATCCTTACAATAGGATCTACTTGTAGACTTATAAGGGGTGACCATATCTCTTATATTTGTATAATTTTTAGTAGAAATTTTGTTAAAAACTCAAGCCTTGATTCTTATAGGACATAAAATTGAGTTTCTTACTTTCCCCTTGTTCCCTAGTAACATAGAGAGCACATTAAGTGTATCAATAGGAAGGGAAAAGCTATAGCTAGAAGGAAGGCTTGTATATAATTGATTTCATGAATATTAGTGAAATCTTAGTGTACTTCATAAAAATATATTCTTCATTATTTAAAATTACATAAATATTTTTAAATAACACTAAATATCTACATTATTTGTAGGAATATTTGCAATTTTTGTAGGAATCTTTACACTCTTTGAAGAATATCATAAAATTTAGTGTTCATTTATGAGATTTGGTAAATAATATTGATATTTGTATAAATTTGTGCAAAGATAGGTTAAATACACCATCCTTTAGGCACATTGAAGGTTATTTTAGTCATCTTTACATAGGTTGTCATAAATTTGGTAAATAATGTTGATATTTGTAAGAATGTGTGTAAAGATCAACCACTAAGACTTCACTCATGTTGGATTTAGACATTTGAGATCTTAATTTCTCTAATTCATTTTAGATTAAGTAAACCTTTTCACAAATTTTTGTCTAAGTATTTTTTTAGATGCTTAAACACCCTTAAATTATTGAATTAATCATGGAAATTATTTGAAATGCTAATCTAATACTGATATTTGTAATAATAATGTGTAGGACTAATGATATTTAGGTATGTATTGAAAAATTGAGGTTACAAGGCTTGGATCTTTAAATATCAAGGTAAAGCTACTTGATCTAAATATTTTATATAAATATTGATTGATATTGGCAATATTTTTTCACTTGTGAAGCTATATTTGAATTTATTTTGCTCTTGGTACTTGTTTTTCATCCTGGAGTGGCCTAGGATTAGAATCAAATCTTGATCTAAACTTGAGGTCCCATTAGCATCCCTAGAAACCCATAAAAAGGCTAGAAAAGATAAAGGTAAATGTTAGGAAGTCTAGGAACTATCCAAATTCCCCATTCAACAAAAATTTAAAACCCCTCTTGCTAATCATGGCATGATTAGCTGGCTCATCCATCAATGTTCCTTGGCCCATGCATGATCTACCTAGGAATCCAAAAAAGTATCCACCTAGGAATCCAAAAAATTATCTACCTCTCTTTACCCCCACTGAGAGGGTAACCATTGAAGAGCATGTGAATTCATTTAGGGAATATTTGAGTCTTATTAATGCAATACATGAGGACATGGTGTGCCATCTTTTCTCATTTACATTTCAGGGCATGGATTATGATTAGTTCCTCAACTTTCTGAAAGATTCCATCATGGGATGGGGTTAGTTCAATGATACTTATATTTCCTAATTTGGTAGGGTAGTAATCCCAAGAGTTGTTTACCAATAACTTACCACCCTTAAGAGGGATATAAAGTAATAGATTAAAATATTTTATGCAAGGTTCCAAAAGATGTATACCCTGACATCTCTGCCCTATAAGCTAGCAAATGATTTGGCATTAGAAATTAACAAAATATAATTACTATTGTCTTCCTGAGAAGTGACTTGAATATTGACACATTACCTTTAGAATATTCTAAGTCTATCTATATTGATAAGAAAATGCACCTATAGGGGTATCATGCCTTTGCTATACCAAAATTTTACCTGACAATGCCTTCTCAAAATATCATACCCAACATGAATCAAAACATGCCTACATTGAACCAATTGTTATGATTAACCATTTGCCTTTGAGTTTTGTTACACCCAACCAATATCTAAATTTTTATAACCAAGTAAATGTTGGGGCAAATCTATAGAATAACATTAGTCAAACAATGGTGCCAATAAATAACACCAATGTCCAAGATTCAATCTAGAATAATAACTTAGAGCCTCCAAAGGGATAATTAGACTTAATATAAAGAACTATTTAAAAAATGGCTAATGATTTCTTGGATATCAAGAAATAGATGGGAAATATTGGTGAGATTTATAATAGAAATTATAACTTATAAAGATATAGCAGGAATTTCAATAATAGTGAGCCCCCTTTAAGCATACTTCCTAAGATAAACATTTGCAAGATGGCCTTACCCAACTAGTTCTGAGTATACAATATGACCAGACATGGAGAACTAGACTGTGTCAAGTTCTATCATGCATGTGAAGCCATTTAGATCAAAATGGAGGGATTTAACATGAATCCCACTAATCAAAATAATTCTAAAATCTTTGAAAATACCAATAATGCTTCTAGAACTTCAAAAACACTCCTCATGGTGGAGACCTATGACTTCCTAATCAAGATGAAAATGAACATGAAGATAATGTCGAGGAAATGCATGATTTCTAGAAATACCAAAGGAGTAGATATGCCTAGAGAAGTAAAGGCTATAAACCACCTCTGATAACTTCCACCCAACCTAATAGACTAGATACACCTCCTAATGATAGGATAGACAATAATCCTCCACACCCTAAAGGTGTTTTACCCAACATCCCACTTTTCTCTATAGGAGAAATGGGTACCCACTTTTTTTAGATTTTAATCTTAATATTTACCCTCTTCTTCATATGTTTATGAAAATTCTAGAAAATCTAAGGCATTTCACTTTTGGTACAAATCCCTTGATGGATTATCCCTAA
This sequence comes from Torreya grandis, assembly GCA_037957365.1. NCBI lineage: Eukaryota > Viridiplantae > Streptophyta > Pinopsida > Cupressales > Taxaceae > Torreya > Torreya grandis. The sequence goes on along the minus strand of JARHVA010007318.1, from coordinate 106,265 downwards.
AAACCTATTGAACCTACCCTTTAGGAATTTTAAACTGATCTTTAGATGTATGAAATTACCCTTTAGGGAAATCAAAAGTGCCTTTTAGCCTTTGCGAAGTAGACCTTTCGAGTAATCTTATCATGAAGTAGACCCTTCAAATCTTTTTGGCATACCCTTCAAGACTTTTGAACTATCCCTTTAGCCCTTTTTAAAGTGTACTTTATCCTTTGAATTAGCCCTTTTTGTCCTTTCTCAAATTGACCACTTTACCCTTTCTAACTAGATCTCTTAATGCACATACCCTTTGGGTTTATGTAAATGACCCTTCAGACCCAAGGCATATACCCTTCCAATTTTGTGTAACATATCCTTCAAGACTTTTGAAATGATGCCTAGATGTATGAAAGTACCCTTTGGGGAAATCAAAAGTGTCCTTCAACATTTGAAAAGTAGACCTTTCAAGAACTTTTCATAGATAAAATTCCCTACAAAGTAGAACCTTCAGATCAAAAGTACCTTTTTGGGGAAATTGAAATTTCCCTCAAGACCTTTGAAATAGTCCTTTGAGATAATTTCCTCAAGAATTTTTCCTAGATGAATTATTCAGGGAAATTATTGTAGACATTATTTCCAAAACAATTTTCCTAAAATAATTAGTCTACGAACATTGACCCAAAAGCATTTTTTTTATGTGGTACCTAAGAGACTTATTAATAAGAATACTACTAGTCTCACCATACCTAGACAAAATAAAATAAAAAATATTTCTTATCAATATTTTAAAGACCTCCTTGATAACCTGAGCTAACAAGTTTAAATTATACAAGAAAATAAAATCTAAGTGAATGTTGCATGAACTGATATTCAATGCAATATTATATATAGACAATCCCTTATGATTAAAAATCCATCATTACATCAAGATAAGTTGCATTTGAAGTCTTTTACTTTATTACAATGATGAAGGGTCTTAATTCCCACTTCAAGAGTACTACAAGTAAAGCAATGACTGAGTTAGAGCTAATTTATTTTCCTAGCATACACAACACATAGAAGAAGCAATACAAAGCATGTAATAATGACATATACATCTAGAACATTTTGAAGTATGAATCTGCCATCCCCATATTCTATTAAGGACTCCACAAAATTTATGGATATATTCCTTGATGCCATAGTGTTTGGAAGACAAATACTAAAATTATTTAGCACTATGGGATATCATTGATTTAGTGGACATGTTTTCACTGGAAGATGATATGACACTACCATATAGACTATTTGATATGGAAATATTAACATTCAAATTCCAAAGATTACACTTTTTTACAACTAAGCTAGAAGTGATGCCATGCATTGACCTCCTATGGTACTTTTTCTTTTTAGGGAATTTATCACAAGATGCATTCTTGCAGCATTCTAGTAATAACATGATGGTCATGTATATTTTAGGGGTGGATTTTCAGAGATATTTTTTATTGATTATACATTATGTCTAACTTGATAAACACACATTGGTATATTTTAATATAGATACCTCAATGGAGAAGACATTATCTTCATGGCTCCTCCCAGACCAGAACATCACATGGAAAAAAAAGAAGCTAAAAAGAGTGATCTTGATTAATAGATTTAGGATGGGGATTCACATTAGTATGGCTCTTCTCAATTGATTATATGTTATGCCCAACATTCATTTTGTTAATTTAGATTCAGTGCCATTACTATATATGATGATTACACATGATGATGCATATGCCCTGATCAAGATAGTAGCCTTCGATTGAGGGAGTAGATTATTCATAGAGATAGGTGCCCCACACCCATAGGATATTTCTTCATGATGTCATATTTATTATATGTAATCATGGGTATATGTTACAAAGATATTGGTGAATTGTGGGTTCCAACCATAGAATATGAGAAGAATAGAATCTATGATCATTACAAGTTAATGCATGTTTATTTCTATACCAAGCATATGGTAAAGATATTTGATGATGTCTACCCTCAGTTTTGGTAATATATTCATTGCTTGACCATACCTTGAATTATATAGAATATTATAAACAACTTAGTTGGGAAAGGGGATTATTTCTTTTACCCAAATTTCATTATTATCATGGTTTGAGGGAGCAAGGTTGGACCCCTATATCTTCCATGGTTTGTGTTAGACAAACTAGCTGAATAGAAAATCACCTTCCAATTATGCAAGATCATTGAAGAGGATTTGTCAAGGTAGAAGAAATAGTTTTATTTTTTTCACTTCATAACTATCGATAGAATGGTGTATATAATGAGGAATTACCTCAAGGAAAATGTATAAAATGAAAGAGTTGTCCTTTCCTTGAACTTACACATAGAGTTTGGGATCCACATGAGTTGATCTAAAAGTACATTCATAGATTCAACATCTCATATAGTCATGAGTCTTATGACTATGATTACCTATTTTTGAATCCCAAGTCTAATAAGTAAGTATTAGAATTGGTGTAGATTGTTGCATTACAAGAGGATCATTTGAGAATGATCTAAGATGATCCTTCTATTTATACTAGGGAGGTCAATAGCAAGAAATAACTATATAAAGGGTGGCAACATTCAAATTTCCAGAGAGAATAGTCGTAAGAGAAACTCATAGACCAAGCCGCTTCCTCCTCCTAAGGACTTCCCTTGAAGTTAAATTTGAAATTAGTGAAGAAGGATCTCAGGCTACTTGATCACAATTCAACTATTAGAGGACAAGTAGGGGACCCCATCAGACTTGATTTTGATTAGGAATATAAAACACAAGAAGTGCCTATTGTAGGTTCTAGTCAAATGTCCATCATTATGACCTATATACACATGGGTACATCCATTAGGATAGAAACTCTAGATACAAAAGCATCAACACCTCAAGACTCCCCTACACAAGTAAGGACCCCCTTGGTCTATAAGAGAAAGCCTAGGACTATTATAGGCAGTCCTATAGTGGATGCATCTCTAAGTTTGCCTACTCAACCTCCACATTTAGAACTAGATAAGGGAGATGTGGTGATCATAAAAGATATTGAGGATGATTCAGATATGAAAATTGAGTTAGAGACATCCAAGGCTATGAGATTCCAAGTAGAGCCTATGGAGCTTACTCTTCCAGGAACTCAATCTTTTTTTAGTTCCTCTTTATCTTCTATACCCATATTTGGGTAAGTCACCTCTATGGAAGTTCCCACATATATCCCCTCCACTTCCACTACTACCATTAGTATTTCCATTTCCACTTCCATCCCATTCATCACATAGACCCCTTATATTCATATTGGCACCTCCACTATTAGAGACCTCAAGAAGAATAAAGTGTCCAAGAAGGTGTAGACTACACTAGCCACCTCATAGCTCCATGTCCAATCCACTCAAATCACCCTTCCAATACATCTACCACTTAAATAGAGGATACTATAGTAATAAGCACTGGCAGGGGAAGGAAGGTCAAGCCCCAAATGATCATGGTCCACCCACTTTTTCAATTTGGAGGAGTGGATTGGTCTAAACTTATATGGCCTTCCCTTCTTAATGTCCTAACCAAAGTACACAATAAATAATAGATATCTTAAGAGGAGGTCAAGGAAGAGGTTATTGTCACAACCTATGATGCATCCTGACTAGATAATCCTCTATAGGCAATAGATCTAAGAAGTAAGACCTCTCAATTACAAAAATTCAAGATTATTGAGATTCCCTCTATTTATACTTTATTTTATCCTCCAAATGGTAATATTTAAAGGGTGAACAAGAGTAAATCAGAAGATGAAAAGGGCACCTATATCATCCTTAAATAAAGGCAAGAAGTGTTCTCCCTCACCAAGAGGTATAATAGGCAACCTAGACAATCTTTGTATAAGGAAAATCTAGTAGACCTAACACAAGCACATATGGATGACATTTTTTCAATCTATGAGGGCACTAAATTATCTCAATAATAGATAGAGGTAGAAGTTTTTGTATTATAAGATAAAATGGAGCAACTCAAGGAGAAGGATAAAATAATGCATATTCCTATAGGTATTGAAGCTAAAGTTTAGGAGACAACTTTGAGGTGTTGTAACTCAATAGAAGCCATGAAATTTATGAGGGCCAAGATGGCCCCTCATGTGAGCTAAGATAATAAATTGTTCAACTCTTTGATATATTATAGTGTGAAACTAAATATGTTAGTTATCCATACAACCAACTCCCTATATAGTCATCTTGACCAAATGACTATGTTATAGGCATCCAATGCCTTAAATCTAGTAGTAATTAGATAGAAGGAGGTGAAGGATTGGTTATAAAATGTTAGGGATTTAGTCTATAGATATTAGGCATATGAGGCTAAGATTTTACAAATTTTTCATGAATTAAATCCATCTAAATTTAAAGGCTCCATTGGTAAGTTGATTAACAGGATCAATTTTGACAAGCTTATCTAAGAAGTAGTTGATGAGTTTAAGCATATCTTACAAGGTTTGAAACTTAATAAAATTTATTCAAAATTAAGAAAGTCTCATAAAAAGGTCACTAAATTTGAAATCTTTAATAGAAAATTTAAAATATCCAAGGATGAGCATAAAATGTCCTTGGATAGACTAAAATAATTTATTGACTATTACTACTACATTTATACATTATATAAAATCAGCATGGAGTGGCACAAAAGGTCTATGAGGATAACAAAGTGAAGAAGAATTAGTCTTTTAGTGGTGTGACTACATATTCAGCTACCATGTCAAATTATACACCAACTAAGGTGCATGTTGCATTACAAATGACTAAGCCTTGATAGGTTGAAATTTCATGCACAAATTTTTTTGTAATGGATAATGTACTTAGACTTTCCTTCTCTTTTGAGTGGTTAATTATAAAAATTCAATTTATATTTTGTATAATTTTTTAAAATTCAATTTATTTATTTTAAACTTAGTAGGTTTTAGATTGTAGTTATAACTACATGTTCTAATTGACACTTGTAACCACATTACATGAACTTGGAGGATGAGGCAACCCCTTCCCCAAGTCTATATATACAATTGTAACTCGACCTAGTTTTTGGGGTATAAGATTTTCAAATATGGAGAAAAAAATAATTTTTGATCATCAACAAAGTGTTTTGAGTATTTGCTTTCCAATTCCATGCAACTAGTTGTTATTTTCATGGTTGTATATTTTCAATAATATTTAATGTGTTATAGTTGTGAATAGATTTTTAAATATTTTAGTTGATATATTGATCCTAGATGTGTAATATGTATTGAAAGAATAGTGAATATATTTATTGAGTTAGTAAAGTTGATTGAATCATATTTATGAATGTGTATTTATGCTTTCTTTGGTGTAGTTTTCTATGTGTGTGCAATAATTGCCTCAGATAATTCATTTGCATAAGCCATTATCTCTTGATCAATGGTGTGTAAAAATAACCCTAAAATGAGAAACCTTGTTTTAGGCATGTGAATTCCCTAAATCTTTGTTTCCTTAGACTTCTTAGCCATGTCTAACTACATGTGTGATATTGCTACTAAAAACATGTATAGCTTTTAGAAATCATAGGTCTATTCAAAAACCAACTAAGTGATTTATAAGAACTACAAAGCATTATTTTTTGCCCTGCCTTAACCTCATTTTTTGTGTTTATCATTAAGACCTACCCACTTTAGATTAAAGACCAACCACCCATCCAACTAATGTAAAGATTCACTCATTTAGAAGGCCACACCTCTATTAAAAAAGCTTATCAACAAATTTTATGCCCTATCTCTATTCCATCAACAAGTTGAAATACATCGTATACCTAAAACTCATTCCCTAGAGTGGATATTACCTCGATTGAGATCCTAAAATGTTAGAGGTTACCTCATTTAACTGTAGTGTTCATAAAACCCACATCAATAGTATTATGATGGTGCTAGAAGGAGGGCATTGAACCCCCTAATAAAATAGGTTATTATTTACATAGAGCTACACTAGAGTCACCCAGGAGAGTGACTAGATCTAATTCATAAGTTATTTTATTAACATCACCCTTGACAAACCATAGGAAACATAGAGATGTGTTAATAGTCCCAATTCAGAATAATCCACTACCTCCACTAGGGCACCCCTTACCTATAAGGAACATTTTACCTATTAATTGACCAATGTCTTAACAACATCTCTAGTTAGTTAGATCTATCATTGTCATCCCAAGAGATGTGCATAATTTTCCTTAAAATATCTAAAAATATATGTCATCCTTTTCTCCTTCAGGACCAAGGATAATAGAAGAGCATATAAAATTTGTTAAAATTACTTTAAGATTAATGAATGTAGTTCATGAAAATGTTGCATATTTATTATTCCCTTTTACTTTAATATATGTTGCTTATGATTGGTATTTTAATCTAATGTAAAAACCCATCACCAATTAGGAACAATGTCAAACATATTTTCTTGCACAGTTTGGATAGGTCACCAATCTTGGATTGGTATATCAACACTTCTCCAGTATGAAGAGGGAGCCTAATGAGTCCATCCATGATTTCAATGAAAGATTGAAGAATATGTACAACTGGATGACCCTAATGTATAAACTAGAACCAACATTAGTATTGGATATGTACAAGAATGCCTTGGACCCTATCATCATTATGTTCTTGAGAAGAGCACCTATTGCCAATACTTTGGCATTAGCATTCAAAAAGGCTATTAACATTGATATACATCTCAACCCACAAATTTATGGGGAATGTAACATCAACAATGGATTTATAGAATTTAATACAATACCACACATAAATCAAAATGTTCTAGCATACAATCAGAATCAATTGTACACACTGCCTCCACTAACACAAATGATATAGGTGAATTTTGGCTACTTTAAAAATTATGTGATAGGAAATAGTTACCAATAGAACCAACATTTAGCTACACTTCCCGTGTCTATTTTATAAGGTACAAATTATGAAAAATCTAAAATGGATTCTATTCAAAATATGGTCCAAATTTTGAGTAATGATTTTTTGAATATGCAATGAAAGATGGGCAACACCAATGTCCTAAATGGAAACCAAAACACTAGATTTTAGATATATAAAAAACCTTTTAATAGGCTTTCAAACAACATGGATTAGCATAGCAAGCTCCCAAAAATCAACATAGAAGAAATGGCTCTCCCTAATTGGTGAAGAATACACAATATACCCCAACATGGCGAGCTCAATTACATTGAGTTCTATATAGCTCTCAAGATATTTCAAAGGGAAGTAACTAGATAGGATAAGATGAATAATCCACTATAATCCCATCAAGATATTGGATCTTCTACCACACCATGTTTTTTGAAACTCAAAAGTTTCCCTTCCCAAACAAAGATGACAATGAACCAAAAGATAATACAAATGAAGTTCATGCTTTCTAGAAGTTCTAGAGAGGTACATATAACTTAAGGAACAAATAACCACTTACCACTTTGACTCCTTCAAATACCATGATGATTCTTATAAATCCCAAAGTATATAACAATTTACTTCCTCCAAAAGGGAATGATCAACATCCAAGCAAGGAAGAACTGAGTAAAGGAAGATATAACATTATGGAAGATATAAATAAAATTAAGGAGAATATAACTCTTCATGAGTTAGCCCAGATTACTAAACAAAAAGAGCTATTATGGAAATATATTATTGGAAAGGCCCCCATGGAAATAACTAAAGTGACTATGGACAAATCAAAATTTATTGATGTCAATGTCATTTACAATACCAAGCTTGAAATACCACCATTTATACTAATTACCATAGCATTCAATAAGAACATTCATAACTATTTGGTTGATTCTGGAGGATCTACAACTATGATGCCTACCTATTTATGAAATAAGATTGGTCTCACTCCAAGTCCTTCAAAGAGATTGATTTCTCAACTAGATAAAATGGTGGTATCAATAGTTGGATAACTAAATAACATATGCATTCAAGTAGCATTTGAACTAAGAGTCCAAATGACCATTGATATTCTATTAGTGGATATATCAGAAGGTTACAAAGTGTTGTTGAGTAGAGATTGGTCCAAAACACTTAATGGATATCTTTCCATAGACTTCTCTAATATCTAGATACCATGGAGAGCGGTGAAAAAAAAATTAAAATTGATAGAGAGCCAGTAATGAAATATCCTATCATTGAATACAATGTAAAAAATGAAGAGGTAAAGTATGACTCTCCTACTCTTAGTATTTATACTATTACTACTCAAAATGCAACACTAAACCCAGAACTTGAGTGTTCAAATTAGCTATGGACTATGTATTTTGATGGATCCATGTCCAATCAAGGATCATGCATAGGAATTGAACTAATTGATATTCAAGGTAAGAAGTTCTTGGTAGCTTATGAATTGTAATTTCCATGTACTAACAATATAGTTGAGTATAAATCTCTAATTCTAGGATTATTGTTTGTGATAAAGAACAATGTAAAATAAATAAAGTATTTGGTGACTTAGAACAAGTAATTAACCAAATATCATTGAAAATTATTTTATCTAAAGAGATATAATAATAGGGCATGGGATTTAATTGAAATATTTAAATATTTTAACATAGTAGTGCTCCTAAGAGAGTAAAATCAAGCCACTAACTCACTGGCTAATGCCACTACCAATCTTAAGCCATTGCAAGAGCTTGAGGTAAAGAGATTCTCTATTGAATTGGTTCCTTGTCCCTATATTCTAGATAATGTAAAAAAATTCTAGGACTTCAATGATGATCAATAGATTATTTATTTTTTAACTAATTTAGGGGATTTAATGTCCCAAATCATTCATGATAAGGACATTAACCAATTCTACCAAGAATAAATAGATAAAGAGGGCATTATCGAGCTCAAGGAAAATCAAATTCTAGCTAGCTTAGTCTCTTTGGAAAGACCATTCAACTTAGACCCTCATGCACAATAACTCAAGTAACACAAGGTTGATGAATAAAAAATTAAGAGGAAAAATCTAGGAGATGATCATAACCCACAGTATGTGAACATTGGTCTCAGCTGAACTAAGGAGGAAAGATAACAAGTTAGGGATTTTATCATTCAATACAAAGATGTTATCACCTAGACATATGAAGACCTGAATGTGTATGACCCATAGGTCACTACTCACATGATTCCCCTGAAGCAAGATGATAAACCATTTAGATAGAGGTAAATTCTAATAAATACTATTCTAAAACCTCTTATTTAAAGGGAAGTGGAGAAGCTATTAAGTGTTAAAATCATCTTCCCAATCTGACATTCTACTTGGGTGGTCAATTTGGTCCCAGTTATAAATAAGAGTGGTGAGATCAAATTATGTGTAAAACTAATAAATATAAACAAGGCTTCTAAGAAATAAAATTATCCTTTGCCTTATCTAGATGAGGTAATACAGATAGTAAGTGGTTCTGAAATGATGTCCTTTTTTATGGATTTATAGGCTATAACTAGGTACTAGTATAATCTGAGGATAGAATGAAGACAATGTTCACTATGAAATGGGGTACTTATGCATATAAAAGGATGTTATTTAGCCTAATCAACATAGGAGATACCTTATAACATGCCATGGATCATGCCTTCAATGGAATAATATTAAAATGTATAATTATCTATATGGATGATCTTATAGTGTTTTTGAAGAATAGAAAAGATCACATAAGCCACTTACAGTCCATATTTAAGAGGTGTAGAAGGTTTGTGATTTCATTAAACTAAAAGAAAATCATATTTGGAGTTATTGAGGGAAAATCCTTGGGACATATTATCATAATAGATGGGATTTATTCTAAAATAATTTTTTGCAATAAATGATTGAAGAGAAAAAATCTAAGGAAATTGACGATAATTTTGCAGACATCAACTTCAGCCTCAACAAATAGCCATTGGGATTCAAATAACAAATTACAATCCCATAAACATCAAGTTTGAGCCCTAACAAGTAGTTATTTGAAAATATCAAGTTCTTAAAGGGTTCATCAAGATTTCCATGAGTTTGACACTTATCATGATATCATGATCAGATATCGATGGTCGTGGGAGTCCAAGACTATAGTAAGGATCATGCCAAGTTTTAAATGCAAGGATAAAATCATTCACACTTGGTAGAGACATGCATATACCTTTAACATGAATATATCAGTTATATCAAAAGGGACTTGAATGTATGAGGGGATTGAGGAGGTTTGTAGTGATTTTGGATGGATGATCTTAGGATCAAAGTAATTGCATGCTTTGAATTTTGAGGAGCTCAAGAACAATAAGGAGTGATCTATAGTTATTAGTAACTTCTTCTCTCAGTTCCCCACTCTAACATGCAAGTCCCTCTTCTCTCTTGTCCTTTATTTTATATATAATCTTTCAAGACATTGTAAAGATCAATTTTTTCCATGTTCAGAGAAAATCTATATTTTGCCTCTTTTGATGAATAAGACAGAGATCATATCTCCTCAAAAGCTTATGTTTTAGTGTATTTTCATGGTTCTTTTGGAGATGAAAGTGATAGATAAGGATTCATCTCATCTTATCCTTTCCATTATACTTATTTTCAAGTGTTAATCTCATCCTTTTAAGTCGCATAGTGTGTTTTATCATCTTGTTTATATGATAAGTGCAATCTCTCTCTAGTGTCTATGATAGACCTATCAAACAATTACCTTAACTCATGCAATAATCCTGATCCCCTATGTGGAATATTTATGCTTTAAGGATACCATTTGAGTATCATAATTATATTCACATCCTTGTTCATCTTCTCAGTGCATGTCAAAGAGATGAAGATCATATTTTTGATGTATCACCATCATAGATAGGATTTCACCTCAAGTTTATTTATTACCTTTTCCCTCTTCCCTTTTCCTTAGAAATTTGTGGCATATACTAGGGATCCTAATTGACACACCAAAGGGAGATAATCATTAGAAACTAGAGATTCAATCTCTTGATTAGGTCACCCATAGCCTAGGATTGTTTCCATGTTTCAATTGATTGTGAAGGCCTGTAACTACCTTCATAAAGATATTAGTTTGATTGACAATAGGATAACCATTGATCTATAAGGAATATAGGTAATTTCAAATATTTAGCCACCAAAAAATAATAAGTATCTCAAGTCATTCTTTCAAAAACTCAACTTCGTAAGGAAGTTCATCTCATGGTTTATAGAAATTGTCAAGCCTCTAAATGCCATGATCAAGAAAGATGATAAAATAAAGTGGATAGATGAAGATATAAAGTCTTTCCAAGACATAAAATATGCCATATCTTAGGATATAGTTTTGATTAATCTAGACTTCATAAATATTTCTATTTGTATTCATTCATTTTAGAACACACAATTACTATAATTATCACATAAAAGAAGGATGAAATTGAGCATCTGATTGTTTTCATGAGCACACATATGAAGGATGCAGAGCTAAAATAATCTATGATTGACAAGAAGATTTTATCTCTTTCCAAAGTGGGGAATAAATTTAGATATTACATCTTGAGGAACAAAACCATTATTATTATACCTAACCCTACTATCAAGCTCACCCTATCATAGAATGAGCTAGGAGAATGTCAAGGAAAATGGATGGATAAGATCCAAGAATTTGCATAGAGATTAGGCCTATAAATATTATTAGAGGTTAAGGCATCATTCAACTTATAACTAAGCCTAATCCATAAATCACCATTGAAGAGGTATGTATAACAAAAATTTCTAAAGGAGAATGGTATACAAATATAATCTGGTATTTACTTATAGGAACTTGCCCCCAAATGCTTAATATAGATAAAAAGAGAGATTTGAGGCTCAAATCTACTCATTTCATGATCAAGAAGGGAGTATTCTATAAAAGGAACTATGAAATAATGTATCTTAGATGTATGTTTGTGGAAGAGGCTAAGGAAATTGTAGAGAAATTACATCAAAAGATAGACATTCATCACCCTAGTGGGAATATCACAACCCAAAAAATATTGAGGTTGGGTTATTATTGGATAACCATCTTTACGAATGTGTATATACACATTAGAACATACCATGAATGTCAAGCATTATCCAAGAGAGAAGTACATGTAATAATGCCTCTATATCCATTTATTGAGGAAGGCCATTTGTATAATGGGGTTTAGACTTCATTTGTGTAATCAATGCAAATTCCTTAACATGACATAAATATATAATCATAATAATGATTATTATACTAGATGGATGAAATCCATAGCCACCAATAATAATAGAGTGAAATACATGATTCACATTTTAGAAGAACACATAATGACTAGATTTAGCACACCCATCTCTCTAGTGTGTGATAATGGACCAAATTTTATATCAGTAGAATTTACTAAATGGGAACATGATAATTATATCATAATTAGGTTAGCCTCTAACCACTAACCTCAGGGAAATGGATTAGTATAATCAATAAATAAAAATATAATTAATGCATCAAGAAATTAGCAAGGGACAAGCCTAAGGATAGGCATAATTTACTAAAGTATGCTCTTTAGGTAGATCAAATGAGATACAAGGAAGACTTGAAATCTTCCCCTTACCTACTGGTATATGGATGTAGACCAATTTTCCCCATCATGTTAAAGCTGATCACCTCTCAATTCATGTAATATTACATAAAACCAAATGATAAAGTAGGATCAATATTACTTGATATAATAGAAATGGAGGATTTGAGGACTGAAGCCTTGTATAAATTCAACAAACACCAATATATATTCAAAAGGTGGTTTAATAAAAGAGTGAAAGTTAAAGTATTCAAGATTTTAGACCTAGTGATACTATGGGATAAAGCCTATGAAAAGAAAGGATAACACAATAATTTTTCCCCAATATGGATTAGACCCTATCAAATTTTAGAGATTACGCATAATAATGCATTTCATCTAAAAGACCTCCAAAGTAATGAACTCATAAATCCAATCAATGGATAGTTTTTGAAGCATTACTTTAGAGCTATTCCATCTATGGATATTATTGATTGAGGAGATTTAGATAAGTTTATACATAGGACTAGAGTAGATTTCCATGTGTTCTAGTTTGGTTTCTTTCTTTCTAGTTTAGTTTTCAATGCTTTTCATTTTTTGGGCTTCCTAGATTAATATTTTATACTTTTAGTATTTTATTTTCCTATATTAGATTTCAATGCTTTCTAAAGTAGTTTCCTACTTTCTAGATTAGTTGTTATTTATTTTCTTTGATATTTCATGTTGTGTTTTCTCTAGTTATTGCCAAGATAAAATTAAAAAACTAAGTTTAGGACTTGTATAAAAGGGGAAAATTAATCCTGACACATTGGGGACTCATTTATAGATTAGGTGCATTTTTGGGTTTTTGAGAATTTAGGATGAAGGAAAGCAATTAAAGGATTATTTTTATTAGTGTCATAATTGAATACTTTTATCAGGCATGCAAAAATTTCTCTTAGGTTAATTCATAAAAATTTATAAATTTTTCTTGTTTTATTAGATCAAATGCACTTATCATATTAAATATTTATTGAAAGTGATAATTCTAGGTGTAGATCTCATTGTTAGGGACATTCTAGTAACAATTTGTTTTATAATTATACCAGATCATTAGGATTTCATCTCTCTTTTCCATCAATAAAAACATAAGAGAATTAAAAAAGAGAAGAGAAAATAATAGAGCCCATGATTTCAAAAGAGTGAGTAAAATTTAAATAAAATTAAAACATCTCACATGATGAAATAAGGTCAATGCACCATGCATTATGGTTATAAGTAAATAAAGGAAGGAGAAGAGAATGAGCCTAAGGTATCTTTATCAGTGTTATGGATGCCTAGATAGAAATAGAGTAATGCCTAACCTTACCTTAATTTAATGATCTTTAAAAAATACTAGAATGAAACCTATAGCTTCATCAAAACCTTTGAAAAACTCATCACAACAACGGCTAAATAAACTACACATTCAACACACACAGATCCAAGGAATTAGAAGGCAAGTATGTTGTTTAAATAAACTTGGGATTCTCTAACATGTTTTTTATTTAAATATTCTTTATGTGACACACTTTAAATATTGATCTAAATATTTCAAAAATAGAGTTTTGGGTTCTCGAATACTCAGGAGTATTCCCCCTATAAGTCATCATTTGTTGTACCCACCATCCCCATTTTATTTAAAGGAGAAATGGGGACCCACTTTTTTTGGATTTTTATCTTAATATTGAGCTCCTTCTTCATATGTTTATTTAAATTTTGGAAAATCTAAGGCATTTCACTTTTATCAGGATTATATTGGCATTGTGTTTTCATGAGACTAACTTTTGATTCTACAATTCTTCAAGTTTATGTTTTTTGGGATAATTATTTTGGCCCTTATGTAATTTATCCTTTAGGTTTTTATGTTTTAGTTATTTTAGGTCCTATTTTAGTTTGGGATTACCTTTTTAAAATCCTTATTTTGTCAAGGAAATTATTGTGGACTTTTTGTCTGAAATAATTCCCCCAAAGAAATTTGGATTTTTGGCTCTTTGCCTTATAGAATTTTGGATTGCAAACATTTTGTCCAAAACAAATCCCCTGATGGATTATCCCTTAGACCATACCAAACTTATCCTTTTGGAATTTCGATGTGACCTTTAGATGTAAAAAATTACCCATTGGGCAAGTTTTGCCATGAAGTAGACCCTTTAAATCCTTTTTGCATACCCTTCAAGACTTTTGAACTAGCCCTTATATCATTTTGAAATTGTAATTTGTATTTTGAATTAGCCCTTTTTATTATTTCTCAAATTGACCACTTTACCCTTTCCAACCAGATCTCCTAAGGCACACACCCTTTGGGTTTTGTGTAAATGACCCTTTGGGACTTTTATCTTGAACCCTTTACCTTATAAGACTTATTCTTTAGGGTATCCTTTTTGACCCCCTTTTCCCCATAAAAATTTCCCTTTGGCCTTTGTGTTTTATCCCCATTTTGACATGGGCATACCCATTAGGATTTAATTACTAAGCCTTTATCCCTTTACAAAGTGACCACTTACCCTTCAGAATAACTACCATAACCTGTTTTCCCACCAAAAGACCCTTCAGACCCAAGGCACATACCCTTCTCATTTTTTTAACCTACCCTTCAAGACTTTTAAAATGACCCTTAGATGTATGAAATTACCCTTTAGGGAAATCAAAATTGCCCTTCAACCTTTGCAAAGTTGACCCTTTAGGAGATTTGTCATGGACAAAATGCACTAATAAGTGGACCTTTCAAATCAAAATTACCCTATGAGGAAATTGAAAGTGCCCTCCAGACCTTCAAAATAGACCTTTAGGATAATTTTCTTAGGACTTTTGTCTAGATGAATTATTTGGGAAAATTATTAGACATTTTGTTCAAAACAATTTCCATGAAAGAATTAGTCTCTGAACATTGACCCAATTTTTTTTTTTTGATGTGGAACCTAAGATCATTTTTACTAAGAATACTACTAGTCTCACCATACTTATCCAAAATAAAATAAAAAATATTTCCTATCAAACTTTAAATACCCCCACCAACTTGAGCTAAAAGTTTGAATTATATAGGAAAATAAAATCCAAGAGAACATTTCACATTTATATTACATGAATTAATATTCAATGTAGGATTCTATATAGATGATCCATCATGATTGAAAATCCATCATTACATTCAAGATAACTTACATTTTAAGTCTTCTACTTTCTTATAATGATGAAGGGTAGTCCTAGATTGGAGGCATATCAGAGTTTACCTACTCAACATCCACATTAAGAACCAGCTAGGAGAGATGTGGTGATCATCAAAGATATTGAGAATGATTTAGATGAGGAAGCCAAGTTAGAGACAACTAAGGCTATGAGCCTCCAAGTAGATCCTATGGAACTCACTCTTCTAGGTACTCAATCTTTTGTTAGTTCCCCTTAGTTTTTTGTACCCATCTTTAAGAAATTCACCTCTATGGAATTTCCCACATCTATCCCCTCCACTTTCACTACTACCATTAGTATTTTCATTTCCACTTCCATCCCATTTATCATAGAGACCCCTTTTGTTCCTACTGGCACCTCCACTGTTAGAGACCTCAAGAAGAATAAAGTGTCTAAGAAAGTGTACACTACACTCACCACCTCATATACCCATGTACAATCCACTCAAATCACCCTTAAACTACCATCTACCACTTCTATAGAGGATTCTAAATTAATAATCACTGGTAGGGGAAGGAAGGCTAAGCTCGAAATGATCATGGTCCACCCATTTCCTCAATTTAGAGGAGTGGATTGGTCCAAAATTATA
Organism: Torreya grandis; assembly: GCA_037957365.1. NCBI lineage: Eukaryota > Viridiplantae > Streptophyta > Pinopsida > Cupressales > Taxaceae > Torreya > Torreya grandis. The sequence goes on along the minus strand of JARHVA010007318.1, from coordinate 89,963 downwards.
TGGCCTTCCCTTCCTAATGTCCTAACCAAATCCCACAAAAAATAGAAGATAGCTCAAAAGGAGGCCGAGGAAGAGGTTGTTATCACAAACTTTGATGCATTCCATCTAGATATTCCTCCATGTATAGTGGATCTAAGAAGTAAGACCTCTCAATTTCCAAACTTCAAGATTATTGATCTTCCCTTTATTTCTTCTTTATTTTATCCTCTAACTATCAGTACTCAAAGGGTGAAGAAGAGGAAATTGGAAGATGAAAAGGGCACCCAAATCATCCTTAAATAAAATAAAGAAGTGTTCTCCCTCACCAAGAGGGAAAATAGATAACTAGGATAATCTTTTTATGAGGAAAATATAGCAGACCTAGAACAAGCACATAAGAATGCCATAGTTTCAATCTATGAGGGCACTAAATTAGATCAATAGGAGATAGAATCAGAAATGTAGGTATTAGAGGTTGAAGTGGAGCAATTCAAATAGAAGGCCAAAATAGTTCATATTCATGTAGGCATTAAAGCTAAAGTTTAGGAGGCAGCTTTAAGGTGTTATAACTCCTTGGAAGCCATGGATTTTATGAGGGCTAAGATGGCCCCTCATATGAGCCAATCTAGTCAATTCTTTTATTATTTGAGAGATGACAATGTAAAACTAAATATGATAGTTTTTTATATAGGCAACTCCCTATATAGTCATCTTGAGGAATCTAATGCATTAAATCTAGTAGTCATTCAACAAGAGGAGGTAAAATATTAGTTGAAAAATGTTGGGGCTTTATTCCCTAGATATCAATCACATGAGGCTCAGATTCTTCAATTTTTTTATGAATTAAAGTTATCCAAAGTTAAATACTCTACTGGTAAGTTGATTATAAGGATCAATTTTAACATTCTTAGTTAAGAAGCAACCAATGAGTTTAAGCAGAGCTTGCAAGGTTTGACACTTGAGTAAATTGAGTCAAAATTAGGCAAGGCTCAGAAAAAGGTCACTAAAGTTTAAATCTTCAAAATAAAATTTCAAATAACTAAGGATGAGTATGCAAAGTTCATTGGATAGACCAAAATCATCCACCAACCATCCTTGATAAATTTAGACATTGTATGAAAGCATCATGGAGTGGTGCAAAAGGTCTATGAAGATAATAAAGTGAAGAAGAAGTGGACTTTTGGTGGTGTGACTACATATTCAACTACCACATTAACTTATACACTAAGGTTCATGTATCATTATGAATGAATAATCCTTTATAGGTTAAAATTTCATGCATGCATAATTTTTTAATGGCTAATGTACTTAGACTTTCCTTGTCTTTTAAGTGGATAATTATAAAAGTTGACTTTATATTTTGCATAATTTTAGAAAAGACAATTTATTTATTTTTAACTTAGATGGTTTTAGACCAAATTTAGAACTACATATTCTAACTTACACTTGTAACCACATTACATGAACTGAGAGGATGCCCTGCCCCAAGTCTATATATGCATTTGTAACTCGACCTCGTTTTTGGGTTAGAAGATTTTGGAATATAGAGTAGTGAAATATTTTTTGATCATTAGCGAAGTGTTTTGAGTATTTTATTTCCAATTCAATGAAATTATTTGTTAGCTCCATGGTTGTATGTTTTCAATAATCTTTAGTGTACTATAGCTATGATTATGTTATTGATTGTTTTAATTGATATACTAATCATAGATGTGCAATAACTATTGAAAGATTATTGAATATATTGATTGAGTTAGTCAAGTTTATTGAATAATATTTTTAAATGTGTATTTATGGTTTAGTTTTCTTTGTGTGTGAAATAGTTGCCTTAAATAATTCATTTGTCTGAGCCATAATATCTTGATAAAGGGTGTGCAACAACTACCCTAAAAGGAGCAACCTTTTTCTGAGTCATGTGAATTCCCTACATATTTGTCTTCCTAGACTTCTTAGTCATGTCTAACTGCATGTGTGTTATTGTTTTTAGCAATAGGCATAGGCTTTAGAAAGCATAGGTCTATTCAAAAACCAACTAGGGAAGTGATTTCTAAGAACCACAGAGCTTTATTTTATAACCTAACTTACCCTCCCTTTTTGAGTTTGTTATTAATATATACCAACTTTAAATTAAATAAAAACCACCCATCAAACTCATGTAGAGATTCACTCTATTAAAAGGGCACACCTCTAAAAAAAACCTTGTCAACAACCCACATGCCCTACCCTTATTCCATTAACAGGTTGAAATTCACTATATACCTACAACTTATGCCTTGGAGTGGAGTTTAGCTTCATTGAGATCCTAAAATGTTAGAGGTTACCTTATTCAACTATAGTGTGCATAAAAATCAAATCAATAAAATTTAAGGAGAGTCATCCACCAACAAAATCTCCTTTCACAACACCAAAAGGTAGATACAACATAGTTGAAGACATGCATAAGATCAAGGCAAACATAACATTGCAAGATCTTACTCAAATCACTAAATAACAAGATTTTATATTAAAGACATTAAATGAAAATCCTAGATCTATAAAATATAAAGAAGCTCAAGAAATGTGGTAATGTATAAGATTAAGCATGAAGTTTCACTATCTATATTGACTGTAAGAATCTTTGGTAAAATTATTCATAATTGATTGCTTGATTCTAGTGCTTCAACTAACATTATGCCTTTATGGATATATGAAAAATTGGGGTTAAACCTAGTCAAATCAAAGAAGGTGGTGGAAAAACTAGAGAAATCAAGAGTGAAAGTGGTAGATGAATTTATAAATATTCACTTGTAGCTCACCCATGAACCTTGAATCCAATAGTCCATCAACATCTAAGTCATTGACAAAGCTAAAGCTTACATATTATTATTGAGTCACAACTAGACTAAATCCTTGAATGAATATACGTCTACTAATTGTTCCCACATGTGGCTACCCTAGCATGAGATTCCCAATCAGATCAAGATTGATTGAGATCCCAAAATGAAATACAATATCACTGAGTATAACACCAAAAATGAAAAGGTAAATTACCAATCCTATAACTTAGGTATTTAAACCTTGGAAACCATTAAAGTTTTTGCATATGACAAGGTGAAACAAGATATCAAAAGTCTCTAGACATTGTACTTTGATGGTCTAAAAGTTAAAAGAGGCTTTGGCATTGGAATTGTTTTGATAAATATTAAAGGAAAACAATAGCTATCCTCTTGTAGATTATAGTTCTCTTGCACTAACAATTTAACAAAATATGTATCTCTTATTTTAGTACTTAAATTTATAATTAAACATAAGGTTAAAGAACTGTTAGTCTATGGTAATTCATAAGTAGTTGTTAAACAAGATAAGATTAGATATTAGTGTAAGCTTTCTTGTCTAAGAAAGTATAAATATAGAGATTGGGATTTAATTGAGCATTTTGACTCATTTAATATTGTTTTCTTACCCAGGGATCAGAACCAATTGGTAGATACTCTAGCTTTAGTAGAAACAAACTTGGTTCCTCTAGAGCTTTTGAACTTGTAGGAGTTTATTGTGGATATAATTTCATGCCCCTATATGCTAGAAAACATAAATCACTTCTGATTTTTTGATGATGATAATTAGATAATTGAATTCTTATGTAGTGTTGGTGTATTCAAGTCTCCCATCATTAATGAATAGGACAAGAGTTCTATGGAAATATCAAGGGACAATTAGGATAGAGTGATCCAACTCAATGAGAACCAAATAATCAAGGGCATGATCTCTTTGGAAAGGATTCTTGATCTAGATAAGCAAAGGATGGAAGGTAAATAACCCAAGGTAAGTGAAAAATATTACAAAAAAAATCAACTTGGGAAGTAGAAGGAATGAGCAAAGTGTTAAAATTAGTTTATTTTGCACTGATGAAGAGCTAAAAGAATTTTATTCCCTTTTAACCAAGTTCAAATATGTTATTAATTGGTTATATCATGACCTTAATATATTTGATTTTAGTTTTATTACTCATACTATCCCTTTGAAAAAGGCCTACAAACCCTTCAAGCAAAGATAAAGACTAGTAAATCTAGTGTTGGAACATCTAATTTATATTGAAGTAAATAAATTTCTAGATGAAAGGATAATCTTCCACATATAACACTTGACATGGGTTACCAATGTTGTGCTATTCTGAAAGAACAAAGAAATCTAACTCTGTGTCAATTTTAAAAATTTAAATAGATCTTTGGAGAAGGATAATTATACCTTGCCATATTTAGATGAGTCCATTTAGGGAGTGAGTGGGTCTAGAATGATGTCATTCTTTGATGGTTTTTAGGCTACAACTAAGTACTAGTAAATAATAATGATAGAATTAAAATTACCTTCACCACCATGTGGGGAATGTTTATGTACAAATGAATTGCATTCAGAGTGATCAACACAGGAATAACTTTCTAGCAAGTGATGGACCATGCATTCCATGGATTAATTGTTAAGTGCATTTTTTTATACATGGATAATCTAATAGTTTTCTATAAAAATAGGGGAGATCACATGATGCATTTGGAATAAGTGTTAGATAAGTGTAGTAGGTATGATATTTATTTAAACCCTAAGAAAAGTATCTTCTATGTAATTTAAGGTAAGATTTTAGGACACGTAATCAGCCAAGAATGTATGACTATTGATCCTGATAAGATAAATGTAATTTCAAATCTATAAGTACCTAAAAACAAAAAATAATTGAAATCTTTCTTTGGTAACATCAATTTTGTAAGAAAATATATCTCTAGTTTTAAAGAGATTATAAGGTCACTCAATGCCATGTTGAAGAAAGATGCTAAGATAAAATGGACCGTTGAAGTGAAAAAGGTCTTTCAAGACATCAAGGATGCTATTTTTCAAGCTCTTATTATGATAATTTCTAATTTTAGTAAATATTTCTATCTATACTCTTTTGCTTTTGACCACACTATTATTATGATCTTAACACAGAAAGAGGATGACAAAGAGCACCAAATATCTTTCATGAGAACCAATTTAAATAATGTGGGGCTGAACTATCCTATTCTAGATAAAAAAGATAATGCATTGGTAAAGGTTATCAAGAAGTTCAAACACTAAATCTTGAGAAATGGGATATATGCCATAGTGTCTGACCTGACTGTCAAGTTAATGTTGGGATATAATAAACATGTAGAATGAAGAGGGAAGTGGATGAACAAACTCCAAGAACATGACAAAGATAAAATCTACTAAATTAGTTATGAGTCAGGTCTAATATAGATCATTGATTTAATAGTTTTTGGAATATTGGTGTATTATTCCTAATTTATTTAAGGGTCTGAGTTAATTAAATCAATAAATAATATTATGATTATTAAGCTAATAATTTGTATAATTTAATTTTAATTTTAACCTTTTTTATAAATAACAATAAATGTGAATAAAATTAGAATTATCTAGAAATTGATTGAGATGGTTGTTGTAAGGTCTAAAATTTGGTGTGTAGGACTGGGATAGTGTCATAAATCAAGATCTAGAGTTCATTTTATGAAAGGACATGATCATTAAAATAAGACACCTTGGGGTCTAGTGTTATAATCCTCTTTTATCGATGTTGTCCCTAAGACCTAAGTTGTTTGGGTTTTGTCTGCTATCCTTATATCAACTTGCCTATGAAATTTTGAATTCTAGATGTCTACAAAACTCCTTGTAGAGATAATTTAGTATTTAAACCCTAGACTTCATTCTATTTTGAAAAAAATTGACAAATAAGGGGGTTTAGTGTGTGTAAAATGCACTAAATGTTTATCCACACCCATTGTGTGGGCACACTGCTTATATAACAATACTCTGAAGAGGTATCAGGCCATATGTAGTTCTCCCACATGATGTGTTTTGTGAAATAGTGTGTTTAAAGATGTAAAATGTTAAAACTAGGTGTACTTAAGGTGGCTAGGGATTGGTGTAAGGATTTGAATAAGCTTATGGTTATATTAGATGCTTGTATTCAAATAATAGGTAAATATGCCTAAGTATTCTTTCTTGTATTCTTGTTTTCTTTATGATATTTACCAACCCTTTCTAAATGAAATTTGAATGGGATTTCATAGGGATCTATTGGTCATAGGTCAAATTTATTTACATTATGCCAACAAGGAGGATAAGAATCAAAAGGAAATGACCATTGGTGGTAAAAATGAACTCAGATAGGAGTGATACAAATAAACACCCTAAGGTCTAGTGTTATAGTCCATGTTGAGTGATATTGTCATGAAGGAATGGGAACCAGGGGAGGGAATCATCACTAGAAATGATACCTAGAGGAGGTAAAATCACTATCTAAAAGGCTATGGATGACTGAGAATCAGTGAAAAGATGCTCATGAAGGTCATGAGATTAAGAAAGAGGGACCTATGGGTTAGGTGTCACCAGACACACTTAAGTTACAAATTTTTGCATTTTATATGACTACATTTGCCCCCCATTTATTATAATGATGCATCAAAGTGAAATACTAGGATAAAGGAAAAATAAAAAGGATACCTAAACTTACCTGCAAGGGTGAATCTCATAAATCTATGTAATGTTGGATGTGTGTAGAGAGAGCACATTATGAAGTGTAAATCTAAAAGAGAGAATAAAGAGTAGATCAGTTCTTACTAGATATGATATATCTAAAATAAGAACATACAAATATAGGTAAGAGAAAAAGGAAAAGAAATGAATGAATACACCTCACCAAGTATGTGAACCAATATAAAACTTGTTGTGGTGCTGAGTAATGTTGGATAATATTGGGTGTGTTCTAACCAAGAGTAATATCATGAATAGAGCTGAGTGTTCAATTCCCCAAGAGTGCCTCAAGAATGTAAAGGCTATCCCTTTGGCTCTATCATCACCCACTAAGTGAAGCTTCGTGATCATGTGTGTGTTGATCAATGTTTGGACTATGTGTCTAATCCCTTTGAGTAGGTGGTTTAATAATACAAAAGCTAGCTAGTCCTTTGGCTCCCTCATTACCCCATGAAGTGAAGTTATAAACTAATATCAATATGAATGTGTGTTGTATGGGATGGATACTTATGCCCATGAATGATCTATAATTAGACAATGTGGTATGGATAGCTGAATGTGTACTAAAAACTAGGCTAATCATGGCCAACTCAAAAAAAGTGAAGATTAGGCTTGTATGAAAGCCACTTTAAAACTGGGCAATAGGTTTATGTGGAAGCCACTAAAAAAAGTGGAGGTTAGGGTTTTATTAAATCTACTCTAAAATGATACCAACCACTTGGAGATGTAATAAGGCATGAACTACTAAGAATGTGTAGGTAATAAAGTAAATTTAGAAAGAAAAAAAGTCAAATGTGTCATGTACATTGCCCCTAATCACTGGTGTCTAAAACATAGATTCTAATCTAAAAGTTATATCAACTGTCTAATCTAAAACTAGAAGTGAGAGCCATTATGCCATGTATGATGCCCCATATATATGGATTCTTTGAGAAAAATTGTACTAAAACTACTAATTTTGAACTAGTCTGCATGTATAAAACTATAGTTGATCTTACCTTTCTGCCTATGTCTAGAAAATCTGATTTTTTTTTTCTATTTGGATAGAAGCACCAAAATCAAACACCCTATTATCTAGTGTTGTAGTGAAATCTTTTCACTATTATCTTGAGCTGATTCTGATGACTATTCTATAATTTTCACTATCCACTTGGTCTATTCTTCCTAGTTTGAATTTTGGTTGTTATTTTGGGTGTTTTAAATGCTAATTTTTTGACTAGTAGGAGCTTTGATCTCTATGACAAAACTAATGTTTTTTTCCCCCTCTTATAAGGGTAGGAATGAAGACCCTACAATAACTATCCTCAAAATAAAGAGCCCTACAAGTGTGTTATGCTATGAGAATACATGATATAACAATGATAATTGACAAGATATCTCAAGATATAACATGGTTTGTAATGGATATCTTTAGATTAATAGGGGTATGCCTAGTTAGATATAACAATGTAACAACATGTGAAATGTATTGAACTAGAACATGAAATGTTAATTATTAGTTGTTAGTTGTCAAGGATGGATGGAGTATGATGTCTATCTTGGCATCTAAAAAAGAAAGGTAATACATGATGTGGATCATGGCATTACAAACTATTGAAAACTAAACAATCAACAAGCACACAAGGTAAGAAGCAAGAAGCATACAAGAGTGCCCAAGGGGCCAAACAAACAAGGGACATGAGAAGATGTCACTCAAACTAGAAATCAAGCATACAGGGCATGTTCAAATGACACATACACATATAATTGAAACAAGAAAGGTTAGCATGAAAGTGAAAATCACATAGAAGAGTACATGTAAAGGACATTGGAAAATGTCCTAAGGCAAAAATAAGAGTAAAAGCAAAGGACATTGGAAGATGTCCTAAGGTACATATAAGAGATAAAATAGGAAATGAGAAATTCAATCACATCTAGCTATGCAAAGCAATAAAGGATGGCATGTAATATATTGTAAAAATAATTGCATCTAACTAACCAAAGCAAGAAGTGAAAGTATGTAAGACATGTAGTACAAGACTACGTACATGATAAGAAATACAAAAGTGTTATATACTAGTGAAATGTTGATAGAGTAATCTATGTAAGTTTGTAAGTAATGTACATCAATATAATAACTAGAGTGTGTGGTGTAGGAATGACTTGCCCTGGATGGTGTAGTCATGAAAAATATGCCCCCAATAGGTAAATATATCGATGTATGTCTTGAATGTATAAGTAGGATGCCCTTTTAATGGTTAGAGTGAATAAATTATGGATTTGTATGTCACTACACACTCTCAAATAAGATCAAGTGAAGCATGGTAATGTAGATAAATTGACAAACAATAACATCGAATAGCAAATGTAAGTCTAGCATGATAGTAGAAATGTAAAGCATGGATGATGCATATAATTGAAATATTTTTGTGTTTTTGAATTATGTGAATGTTTTTGTATTTTTAAATGTTTTATTGTTTTTGGTATTTTGACATTTTTTAATGTTTTTGTATTTTGAAAATTTTGATGTTTTTGGTATTTTTGGTATAAGCTATATACAATCAACCATTAGAAGACTATGTACAAGAAAACTGAGAAGTTATGTACAAGTAATAAAAAAGAAACTATGTATAAGTAATTGAAAGGAATATATATACAAGTAATTTTGAGAAATTATGTACAAGAAAGATTGAGAATAAATGATACTAATTGATTAGTATCATGGGAGACTCCCTATCATGGTGTCTTATATCAAGGAGAGGGATCGTGCATGCTCATGAAGCATGATGAAATGGTTGAGAATGTAACTTTGAAGGCTATGTTGTAGATTTTATAAAATCTATGAAGTATAAACTGACTATAGGGTCCCCTTATAAATTTAATAAATGGATGCAACTATAGGGCTCTTAAGGACCCATCTAGTAATAGGAAAAACTTTCTAAACATTTGCTCTATGTGTAGAGGTATGAGACCTTAATGATACTACCTTGGATGTAAACACTATAGCTGGAAGTTGTCTAGAATATTAAAACTATAGCTGCTCTAAATGAGGCCTCTATGGAAGTGTATGAACTCTCTATGTTGGAGAGAAAGGCCATGACTATGTCTAAATCTAAACTAGAAGAAGAATTGTAACTACTGGAGAAGCTAATTATGGTAACTACAAAGTAGGAGATAGTTCTGAAGGGAGGAGTGGTAACTCCTATGGATTTATAGAAAGGGATGTAAGATATCACCTTGTACATATCAGCCCCATGGCTATTGTGTCATTATCTAAACCTTGATGTCCAACTAAACAAGTGGTCATACTGCTCATGCTATGTAGGAACATGCCCTATATCTGGAATTGTCTATGGTATAATAATTGGAGCTATACATGGAGAATTTGTAAGATGAAACCTCAATGGATGTGCAACTAAATTATGTGCTGTGAAGGAGGCTCATCTATCTACAATCATAGTAGATTGCTACATGAAATAACACCTTGTGGCCTCTACTGTGATGCGTATGATTAATAAATATATCAAAATGACAATATAACCTATGATGGGGGCTCATCTAATATCAACCATAGTGGGTTTATACATGAAATAGATCCCTAAAAATTTGACCATAGTTAATATCTATCTAGAGTAGTAGTTTGTGATGTGGATTCATTTAATCTTAACTATAGTGGATTACTAGATGAGTTAGGACCCTAAAAATCTATCCATAATGAATATCTCTCTAGAGTGGTACTCTGTATGGGAGGTTCATGTGTAAATTCATGACTAATATTTTATTTGATGTATTATGTATAGGATAATGAGGTGAAAAGTACCTTTCTCATTTATCAAAATTATTTTCTTTATAAGAAGGAAGAAAAGAGATAGGTTTGAGAGAAGAAGATGCATCTAATTTTTCTTCACTATCACTTTCATATGTATCATCATATTCCTCACTACAAAAATATTAATTATCTTCATTGTAAATGAAATCATTTTCCACATTTTTAGCTAATGTGAAATTTTGCAAATTTGTCCAATAATTATCGTACTTATAAGAAAAAATTAGAAATTTATCTATAGGATGAGAGGGAAGAAGTGCCTTAGTGGACATTTTATTTATTTCACCAAAGATAATATGTAAATTACTATTAATAAAATAAATGAAAGAATAACTACTAACATAGAGATTTTGATAATATTTTTGGCACTCCAAACAATTTGTAAAAATTCCAAAATTGTTATCTAAAAATTGTAAGGAAAGAAGGCTTGGGGTTTTAGATTTTTAAAAAAAAATTGTAATAATTTGAATTATAAAATAAATTTGAATGAAACAAATGTTCAAAAATTTATATAAAAATAAAATTAAAAATTTTAAAACCCTAGGCTAGGGTTTAAAAATACCAGGACCTAGTATATACAACTAGTGTTTTGAAAAATGATATTTTTAAAATTACTAAGGAATTTTAAATTTTATTATGAATTTTTTATTGAAATATGCAAGTAAAAAATTAGAAAAATATTGGAAAAATTAAGAAGGAAATTTCCTTAGGGTTTTTAGGGTTTTTGTATGCAAAAGAACCTAGTAAATTTAACTAGGGTTTGGAATAAATAATGTTTAAAATTACTAAGATAAATTTATAAAATAAATGTAAATTTTTGATTTAAAATATGTAGGAAAAATTTAAAAAAAATATTGGAAAAAATTAGCAATGAATTTACCCTAGGGTTTCTAGGGTTTTTATGCATAAACAAAGTAAGTTAGGTTCACCAAATGATGTAATAGTTTTGAGAATATTAGTGTATTATTCCTAATTTAAGGGTCTAAGTTAATTAAATAATTAAATAATATTTTGATAATTAAGATAATGATTTGTATAATTTAATTATAATTTTAAGCTTTCTATAAATAGCAATAAATGTGAATAAAATAAGACTTAACTAGAAATTGATTGAGACAGTTGTTGTAAGGTCTAAAATTTATTGTGCAGGATTGGGATAGTGTTACAAATCAAGATCTAGGTTTTTTTTATGAAAGGATAGGAGTAATAAAATAGGATACCCTAGGGTCCAGCACTAAATTCCTCTTCTACTGCTATTGTCCTTGAGACTTGAGTTTTCTAGGTATTATCCATTATCCTTATGTGAGCCTGCTTGTGAAATTTTATATGTTGGATGTCTACAAAACTCCTTGTAGAGATGATTTAGTCTTCAAACCTTAGAATCCATTATGTTTTGACAAACTATGAGAAAGTGTGGGGGTTAGTGTGTGTAAGATTCACTAAATGTGTATCAATACCCTTTGTGTGGGCACACTGCCTACATACCAATACTCCAAAGAGGGATCAAACCATATGTAGTTCTTCTACTTGATGTGATTTATGCATTATGTATATGAAGATGTAAAATGTTAATACTAGGTTTGATTAAGGTGGTTAGGGACTAGTGTATAGATTTGAATAAGCTTATTTTTGTATTGGATCATTGTATGTATAAAATAGGGAAATAGGCCTAAGTAGTTTTTCTTGTATTCTTGTTTGCTTTGTGATATTTGAAAACCCCTTATAAATGAACTTTGAATGGGATTTTTAGGGATCTATTGGTCATGGGTCAAATGTATTTATGTTAGGCTGACAAGAAGGAGGGTAATAATTGAAAGGAAATAACTGTTGGTGGTAAAAATGCACTTGGATAGGAGTGCTAGAAAAAGACACCCTAGGGTCCAGTGCTATAGTCCAAGTTGGGTTCTATTATCCTAAAGGAATATTACCTAAGGGGATGAAATCATCACTATAAATGCTACTTGGAGGTGGTGGAATCATTATTTAGAAGGATATGGATGATTGGGAATCAATGAGAAGATACCTATGAGGGTCATAAGAGAAAGCAAGAGGGACATATGGGTTGGGTGTCACAAGCCACACTCAAGTTACCAATTTTCACATTTTATATGACTACACTCATTATAAACATTAATCTACTCATTGATATCTTACAAGTTGAAGCAGGTTAAGTGTCTAGTGATGGTTGTTACAAGGATATTGTTCATTACTTGTTTCATGGAGTCTGTCCCCCATAAATTAAAAGGGATAAAAAAGGGCCCTCAGGATAAAATCATCTCATTTTATGATCAAAAGAGGAGTCTATAAAAAAATTATGAGGGAATATATCTAGGGTGTGTTTCTATATTTGAAGCCATAGATATCATGAATAATTTATATAATAAATTATGAAGTGGTCACCCTTTAAATCATACCACAACACACAAAATATTTAGAGCTAGTTATTACTAGACAACTATATTTAAAGATGCACATGCTCATGTGTAAACATGTCACAAATGTTAAATGTTTGATTGATGTGAGATAAAGGTAGTAATGAATTTACTAGTGATTGAAGTGAATATTTTTACACAATGGGGCCTTGACTTCATAGGAGTAATCAATCCCAACTCCTGAGTAGGACACAAATTCTTACTCATTTTCATAGATTATTGCACTAGGTGGACTGAAGCAGTGGCCACAAAGAATAATAGAGAAATTGACTTCATTGAATTCCTTTTAGGAGAATGTCATTACTTGGTTTATAATTCCCCTATATTTAATTATATTTAATATGAAATAATGGCCTAACCTTTGCATTAGTTGATTTCAATGAATGGGTGTATGACAATCAAATAGTCATCAAATTTTGATTTAAACTACTACCCTCATGGTAACAGAGTTGTTGAGTCTACCATAAAAAACTTGATGAATGCCATTAAGAAGTCTATAGAAAATAAACCCATAGAATGGCATTCCCTACTAAAGTATGATTTATGGGTAGATAGAAACAGATGCAAGCAGATGAACAAAGCATCCCCATTGCTACTAGTCTAGTGTATCAACCTATTTTTCCTATCATGTTGAAGCTAACCACTTATGATTTTATTTATGAGTACATGGAATATGATGAAAATTTTTAGTCTCAGATACTGAACATCATCCAAATGGAAAATCCCAGAGATGAAGCATTGACTAATTTTATCAAGCATAAGGATGTTATTAAGAGATGGTTCAATAAACAAGCCAAATTTAAAGCATTCTAAATATCATACTTGGTCCTACTATGGGACAAGGCGCATGAGAAGAAAGGAAAACATGATAATTTCACTCCTCTATTGATTGGACCATATCAAGTGGCATAAATACTAGATTAAAATTCATTCAAAATCAAATAATTACAAGGTAATGACTTTGCCATGCCAGATAGTGGGAAATACATGAAGCATTATTTCTCTACCACTCTATCACAAACTCTATAAGGATAATAAATTTGTTTAGATTTAGAGTAAGTAGGATTATATTGGTTTTGTTTCTTGCTTTGATTTCTTATTTTGTTGTTTTCTTTCTCTTTCTCTTTCGTTTCCTATTGTTTCCTTTCTCTCTTTACTTTCTACTTTCCATTTGTTTTCTATGGTGTGTTTTAGTTTAGTAATAATTCCTTTGGATAATAATTCATTGGATCAATCTATGATAATGTGATCCTAAAAATGGGGAAATGGGCTTTCTTTTTTTTAAATTAGTCACCCAAAGTTTGGAAACCTCTAACAATGTTCCAATCTAAAAAAAAGGGCGAGGTTAATCAGAAGTTAGTTTTATTATGAAAAATCTAAATCATTTTAAACATATAATATAGTTTAGATGACTGATCATTTTATTGAACAAGAGTTTGAATCTATGTGGACCATCATAATGTCACTTAAACTCACCAAATAAATTTCCAAGGTAGAGATTGATATCTAAAATTAATTAAATGCAGACTATGTCTTGACCAAACCCTAGACTTGGCTAATTCTAGTTCCCAACCATTATGGTTTATGAATGCATGCATATAAAAAAATATGATAGACCAATGAAGTGAAATTAGTAACTAACTTTTTATTCAATGAATGATGATTAATGAAATATCTATTGGGGATATGGATGCCTAGATAGTAGTAGAGAAATGATCAAATTGGAGCCAAAGGTATCTCCATCGGGGCTATGGATGCCTATTTGGTAGTAGAGCAATGCCCAAGCCATCCCTAACTAAGAAAAACATAACTATATAAAATCTATAAAATGCTTAAGTAATTTTATGCTCAATGTCTTAAAGCTTGAAATTTATCATTTATGAATCCAATGGCAATGGTTAATGAACCTCAAATCACACACATAGTATGATTATCTACAAGGTTTAAACTCTATTTCTAACTTGTGGTCTTTCATTAGTTCTAAAAAGTAATTTTGATACTGACTGAAGATCACAATGAGAAAACTAATTTTTTATTCATATTTGAACAAAATATCTAGATTCTAACATTTTTCAATGCTTTCCCACAAATTTCACCATTTCTTGATGATCAACTACCCCTATTCCCTGAATGGGGACCCTCCTTTCTTCAAATTTAAAAATACCTAAGATGCCAAGATTATTAAATCATTTGAATACATATAGATTTATTTTAATTTACCAATACTTTTTCTTCTCTAGTTTCTAGATAATTATTCATTTTTGCAATAGATATTAACACTTATAAGTATTTAAATTATTGTAGTCTTTTTAAATTTTTATGTAGCAATAGATTATTAACCATTGATAGTTCAATAATGTGTAGATAGACATTTTCCAAGGAAATACAATCTAACTCTTTAACATACATGAACCAACAAGATTTGATGGACTTTACTAAACTAACATCATGTTGTGTTTAAATCAATTGGTTGCATTCACTTATGATGGGTTATGGTGTCTTTAAAAAGATGACTTAGTTTCTCTTTTGACCTTGTAGGATGTCAAGTTTAAATTAATTCTTTATGATGCCTCATAGGATGTAAAAGTTTAGAATGTGGATCCAAATGATAGGTTTTCATCATACTAGGATTCACAATTCCTTAAGGATTTATTGCATCCCACACAAGACACCTAGAGAAAATCTATCAAGTCTATAATCTACATGGCATCATCTAGAGAGATTATAAGAAGGCTAGTTATTGGAGTTCAAATATAGAGGCTATATGTTGAGATATTAGCCAAACCTAAGAAAACCCTTTCAATCCAATCCACCATGCATCCTACCACAATGTTGAATTTCACAAGATACTAACATGTGTCTTAATCATGACCAACCAAACCCAATCAACCCTCCAAAGTGATGCATGTTCCCTCTAGGTTCATCTGAGATAAAATCATGTCCACACTACATTGCATATATCAAAAGCTCATGATATCTCATAAGGTATACATTTGGGTTTTACTTGAGCCATATGATCAAGGATCAATGACATACAACTATTTGAGGTTCATTCTGAGAATGACACTTAGCATAAGAACCAATAAAATCTTGTAAAAATGATGTATGTCCCTTTTAGACCCGCATGATGATTCCATGTGTCATTCCCATGATGCTTCTATCCAAGATCCACTAAGTTCATCCAAAATTGATGCATTCCCACATTAGGCTCATATGATGATGACACATGTCATTTTTGTAAAGCTACATCTTGAGGTCTATGAGATTACCTCTGAGATATATGCATGTCTCCACTTGAGCCACACAATTAATACCAAGTTGTTGATAGTTATCCAAAGTATTCCTAAGGATACATCTAGAAAAGGAAATCTTTAAAATCCTTTTTAAGGTGACACCTAATAAGGGGAAATCCATTATTACACATGATAAAACCACTTGGAAAAGACTAGCTTCAAAAGCCTTTGAAAGGCAACATCTGGTAAGGGGAAGTCATGATTACCTACAAGAGATCCACCTAGTGAAGAATAACTTTGATTACCTATGAGAGTGAGACATGGATTTCCCAAAACTAGTCAAATATAAAAGGCTACTTGAGAGCTTGCCATTAATTGAAAGATGCCATGTGGAAATATATAATGAGTCATCACACTAAGCTACCACTTGAGAGTTCATCATGAATTAAAAGGTTCCATATGTCTAGACTTTGAGTTGACTAAGTAGCTTAGTCATATTTAGACCCCATGAATGCCTAGATGGATCTAAGGTGGCATGTCACATGTCAAAATAGGTAATATTTAGCTTTACATCTAAAATTGATGGTGGATCAAATCCAAATTAGAACTAAATTTTAATTCTAATGTAATTAAATTCCAAAAGCAATAGTTTGAAGTGTTTTTAATACAAAGTTAACACGTTCACCATTAATATGATACAAACTAGGATCATCATCAACCTTGCATTAATCAAGGAAATATTTCAAAAGGCTACTCAACTAAGCTATTGATATTTGCATTTGAATTTATATGTGTTTTCTTTTCATGTTATATGTGTTCTCTTAGTATGATAAAGCTTGAGATATTCACATATTGCATCTTGACCACCATTGTTGGAGCTCAAAAGTTACAAAATGAGATACATAAGGATGTTTGTTGCTACTTAGGATATTGTATAGATATCACAAGTATGTCCATCAATTCTGGGTAAGAGCATCTCTTTAGAGAATGATGACTTCTTATTTTAGTATGGTAATTCAATTATTTTCAAGGATACCAAATTCATAGGGGACATGCATTACATCAATATTTACTTAAATTTAGAAGTAACTATGGATGTTGATGAGGTTGACACCATGCCTCACATAATCTAATTAGATTCTAACATACTTGCAATCAGTGCTACTAGTTTCCACAAGGCCACAACCAAACTAGAGGTCATGCCATGTCCTGACCTACTCTATGGTATCTTTAGGAGGTCAAGATACAAAGATGGGTTGCTCAAGTCAATTTCTCAATGGATCCCCATTGATTTCATCCTAGGTCCAAGCTTTGATAAATATTATGACCTCCCCTCTACATAAATTGAGTACACCTAGGCTATCATTAACAATTGGTATGAGGTGCAATCTAATCAGAAGGTCTTGGCTACATGGGTGACTAATGCAACTGAGGTTGTATTTATGGATGGATAAGGGAAATTTCCTATTTAAAAATTCAAGAAAGGAGTTAGGATTGACATGGCCCTAATAAAAATAATATTTGGAAACCCACACATTGGGTATATAAACATAAAGACCCTTCTATTGATATAGATAATCTTAGAGGACCAAAAAAATTCCCAAATTAGGGAGATCATTAGCAATAATTTAGTGTACACAATGAATGATACTTTCAAGAATGGATAGCCCTTATTTAAGATGAGTTATTTTTTGGATGTTATCTATGGAACTTCTCAACAAGGATAGAATTCATGGTCTCTTGAGTAGAATGAAGTTGTACCCTAGTTATTATCTATAATGCACATTCATCGCTTCAAATACAATATTAGATTAATTGTATAATACTTATACCCAATTATATATAAATTAATCACTAAATGTGAGATGTTAAGGGTTCCCCTAAAGGTTAGATAGATATTAAGGGACATGGGTAGCTAATAGATATACCTTGATTGCATGGTCATCTAAGTAGAGGGAGTAATGGTGGATCCAATTAGGTTACCAAGATATGTGCTTATGAAGTTGGCCGAGGAAGAGATGGCTTATTAACTGCTACATGGAGTTGATGGCATCTTCAAAAATAAGAAGATAGTCCCCCATAAGGTGACATATAAGCTGGGGAGGACCAAAATCATCAAGTGGCATGATATCATTATGGATTCAAGGCATAGGGACTTATACCTATTTCCTAAGGATGATTTAAGATAGGCATAAAGACTCATACCTATTGCTTAAGGATGATTTAAGACCTTGGGGCCCAAATAATGTCATTTTTAAACATTTATTGAAGTTTAAAAGGGACATAGATATGAAGTACAAATATCAAGAAGTTCATGAATGGATATACAAAGATACTATGAATAACTAAGTAGTTCTCAAAAATTCAACAAGTAAAGGCATTGACCTTGAAATGAGATTGGATAGAGAGAAGAAGAAAGAATACATTGTGAGGCCTCAACCACCACCACCCCATGGAAGCATGTTCGATGTAGATTATAAGGAGAGATAAGAGGATGATGAAGAAGAAGATTTTATTATCATTAATAATAGACCATGAAGACCTCCACTACATGCCACTTCAAGTAGTCAGGGCATGCCTCTAAGCTCTAATCAAGGAGGATATAATAGGCAACCTGATCCTTATCAGGGTCCTACATTTGTATCTACATCTACTATGTGATTTTCCCTAGAGAGTATAAGTCAGCCTAACCCTAATTTCATTTATCTCAAATAATTTTATCAAGGCATTAAGCTCTTATGGAAGAGTTATAGGCATTTTCTAGGAAGAAAATTCAAAAAGGTTTAAAAAATGAATAAAGAGCCCAAAACTACTATGAGGGGAACAATACGACCTCCACCAGCATCTCAAGTGGATACAAGCACACAACATGATCCCAATGTAATTACTTCTCCATTTCTTTCCTCCCTAATTACATTTTATTCTAATTTTTTCTTCTACTTATACATTTATTCCTCCCACCATTGCTTCCCCATTGGTTTTAATAAGCACTTCCAATATAGAAACCACCACTAATTAGTCATCAATTAAAACTATCATGGACCAAGCTAGTGATTCCTTTAGATTCACATTCCCCCAATTTATTTCTCATACCATTGCACATATAACTTCTTCCCAAGAAACCATAGCAAGTACCTCACTTGCTATTTGTTCACCTACATCTGTAAGGCCATTAAAACCCATATCAAAACAATTCACCTTTCAAAATCCACTCAATATTACCATAGCTACTAAGGTGAGTGTTCCTTAGAAGTTACCTTCATTCATTCTTAACATGGGATCTACCAAATATCTATTTTAAACACTTGGTAAATTAGACCCAACAAACTTATACATACCTATTATAGTTTTGGCCTCTTCCTCAACCTAGTCACCTCTATTACAACCACCTCCCACATAGCCAACACCTACTACTACTCCAAATTGAGTTAGAGATATAAAATAGGTAGAAAGATAGGATAAGCGTTAGTTATTACTCTTTACATCATAGATTGGGATGAGATTTGATGTTGACATAGGCACAATGAAGAGGGTGGTAAGATGCTAGTTTGAACAACCACAATCTAGCTTGGCTATGGCACATGAGAGTGAATAGTCCATGCTCACTTTGACAAGGAAGAGGAAGCCCATCCTTAGAGAGGTAAATGAATATGTAGAGGACCATGTATCCATATTTCAAGCATAGATATATTCCATAATAGCCTTGATGAAGGGAATGTAATAAGAGTTGAAAAGACTAAAAGAACAAACATTACCTAAAATGCCTAATAACACCATTATTCAGGTAACTAGTGCATTTATCAATGTCTTTAATTTATATAAATTCATGAAAAGGAGGTAGGAATATGGGATCCTATAATCCAAGGTGGTAATTAAACTTGACTAGAATCTTTCACTCTATGATGCCAAGTTGGCAAACTTGGCTAGAGTTGAAATAAGTAATAAGTTATCAAACCTTAAGGGTTTGCCACTTGAGGATATCAATCCTACATAGACCATCCAAATTAATAAGAAAATCATATTGAAGATCTATTTGGACTAGGTCAAGGATGTAACTACATCCTTAGAGAAGATTGAATTCAAGATTTCCCTCTTACTAAAGGATGCCATGGTCACAAGGCTGACCAAACTTGATGGTACCTTCATGGATGATCAAGAGATCAGAGCCTAGATGAATATTTTTATTGCTAAATTCCATCAAGACATAGCCAATGTAAAGAATTATATCAAGGTGATGAATATTATGGCATTTTCAAATTAGAGGCTAGCTAGAGCAGAGGCCATTAAAGAAACATTAAGGCCAATACTCATAGAGCATGGAAATCTCCTTTAGGAAATAACTAAATTGTTCTAGACTATGATCTTGTATTTTACCTAGATAGATCAACATTAATTGGCATGTATAGATGTGTGGATAAAAAGAGGCATAAAAGAAACAAAGACAACAAGTTAGTCAACACCCCCTTAGAGACCTTATGGAATATTCCATTATGTTTTTTAAATTTAAATTAAGAATATTCCATAGTAATGTGTAGAATTTTAGCCACTTGGCTATGTTTGGGATCCTTTCATGGGCCCGCATGTACTTGTTTAGGTAATTTTGAAGCCTATAAATAGGGTTATCCCCCCTCATTGTAATAAAAAACCATTATTATAAGAATTAATATAAGAGGGCCAAGAATTCAAGAGTTTGTCTAATGTGCTTAATTGTTTATTTTTTTAGTTTCTATTCCTCATGATTTTAGATGACACATGGTTTATTTATTATTGACTAATTTGGAAATAATACATGATATATGGACCTGTTAGCTTGAGTTTAACACTAAGTTGACATTTTTGTTTTAGATTAAGGTAAAAATAGGTTTTGAAGGGGCCCCGAAACCCTATTATAGAAGCAATAAAGATAAAACATTTACATGCACCAGGAGAAGCATTCCTGAATCCTACTAAGAAGTAGCAACAACCTAAGGTTATACAAGGACAACCTCAAGATTCAATTACATCCAGCCCTCTAATTTCCAAATAATAATTTAATAACTATTTTTTAGGGGTAAAATCCAGAATTGTTGCCTGCCTTCCATCAGCTATATTCTGCTTGCTTTCTAGCTCTCTGATTTTTCTTATGGGTTTTCTTCCGGGTTTGTCTGGACAGCCAACATCTGCTTTCACTTTTGAAATCTGCTCTTCTCTTTTTCCAGATTTATCCAGAATAGAAGCACGGTTTTTTACCTTCATTTGCTGGTCTTTTTTACTGCTTTTGGTTTCTATTCCTTTAGTATTTGTCTTCTTTTCAGCCCTTTTCCTTTGGTTTGGAAAATGATTTAAATTTTCTCCTTTAACGTTCACAGGAAGCTCTTCCAAAGGCAATTCATTATCAACCTGAATCTCCATTGGCTGAGAAAGAAGAGGAACTCTCTCCTTTAATTTATTTCCTGTATCAGCCAAGATTTCTCCTTCCTCCAGCACTACTTTGCCTTCTGCCTCTCTCCATTGATCCTCTACCCTTTGGTATAGAATGATTTCCTTTGATAAATCTGTCAAATCTTCTTTTCTATGTGTAGGTACTGTGGTTTCTGATTGCCTTCCCTTCCCTTCTATCTCAAAATTTTCTATATCTCCCCAGTTGTCTTCTATCTTTTGATAGCCAACCATTTGTTTTGTTAAATCTATCAACTCATCTTTTCTTTGTTCAAGATTTGTGATTTCTGATTGCAGCCCATATCCTTCTTGCTTAGAATTTTCTTTCTCAACCACAGACTCTTCGTCCGCATCTGATTGTGGATCTTTTGATTCTTCAATACGGATCTCTTTCTCCTCCTCAGCATGCAGAACTTTAATATCTTCATTCTTCTTTAGTTCTTGTTGATTATTTTCTTTAGTTTTCCATACTTTCTTGTGCTGAACCTTGGTCTTCCTTTCATCCAAAACACTGCTTGAATAATTTTTCCTTTTTTAAGGACAGTTTCTAGCCCAATGCCCCTATTTTTTACAAGCATAGCAAGAATTGCACAGATCTTCAAACACAAACCTTTGAGTTTTTTTACCATGCTTTGAAATTAAATCCATTTTTTCTGGGAGGTTGTTCAAATCTACAACTTTAACATAAAGTCTGGCATGTTGAAGTTTGGATCTGGTAACCGTTGCATTGTCCAATGCCACTAGTTCACCAAAAGTGCTGGCTATACCTCTAAAAATGTCCTCATGCCAGAATTCTAAGGGAAGTCCAGGAAGTCTTACCCAAATGGGAGTGGTTAAGAAGAAGGAATCCGATAGGTCCATATTGGGCTCCCACTTTTTAATAGTTAAAGAGCATTTGCCAAAAGACCATGGTCCTCCACATAGAACCTTGTTCATGTCCTCTTTACAGTTGAAATTAAATAAAAAGAAACCATTCAACATTGGATCCATTTCAACATCTCCTCGAATAACCCATTTCCTTTTAACCATCTTGGTAAGGGATTCTAGATTTGGTCTTGCCCCTAAAAATTTACCAACTAGGGTGAATTCCAAAGAAGACACAGAAAAATCTATTAAAGGATCTGGGATAAATACTTGAAACTCACCTTTCTCCCATCAAGATTTAGTAATAACCGGTGGGAAGAGAAGTTTTTCATTGGGTTTCTTGCCAAACAGAGAGGACCACTTCTTTTGTTCTGAGTGCTCTGCCTTCTGCACTTTTGAGGATTTTTCCTTGTTTAAATTCCCTTTCTCTTTCTCCTTTTCAGTCTTCTGCCCCAACACAGCAAGAGAATAATCCTATTGGGGGGTACTGGTACCACAAAAAGGATCCAATCCATTCAAAGGTAAATCAGTCTTTTTATTAGCAGAAAATTTAGATCCTTCATTTTCTTTTTCCTCTCCTGTTGTCCCTCCTCTGTTAGTACCTCCTTCCTGGTTCTCCACCACCAGTTTTCCATTCACCTTCCATCCTTCATTTCCCCTTTCTGGAAGGGCATCTTCTCTCTGCCTCCCTGCACATTCAGCTACAGGTTCTGGGAATGCTTACAACACGCCCAGCACGCCCAGTACTCCCAGCGCACCTAGCGTGTCCCAGCGCTTCATTCAAAGTTGACATTTTTGTTAGTATGCATGCACTATTTTCATCTTATTCATAATTAAATGTGCTATGAAATTTACTATGAATGAGTAATCTTTGTGTAACATATGATTCTAGATATATGCATTTATTTTCCTTTGAAGCTTTAACTAAATTTATTTAGCTTTGAGCATTATGCTAAAGTTAGTAAATGCTATTTTTATGTGTTTTTATCATAGAAGTTAGAAGAACTGGTACTTTTAATCGTCTTAAGCAAATTCTATTTATTGCCTTACCCTTATCTCCTTTAGATCTACCCGTGACTCACTTTAATTTAGTTCATTGTGTAAATATCCATTATTTGTTTGTGTTTGGTCAATAATTGGCAAAGATTAGAACAAATTTATAAATATTAGTAAGAATAAAGTGTCATTATGTAATATCAAATGTCTTTACAGTAGGGTTTTCTTACAGACTTCTAAGTGGTGACCATATCTCTAGTATTTGTGTAATTTTTAGTAGTAATTATGTTAACAACTCAATCCCTAAGTGTTTCAGGACTTAAAATTGAGTTTCCTACACTCTCCTTGTTACCTAGTTATAGAAGGAGAACATTAAGTACATCAAGTTGAAGGAAAATGTTGGTGCTAAAAGGAGGGCCTATATATAATTACTTTCATGCATCTTAGTGAAATTGTAGTGTGATTCACTAAAATATATGCCTAATTATTTCAAAATACATAAATATTGTTAAATATCACTAAAGATCTACATTCTTTATAGGAATCTTTGTAATCTTTGCCTGAATCTTCACACTCTCTAAGGGATTTCATCAAAGTTAATGTTTATTTGTGAAATTTTCTAAATAATATTTATGCAAAGATAGATGAAATACCCTATCTTTTAGTCACATTAAGGTTATTTTAGTCATATTTTCAAAGGTTTGTGTAAATTTGATAAATAATCTTGATATTTGTAAGAATTTGTGCAAAGATCAACCATTAAGACTTCACTCATGTTATATCTAGACATTTAATATCTTAATTAATCTAATTAATTTTGGATTAAGTGAGACATTATATAAAATTATGTATAAATATGTTTTGATATTCTTAAACATCATTAGATTGTTGAATTAGTCATGTAAATGATTCAAAATGTTGATCTAATATTGATCTTTATAAAATTAATGTGCCTGACTAACAATTTGTGCAAGTAATGAAAACTTGAGGTTATAAGGATTGAATATTCAAATATCAATGTAAATATACTTGATTTGAAGATTTTACTTAAATATTTATTGATCTTTTCAATATTTAGTCACTTGTGAAGCTATCTTTGAAGTTTCTATTGACCATTTTTCCCCATAGGCCAAAATGGATCAACCCTCTATAGTTATAATATTGTATATGGGATTTTTATAATGTTATAGGGTATGTTAAAACTCATTTGATGTCATTTCATATGACATTATTAGTTTTGTTCATGGTATATATTATTCTTTATGTCTTTTGGTGTCTTAAGGGTTATTTTTGAATCACATATGCAAGTGGCAGATTTTGATGTTGCTGAGCCATTGAAAGAGTGGGTCCAAAAAAGCCTAAGTTTGCACTTGGGAGATATTTCAACTTTTGGCTAAGTATTGGGGTCTTTTCTGGGAAAATTATCCAAGACAAGGATCCCATAGACTTATTTATTTTGGGAAGAAGTTCCACAACAATTTTCCTAAAGATCTAATTATTTTGGGAAAATTGTCTACATATAAAGCTAAGTGTTAGATATCTCTTAGGAAAATTGTCTGCAAAATTTTCCTGAAGGCATAATTATTTCAAGGAAAATGTTTGAAATTTTTTTTGAAGGTCGGTTTTCTTTCAAACAAATGGTCTGAAACACAAGGCCCATAGAAATTAGTCCAAAATAAAAATCTGAAAGGGTCAATTTCTCAAGAAAGTATCTAAACAAAAATCCCAAAGATATTTATTTCATGAAAGTGACCAAGATATAAGGAAAATTGTTTTGAAAAAATGTCCTATACAAAAATCTCAAAGGATATTTTTCTTGGGAAAGTGCCTTAAATGAAAATCTTGAAAGGTCATTTTATTCAAAGAAAATTATCTAAACAATTTTCCTAAAGGGTCATTCTTCGAAAGAGTGTACTAGAAAGAAGTTTCGAAGGGTCATAAGTGCTGTCCAAATCAAAATGTCCACTAGAAAAGATAAATATGAATTCTTTTGGGAAAATTATCCCATAACAATTTCCCTGAAGATGTCATTTCTCTTAGACATTTTGTTTGTAAGCATAAATCCCAAAGACATGAATTCTTTATCACATTTTATCCATAATAAATTATTCAAGGTAAAGATAAGGTAGAATTCATTCTTTTAGGAAATTATCCTACAACAATTTCCCCAAACATTTTGTCCAATGAAAAAGATCCACAAATAAATTCCTTCAAAGAAAGTGGCCAAGACTCAAAGCCCACTATAAATGTCCAACAAAAGGTCTAAAAGAAATAGGATGGGAAATTTGTGATCAAGTAAAGTGATGTTCATGTAAGTGTCAAAATAAAGCTTAAAAATCATTCATTAGAGCTTAAATTTGTTGATCTACATGATTTCAAATACGTTTGTATGAATTTCAAATGATGATCATGAAAACATCAAATTTAACCCCAACAAATAATCATTAAAGTTCAAATATATTTGTGTAGATGTCAAATACATTCATGTAGTCATCAAAATTTGAGTTCATGAAATAGATATTAGAATTCAAAATGCAATATCAATGATCTATGCTCAATCATATAGGAAATCCAACAATGATAAATGACTAATAGTTTAATAGGCCCAAGCAAATCAATGGATCATATTCAATCATGGATTCATATCTAATGGCACATGAAAAATTTAATGAGTCAAGGAGATTGAGAGGTTACCACATAGTGTAAGCACATAAATCAATGAATAAACATTAGGATCCTAATATCAATGCATGATTGAAAAGTGGCATGATCACATTCAAGCTAACAGAAGATTGATGGAGTGCATTTAGTCTTGAAAATAAAGATCAATTATGAGTGAGGTTCAAAGAGGTCAAAAAACATCGAGTAAAAATGCATAGGTGATAAGTATCACAAGTATATAGGTCATAGTAGAGGATCTATGGATTATGTTCATTCACATCAAGTAGATCAACAGAGTGAGATCAATGATTTGAGATAGTTTTTGATGGCTAGTTAGATGAAGGCAAACCTAGGTGACTTAGACAAAGGTCAAAAAAGTAATTTTTGATGGGTAAAGCTAAATTAAAGGTATGGAGATAAATTCAAGCATGGTTTATTTCATATTAGAGCCAACATTTTTAAGGATTCCATCAAGACAGACACACAAAATTCAATTATTTCATCTCTACGATCAACTGCATGAAATGGACCCTTATCCCCACTGTTGCATGCCACGACAAACTAGTGAAGAGTATTTAGCTCCAAGATGATGGAATATTTATAAATAAAGTGCCTATTCCTCCTTTGTCTCATGAATTTTCTAATACTCTAGATGTATCCCAAGTTCTTAATGCCAATACCAAAACTAAGGTGGCTCCTAGGCTAACAAAAAATAATGTTGATTGGAAAGAAAGTTCCTATCCTTAGAGTCTCAAAATAGATAAGATAATGTGTAACAAGGTGCCTATCATAACCCTTACCCCTATCATCAATAATATGGAAGAGGAAGAGGCCAATGGTATCCTAATCCCAACAAGCCTGCTAATGCATACAATCCTAACTCCACCACCAATGCAAGGGAGATGATACTCGTTCATAGCAATTTGGTACAAGGAGAAGATTGGAAACAAGACCAATTCATAAATGCCAATAAAAATGGAAAACAAGCTCTAGTGGCTCAATGATTAGTTACTCCCCTCTTATCAAATGAGGATGAGGTAATTATGTAAGTTAAAGATGTTTGGCAACTTTAAGGAGAGATCTTTACCAATTTTTTTGTTGAATACACTTTTGTGATATATTAAAGATCCTCTATTGTATAAAATACAAGGGCAAAGAAGAAGGCTCTAGGATATAATAGTAACATTTCCATAGGCTCATCTAATCCTCCTATAAGGCAACAAGACACAACTATAAGTGTGATAGATCTAAGGTCTTTTATGGTAGTTCTAAAGCCTTCTACACCTCTAATAAGTCAAAATATGGTAAGGTCTAATTCTATTCCTAAAGTTCCAAGAAATTATTTACCTTCAAAGACACAATAAAAGGTGAGTACTAATGCTCTAAACATATTATATTCTTTGAAAAGTGCCAAATCATCTATTTCCTTGTTGGATATCCTTCATATAATTGGCCAAAAAGAATTGTTACAAAATCAATTATCCACTATTCCTACTAGTCCTTCATCTTCAAATCAAAGTAATAGTCATATTTTCCTTGAAAATTATCCTAAAAATATGGTTGAGCCATCTACTAGGACTGAGAAGTCTCCACCATTTTATCTCACTCTCATAGTGGGTAATAAATTGGCTCACAATTACGTAGTTGATAGTGGAGCCTCTACTTCTAGCATGCCAAAAGTTGTAACTAATAAGCTAGGTTTGAAATATGAGCCACATAACAAAGGTCTAATATAAATATATGGCACACCTACTAATACCATAGTGATAATAAAAAACTTGAATGTTTTCTTGCATGATTTCCCTAGCTTTTGTATCCTTCAAGATATAGTTGTTGTTGACCTCCCAGATCACTTTGTAATCTGCCTGTCAAGGGACTTCACATCCAAGATAGGTGGATGTATCTTATTTGAATATTCCTTCTTGAATTTTATAAAAATGTGTGGGACCAAGGTGACAATTATAACTCAACCTCTTGTAAGATTTCATATTGAGCCTTACATTACAGTAAGTTCTAACTTGAATTGCATTGTTCATGAGAAGGATGAGCCTAATGCAGATGGGGGAGCTTCTAAATTTGAAGTAATTTATGATTTATTCTTGTATGATTATTTTTTATATTCATATGGACATGATCCTAATGTATACTTTGATCAAACTGACATTGGGACTTACATTATGTATGATCAACCATTTTAAAAAGCTGAGGTAAGTGTGAAAAATTCTCACGTTGTTGAGTGCAAATATATGAATCATGAGTATGATGACCATAGGTTTATGAATGTAATTAAATACCATAGTGATAATAATGATGTTTTAATTCCTTATATTGATGAATATGCTCTAGATGGTGACACTCATGAAGATGAGGGTGACTTATGGCTGAGATTTGAGGCCATATGTCAAGAATTTGACAAGATTGGTAATATCCATTGTTCTCCTAAGAAATGAATGTCTAGTGTGTTTGTTGATGAAAATAATAATTAGGATCCTAGGTTTTCTATAAATAATTAAATTAAAGTGCATGCTATTAAGTAATTTGGGCATCAATTTGTTATTCACAAGCCTATAGTTCTAGAGGGACCTAGTGAGGTCAATGTAGAAGTTGTTGTGTCTAAAGAATAGTTAAGAGATTTTTATGAAATTTATCCATGTTTTACGGGTTGGATCATAAATAATAAGAACTTGATATGACCAAACATCAATTATATCATGTGTAAAAACATAGAAAGGTTGAGGTAGCTGTCATCATTCCTATTTTATAGTATGAAGAATGTATACCAGATATGGAAATGATGAAGAGGATTGTAGCTCCAACCAAGGATCTTATGGATAAATACATATCATTCATGAAGGTCCCAAACATATCAATTATATACCTAATAATATTCAAAGGTGATAGGCTTATTTATCACCTACATATGAAAGTGATTGGTGATGAGCATGCTCCTCATGCTAGGTTGACTTCATGGAGTGATAAAGATGCTAGGGGAACCATTTTTTACCCTAGTTGAGGTATGATCATATGTTTCATCTCTAGAGGTCAGTAATGTAAATATTAGGTTGGGTGTGTGTTTCCTTTCTTGTTGTGTTGTGTTCAATAAGTGTCTTATAACACAGTTGTGTTTTTACTTGGTTCTTATCATGTGTGTTACTTCTTATTTATCTTTCCTTATGTTTTGTGTGTTTTTAAAGTTAGTTTATATGTCCATCCTATATTATTTTGATTCCATAAACTAATAGATAATATTAGGGAACTTGTCATGGCATAGAAAGCATGCCACCCTTAGGAAATTGCCCAAAATGTTTACTATTTTTTCCCACAAGCCAAAATGGATCAATCCCTATAGTCAAAGTATTGTATAAGGGATTTTTATAATGTTATAGGTTATTTTTTATCTCATTTTTTGTCATTTATTATGACATTCTAAGTTTTGGTTATGGTCTATCTTAGTCCTTATGTCTCTTGGTGTCTTAAGGGTCATTTTTGAATCATATATGCAAGTGACAGATTTTCATGGTGTTGAGCACTTGTAAAAGCAAGTCTAAAAAATCCTAATTTTGTACTTGGGAGATATTTAAAATTTTGGCTAAGTGTTGGGGAATTTTTTTGGACAAATTATCTAAGGCAAGGATCTCATAGACTTATTTATTTTAGGTAGAAGTTACACAGTAATTTTTCCAAAGATCAAATTATTTCAAGAAAATTATCTGCATCTAAAGCTAAGTGTCAGATTTCTTTAGGAAAAATTGTATGCATAATTTTCCGAAAGGCATAATTATTTTGGGGAAAACTTTTGACAAAAGTTTTAAAAGCATGTTTTATTTTTTTAAAAATGTTTGAAACATAAGACCCATAGAAATTGGTTCAGAACAAAAATCTCAAAGGGTCAGCTTCTTGAGAAAGTGTCCAAAACAAAAATCTCAAAAGGTATTTCTTTCAGGAAAGTGACAAAGATAGAAGGACCATTTCTTTGAAAAAATGTCCTATTTGGGAATCCAATATGCCTCAAAAATAGGTGATTCTTAATTCTAGTATTACTTATAAGTTAAATAATTAATTTTTTAGTCTTTAGTATAATATTCCTTAAAGGTTGGTTAAAGGTCTTCCAACTTTACATAATGGTTTACCAACATCATATTCCTATATATTATAGATTTCACCTTTAATATTCTATAGTTTTATCCAAATTTAATTGAGTCTTTTCAAAATATCTATTTTTTACACCATCAAAGTTGCCAATACCTCTAAACCATCCATAACATATAATTAAGTTTGTGCATATTTAGATTATAACAAAAACAATGTACACTAACTGAGCATTAACATTTTCAAGATATTTTTCTCATAAAAATTACACTAACAGAAAATTTGTTCCTCGAGATATAACCCTATCTAATTTACCTTAAAAAATTAATATATTGTATCATTACACTCATTCAAAATTTTGCCAGGCTCTCAAATTTAAGAAGATAATTACTAAAATAGGATTTTATCTCCTCTCTTTAAGATCTACATAATCGATGGGAAATCCCTAACTTTTTTTTATGAATAAGTGAAATTATAAATGCATTAAACCTCTTAATATATGAAGAATGAATTCAATCCTAAATGTTTGCATGCCCTTTTAACTTTTCAATAACAATATAAACACATAATCATCTCACATTTTTAGATTTTTACTATATCTTAACATTTAATAAAGATCACACACTAACTTTCTCATTATCCATAATATTTCTCAAATAGAAAAATGAAAAGTAGATAGTTTCATGCAACTAAAAGATTCAGGAAAAATTCAAAAGATCTTTAAATAGTATATTAAAATATCTTATAAAGAATATATATATATATATATATATATATATATATATATATATATATATATATATATATAATTCACTAATATTAGTGCCTTAATATCCACTAGACCACTTTTAAAATCCATCCATAATATATATAAATTTTATTATAAATACATACTAAAATAACTTTACACAAATTGTAATAGACCATTCATGAGATATGTATGCAAAATAGTAATTGTTTCATATATTTTGATATAATTTCTTAAGATAACTATTTCAATACTCAAGGAATGTTGATGCAATTAAAAATTTAAATAAGTAAATGTAGAAAATGACTATTTGTATAGTCCAAAAAATAAGATTTAGTATAGGGTTTAAAAAAAAATCCTTACATGCTCTACTACACATTATATTCAAGTTTGTGACCAATTCCTAGTCTTATAAAACCTATGACCTCTATGGTCTCTATTTTGATTTACAAATATCCTTCATGATGTCAAAAAATAATGAGACTACTCAATTAAAAAACTCTTAACTAAAACATAAATTGGATGTAAAATCAAAAATCTATAAAATAAAAATAAACCAAAAAAATAAAAAAAATTGAATTGTCAGGTAAGATTCTTCTTATAAAATATTAAAAACATTTAAATGTATTTTGGAAAGCATGTGATAATTATCCCTAATAACATATTTATTTGTACACCAATTTTTTTTAACATTTACTATTTAAATAATACACTTACCCATACAAAATCACCTCATATATATGGTCTTACAAAATACCCTTACCATATATGCATAGTGTACACATGGAATATTTACATTAATTTTAATGATGAAGTGTAAATTAATTACATCATTAAATGTAATTTACAATCTAAAAATAAGAATATATTTTAAAAATGAATATGTAAAATAAATTAAAATACTTTAACAATAATTTTTTAAGAACCCATAAAAAACACCTTAGAAAAAGATCTTGATCCAAAAAGAACACTAATACATTATGCCATGATTTGATACCTTTTAAAAATGTAGTGTTGTCATCTCAAACAATTTTAAGTATATGATAACTTAAGATTATTGTACTTTATTTCTCCATATTATTTGACAAAGGCATGGGATTTGATGTTGAAATTCGTTACCCTTTATATGGCTCAATTAAATATTTTTATATGGGGAGTTTATATTCTTTGAGTGTATTGAAAAAAAATAAGTAAAGGGTTTAATATATTTTTACAATTCCTTTTTTTTTACCATCATTTAAATTTAATATTAATTTAAAAAAATAAAAATAGTTTCATTAATAACATCTGAATCTTTCAAGGCTTTTATTTTTTCTTTCTCTAACTTCATTTTTAATTTGTAGGTTAATTAAATTCCTTCAAACATAATTGGTGCATTATTCTTTAACTGAGGAATCCATTTTGGGAAAATATACTTAACATTTCTATTTTATCAAAAGTCAATACTTTACTTAATATTATCTACCTCATTTTACATAAAATTTTATGAATTATATACTTTATTAAACCTACCCCAATCTTTGATTTTAAATATGGATACATTTGACACATTTTGATGAATTCCACATACCTTGTGGTATATTATAGTGTCTTTTATTTTGGGCTTGGAAAAAATAATCATAGTTTTTATATAGTAAATATAAAGAGATAGATTTTTACATACCTACAATAACAATAATGTCTTATTTTAATGACTTCTAATTTAGGATTGGGAAAAATAATCATTGATTTTTTATATTAAACATAAAGAGATATCTTTTTCCATACCCACATTTATAATAATGTCTTCCACCTCAAAAAAGAGGACTTCAATATTTGTTTTCATCAATATCATGGTTCTTCAATTGAATAACTTTATTTTAATTTATCTTGCATAAACCATACTTAAATTTATAAATGATATCAAATTTATCTTGGCATTTAGTGCCTAAAATAAATAAATGTTTTCATGTTTATGTTTGGCACAAGCATTCTTAAATTTATTAGTATCTTCTAAAAATTATTCAATACTATTTAATTTAAACATAACAATCTCAAAATATTTCCTAATACTTGATGGTCTATAAACATATCAACCAACGTAATTAGTTGTAAAGTTCCCTAAAAATATTCTTGTCATTTCACATATCAATTTATATGTAAATGATCAACTAGCCATTTAACCAAAATTATCATATCCATATATAATTTGGTCCTAATTTTTTTAAAAAATTTGAGTAAACTAAATATCAATATTTTAAAGATGTTCTCCTCCTTCATAATTTGATGCATAGTTAATGATCTCTCATGATCCCATGTTGTTAGTATCACCATATCATTCTCTTTATGAAATGTATTTTCATGTTTTAAATTAAAATTATCTAAGTAAATACTTGGTTGATTGGAAAAATAATTGGTTGATTTCAAACATGGATGAAGCTCCATTTAGTAGTATCCTTGTGTTTTTCCTATGTAGTAGCATAATCCATCAATGATGGGTCTTTTTTTTTCTCTAATTTTTTACTACTTCCAAAACGTGTTTATATTTCTATTTCCATGAATTTGTGATTTTCAAATAAATAATTTTTATATCAAATATTTTACCTTAGTATTCATCATGTAATATACTTATATTATAACTATATTAGTATTTCTCTAAGATCTTTTCCTCTTTCAATTATTTTTTCTATGGACTAGCATTTCCATTGGAAATATCATAGGAAATGGATTTTTTAAAAACATTGAAATGTATTATTTATTTGATATGATGTTAAAATATTATTAAATTTTTATTTTTTTAATTATGTTGCTTCTTGTTGGACCATTAATGGTTTAGTTCATATCATAATAGTGTTGGTGGAGTAGTTGTGGAAGACTCGCCATCACTCCCATATTAATCTTCAAACATCTTTTGATATTTTGTATTATTTTCTATTGTATCACAAAATATCTCAATAATGTCATCTATGGAAGACCAAGACCACACATGAAATATTTTTTTTTTTCATATCCTCATTTTTAAGTTCAAATTTTAGATGTCAAAACTTAATTATATATACTTGGAAAATAAGGTTAAAAACATAAATTCTTTATAATATATAAAATAGATAATAATATATTAGGACCAACTATATATGATCATCCATATCATAAAGTGGGGTAGAGACTAAAATTAAGAGTTGTTTATAAGATGGGTATAAATGATATATTAAGGAAACTACACATAAGGAACTAATGAGCAAGGGAAACCTAGATCTAAGATACTAATAATATAAATTAAATAAATATAAATTAATTTACATATTAATTATGACATATCTAAACTAATGATTTTAATCAAGAGGTATATAACTATGATATACTTGCATGAAAATATAAAATATATTATCAATAATAAGATAATATAAGCATGGATAAGAAGAAGAAAAATTAATTGAGTATAATGATTTAAAATAAATATAAAAACATAGATATACTGATACTTATAGTGTATAGAGTGTTGAGCATTGTCCCTATTATTGAGGTTTGGCATTGATGTTTTCATTTATGTCAAAGTTTATTGATAAGTTTATTATAATTACTATTGTCATTGATTTCTCAGCAGTTATCTAGTGAGTGTTGTGTTGTAACAAGCTAAAGTGTTAATGGTCTTCATGAGGTCATTGAAGATGATAATTATGAGAGAGAATATTGATGAAAAAAATAAATTATTGTAGTGGTGTTAAATTGATGTATGAAGAGTTTTTTTTTAATATCATTTAGGTAAGCATGTTTGAGTACTAGTTCTTTAGTAAAATATGTCTTGAGAAGCCTAGTCATAGCAAGCATAGTCATATCATTAGCATGTGCATGGAGATCATGAATATGTAAGTGCAGAGGTATATTAAAAGGTATGAAATTATTAAAGGATAATTTAATTCATGTGATAAATTTTTAGAGGCATAAAGGAGAGTCTCATGGTAAGCCTATAGGGGTAAGACCTTTAGACCAAGATTGCACCTAGACCACTCCTAGATCCTACTTGGTGTAATGAGGAATCATAATATATTATCAAGGTATATGAAGGTTAAATTAATTTTTTTAATAATTTATGATGTTTATTTGGTATGTGAGAGTGGTGGAGAGTGCATGGAAAGAGGCATGAAGGACATTTTTAAGGCCTAATGTCGTTTGTAGGTTAAGGTCTAAGTGAGAAAAGAAAGAGAGTGTGGCCTAATGGGGTTTCAAGATCATTTTTAAACATAAGTGTGAGTATGTTATAATTTAAAAATGTTATTAATTTTTTTTTAAAGATGTGCATTAAGTTTAAGGTTAAATTTTGAAGGATAAGTCATGAAAATTTGTTCTAAGGTCTCTTGAGTGCATAGTATGAAGGCTTCTCTACCCAAGAAGGTTTTTATTATTATCATTAGATCATAAAACCTCTACATGGGAACACAATATATTTATGGTAGATGGGGAAGGGTCCTAGATCAATATTATAGGCATTTTTTTTGGATTGAGGGGCTATGCTTTATGAATGATTGTTAAGAATGGAAACATGTTTAAACCCTCGTATAACCCTAATAAAGACCCAATGTTGAATATGTTGATCAAAAGTGGCTATAATGGATTGGTATGATTATTTAATATATTATATATTGTATTAAACTCTTCCAATCATCTCTAGGTGTGATTGAGTTGTCAGGTGTATGAGTAGACCCTATAGGAAAGTGTTAATTTTTTGGAGATTTATTATAGCTGTTAGAGTTGGCCAAGTAAAAGTATGAAAATAGATGGAGGATGAAGCTTGAGACTCATTTTTAATGTAAATATATGTTTATATAAATTTTATATCCATAAATTATTCTAAACCAATCATCTAAGTTAACCAATCACTAACAGGCCAAATGGTGCAATCAATAAAAACTTAAGCAACAGTGGGTAGATGATTAGGGATGTGTTATCATGATATAGTAATGAAACCAAGTGTATTTATATGTGTTTTGGGACTGGTATTTAATATTAATTATTTTTATAAATATTGTAATTTATGTATAGTGGTGAAAATTATGAAGCCAAAATGGCTTGTTTGACTCAGTGAGATTTGTGTATAGTGAGTTCAACAAATTAGTTTGTAAGACCAATAGTTTCCATTGGACCATATGATGTTTATATTTGAATATGGTTTTTATATGTAAAATTTTAATATAAATTCATAATAATTCATTTAAAATTTCTATATAGGTGTTGGAGGTCTGAGTCACCATGACTGCTCTTTGAGGAAAATTGGTAGTTCTGAGTGAGCAAGTTGTAGGAGTGTTTTTTGATACTTTTTCCTCTATGTGATGAAGTATAATGAAATTAGTGATTTTTTTTTATGTATTTTAGTTTATTTTTATGTTATTTATTTTCATGGTTTTGTATATAAATAATATTTTATCTTTAGTTGTTCAACATAGACCTTTCTATGCGTGTGAAGGCTTAATGTGAACAATACTAATGGTGTGCTTCAAGTGGTGGTTGGAGATAGAAAGTTTAATGGAAATAATATGAGATTATTAGGGTTATATTTTATTTTTATATTAAATCTTCCTAACATATTTTTAATTTTAAGGTTTTCCATTGAGATCAAAAGGTAACGTGTATTAACAAAGGCCTAATTGAATTAGGTCTCCTTAAGGCCTAAAAGAGGTTTTGGTCTTATAATTTTAGGATGACCTATTTTAATTATTTATTCAAGTATTAAATGTGTTATAAGACATATATTATTGATAATAAAAGTGTGAAAGTGTGTATGTATTACCAATAAGTGTATGATCTAAAGGATTGTATAAGAACAAGGCCTAATAGGCCTACTTGACTAGTTAGAGTATATGTGAGTGCAAGTAAAGGA
The DNA here is from genome assembly GCA_037957365.1 of Torreya grandis. Classification (NCBI taxonomy): domain Eukaryota; kingdom Viridiplantae; phylum Streptophyta; class Pinopsida; order Cupressales; family Taxaceae; genus Torreya; species Torreya grandis. Next base: position 53,344 of record JARHVA010007318.1, on the reverse strand, counting down.
AATTACACTATAAAGAGATTAATAAGGTAATGTATACAGTTATATGGGTTAATATAAACTATAATTAATATCTAATATGGGTTATATAGATTAATATCAAAGTCATATGACCTAATCTATCTTGAAGAGACCTAGCTAAGCAAAGAAACCTAGAAGGCAATTTGAGAGGGATAGATGAGTGAGAAGAGATAAGTAAGGTGATAATAATATATTATGTGAGAAATAAGTTTTTTAAGGTGATAAAAAATTTTACATGGTTGACTTGGTGCTGAGTCATCTAGGGGTTTGGGTCCTCCTTGCAAGTTTGTGTTTGTTAAAACCTAGTTGAGTGGGTGCTTGACTAGTTGGGGTTCGTGTTCTATGTGGATTTGGTGATTCACTAAAGATTAGATTTTTTATTATAATAATATATTAAATTTGAATATATTATTGGGTTTTTTTCCTTGAGTGTTTCCCACATATGTAATGTGTTTCATGATCTTATATGGTTTCATATGTTTTGCTAGATGTTCATGTTTATATCAATGATTCATGTATGCTTAAGTGAAATTGAATGAAACTTTTGAATACAATGATTCACCCCCATTCAAATAATTATTATTCCAAAAAAAATTGTTAGATCTTGGTCCTTTTAAGTAAGTCTAACAACTTGAAGGTGATCCTAAGAAGCATAAGATGTTCAGTGATGAAAGCGAAGAAGATAATATGTATGATGAATAACTCTACTATGATAGTGATGAAAGAGAAGCTAAAATAGACCTTAAATTTGAGCTAATAAATTCCATTTATTATTTTAATGATAAAAATAAGACTATAGAGTATCTTAGGAATTAGTTAGAAGGTGTCAATACAAGGTTTAGACCAAAAGAAGTTGAGGGTGACTAGTTAAAGATAAAGCTAGATTCCTTGAAGGTTGAGCATGATCAGCTCATTGAAAAGATGAGAAAGTTTGAGAAATAGTGTGAAAATTTAGAACAATTCAATATTACCAAAATGAAAAAAATTATCATCCAACCTAATGCAATAAGGGATAAGTTCCATGATAAGGGAGTGAGCAGTTAAGAGGTAAGTATAAAAAGGTTGTTTGCTACATCTATCATAATATGGAACACATTACAAGATTATATTCTAATATATTTAGAAGGACCTCAAGATTTAATAAGATATATGAATATCCTATAATTAATGATAAGTTTCAAACATTGGTATGGAAGACAAAACAAGTTATGACCGATCATATTGAGCTCGAGAGTCAATATGGACTATTTGTTAAAGAGGAACATAAGACTAAGAGGGTTATATGCTAGCTCAAACTACCTTTCACATTAAAGATTAAGGCCTGAAATGGTATATAGATAGTTATTGATAAATCCACATGGTAGGAGACAAAAATAATTTCATTTCATTAAATAAGAATGATACAAAAATAATGAGGTTTGGAGACAATGCAACTACCAATATAGTTGGCAAAGGTATCTTGATTTTGGATAATGGGAAGACCAAGACATAAAATGTGTTGTATGTGTAAGGTTTAAAACATAACCTACCTATTTTAAGTCAAATGTGTAATCAAGGGCATACACTAACATTTCATGATAGAGGGTGTGAGATAAGGAGAGACAAATTAAGAAGGTTAATTACCAATGCTAAGAGGACTGATAATAATCTATATGTCTTGAATAAGATCAAGAAGGAGAGATGTTTTATGAGCAAGATGAATTAAGTTTAGATATGTAAAAAAAATTAGGTCACCTAAACTTTGATAATCTGATCAAGAAAAACACAAATAGGTCTATAAATAACATGCCTAAGATTACCAAACTTACAAACATACTTTACAAGACCTATCAACATGGTAAGAAAACTAAAATAAGATTCAAATTCAAGGAGTAATATAATACAAGACCCTTATATTTAATACACATTTATATCTATGGGATTAAAATAATTCAAATCATTCAAGGAGACAACTACTCCATGTTACTCATAAATGACTACACAAGAATGACTTGGGTAAAATTCTTGAAATAAAATTCATAACCTCTTGAAAATTTCAAGCCATTCAAGGCTCTTGTTGAGAATGAGAAGAATGGGAATATCAACTATCTAAAATTTTACAAAGGAGAGTTTTTGTCTAATGAGTTTGATGACTTCTATGAGGTTCATGGAATAAGGAGATAGTTCTTAGTAGCTAGGACACCTCATTAGAATGGGGTAGTCAAAAGAAAGAATATGATAGTTAAAAACATGGTTAGAACTATACTAAATGAGTCTATATTATTTAATGGATATTGGAGAGAAGTAGTAAGTAATGTAGTCTACATTTTGAATAGAGGACAGATAAGGACTAATAGCAACAAGACTCTTTATGAATTGTGGAAAGGTAGACTTACTAATGCGGAACACTTTAGAGTGTTTGTGAGTAAAATTTTCATCAAAAGTGATGATGAATACTTAGGAAATTTTTATTCTATATCTAATGAAGGTATATTCTTAGGATATTCATCAATGAGCTCAACCTATAGATGTTATAACAAATGGTTATATAAAATAGTGGAAAGCACTAATGTGAATATTGATGAGACAAGGTAATCACACTCACAATCAAAGTATACTTTAGAGAATATAGACTTCAAGAATGAAGAGGAGACTATAGAGGTTGATAAGGAATAAGATTGATTTAAGGAGAGATAGGACTCAAAAGGCCCCTCAAGGTTGATTGAAAGAGATCATCCTGAATCTCAAATCATTAACAACATGAATGCATGAATGTAAACAAGGAGAATACTGGTAAGTAATCTAAATCAAGAGAATATTTCTCTATTATATAATATTTAACCTAATAATCTTATATAATCAAGAAAAGATAAATAATAGATAGGTGTTATAAATGACGAGTTAGACCAAATAGAGAATAATGAGACTTGAGAACTAATTCCTAGGACTAAAGACAAGAATGCCATTATCACAAAATGGATATTTAGAAACAAGTTGAGTCAAGATGGACAAGTCACTAGGAGTAAGGATAGATTGGTATGGAAGGTATATGCACAAGTTAAAGGCATAGACTTTGAGGATACCTTTACACTAGTAGTAATATTAGAGGCCATTAGATTGTATGAAAGGTTCAAAGGGTTTAAGACATACTAGATGGATGTCAAATCTACCTTTTTAAATGGGAATTTTGAAGAGGTGTACAAAGATAAACCTAAGGGGTTATCAATTTCAAGTGACAAGGAATATGTTTTAAGATTGAAAAATGATATTTATGGTAAAAATAAAGCTCTTAGATCTTGGTATTATAGGCTGGATAGGTATCTATTAGATCAAAGATTCAAAAGAGGAGTTGTAGATAGTAATTTACACATAAATATAGAAGATAGACATCAATTGATTGTAGTTGTATATGTAGATGACATATTATTTGGTGGAAATAATGAGAATATGACCAAGGGCTATATATAGGTGATGAATAAATATTTTGAAATGTCCATGCTGGGAGAACTATCATTCTTTCTTGGGTTGAAAATCACTCAATCTAAAAAAGGTATATTCGTTTCATAAGCCAAGTACATAAGAGAGATGTTGAAGAAGTTTGAGATGGAAAATTTCAAGGAAGTTAGTACACTAATGATAATAGGGTGTAAGTAGATTAAGGAAGATGAGTCTCTAAAGGTCAACCAGACATCATATAGGTCAATGATTGGAATTTTTCTATACACCATTACCTCCAAACCTGACATCATGAAAGAAGTAGTTATTTTAGGAAGGTTTCAAACATATCCAAAGCAAAATCATATAAAAGAAGTCAAAATAATACCTAGGTATCTTAATGGGACTATAGACTATGGGTTTTAGTATTAAAGGATCAAGGAGTTGAATTTCATAGTCTACACAGATACAGACTGGGCAAGAAGTTTAGATGATAGGAAGAGTACTAGTGGATGAGATTTCATCTTATGTGGGTGCCTAGTTTCATGGATAATAAAGAAGTAACCATAAATATCATTATCCAATTATGAGGTTGAGTACATTGTAGTATATTCATGTTGCACTTAGGCCTTATGGATGACAGAAACATTAAAAGACTACAAGTTAAAGTATGATGGTATTATCCCTATCTATTTTAGTAATGAAAGTGCTATAAGAATCTCAAATAATGCTATAATTAACTCAAGTACTAAGCACATTCCCATCAGGTATAATTTTTTAAGAGAGTAGGTGAGTGAAGAAAGTGTCATACTCTAATACATTTCTACATAGGACTAGATTATAGACATTTTGACCAAACCACTTCTAAAGGTAATATTTGAACATCTAAGACAAGAAATAGGTGTAATTTATATCCCTAAAAATCATTGAGGAATTTAAGTACTTAGGGGGAGCTAATTAGGTGGTTGATTAGCTCCAAAAATAGGTAAGTTATTCCAAGAAGGTATGCATGGAGATAGGGTGAACATATTTTTATTATGACTTATAAACTCATAGTCTTAAGTGTTGAGTATTTTGGTTTCATGGAGTGCAATCCAAGGAGTTGTAAACATAACTTTGTCATTTATGCCAAAGGGGGAGAAAGATAAGAATGGGACATAATAATGATTAGTTTATAGTGTATTTTGGCATCAATGATAAATGGGGAGATTCTTGATCATTGTTCTTATTGTTGTGGTTTGAAATTGATGTTGTATTTAATTTCAATTTTTTTATAAGGTTTTTATCATTTCTCTTGGCATTGATGTCTCAGTGGTTCTCTAGTGAGTGTTTTGTTATAACAAGCTAAAGTGTTTAAGGTATTCATGAGGTCATTGAAGAGTGTAGATATAAGAGAGAATGTTGATCATAAAGAGATTACTATAGTGGTGTGAAAGTGATATTTTAAGATTTTTATTTTATGATATAATTGAGGTAAGCATGTTTGGGTACTAGTTCTTGAGTACAAGGTGTCTTGAGAAGCCTAGTCATAACAAGCATAGTCATATCATGAGCATGTGTATAGTAAGTATTAATATATATATATATATATATAAATATATATATATATATATATATATATATATATATATATATATATATATATATATATATATATATATGTAGAGTTATGTATAAATTTATGAAATTATTTGAGGATCATTTAATCCATGTGAAAAAATTTTAGAGACATCAAGGAAAGTCTCAAAGTAAGCCTACAAGGGTAGGACCTTCAAACCAAGTCTACACCTAGACCCTACCTAGCATAATGAGGCATCATGATCTATTATAAAGGCATAAAAATGATGTATCATAGTGTTTAATCATGTATTAGGTTTATTTATATGTGATAGTGGTGGATAATTCATGTAAATAGGTATTAAGGTAAGATTTAATACCTAATGTGGTTTGCAAGTCGAGGTCTAAGCAAACAAAGACAGAGAGTGTGGTCTAATGGTGCATCAAGATTATTTTTCAAAGAAAGTGTGAGTATTGGAGAATCGAAATAGTTGATTCAATATGTTTTAATCATGTGGATGAATTTTGAGGTCAAATTTTGAAGGATAAGGCATGAAAATGTGTTCTAAGGTCTCTCGAGTGCACATAATGAAGGGTTCTCTACCCAACAAGGTTTTTATTGTGATAATTATCTCATAAAACCTATGAATGGGAACTTGATATACTCGTGGTATATGATTAAGGGTCCTAGATGAAATTTCCAAGCATTTGTTTTTGGATTCAGGGGATATGCTTTATCAATGATTATTAAGAATGGAAATAGGTTTAAACCCTTTTAGAACCCTAATAAGGACCTGATGTTGAATATGATGATCAAAATTACCTAGAATGTATTTGTATGCTCAGGTAATATATTTTATGTTTCATTCAAATTTTCTAGGAATATCCATGTGTGATTGAGTTATCATTTGTGTGAGTAGACCCTACAAGAAAGTGTTAATATCTTGGAGATTTGTTATAACAGTCAGAGTTGACCAAGTCAAATTATGAAAATGGATGGAAGATGAATCTTGAGACTCATATTTAATTTACATGAATTTTTATGGATATTTTATATATATAAATTATTCTAAACTAATCATCTAAGTTATCCAGTTACTAATAGGCCAAATGGTGAAAATAGTGAAAAACCTAGGCAATAGTGAGAAGATGATTAGGTATGTGGTATCAGGATATATTAATGAAACCAAGTTAATGGAGATGTTATTTGGGACAATTATGTCCTATTAATTTTTTTTTTATAAATATTGGAGGTTATTTATAGTGGTGAAAATGATGAATCCAAAATGGCTTGTCTAACTCAGTGAGATCTATGTGTAGTGAGGTCAACAAATTAGTCTATAAGACTAATAGTTGACACTAGATCATATTATTTTTATATTTTAAGATGTTTTTTATATGTAATAGGTTAATATTAATTCCTAATAAGTCATTTAAAATTTATATACATGTGTTGGAGGTCTAAGTCACCATGACTAGTATTTGAGGAAAACTGGTATTTCTGTGTGAACGAACAAGAGTGTTTTTTTGAGTCTTTTTGATCTATGTGATGGATTATAAATAACTTAGTGAAAATTTTAAGGTATTTTAGGTTATTTTTATGTTATTTATTTTCATATTTTTTTATATAAATAATATGTTATCTTTAGTTGTTCAAGATAGACCTTTCTATGTATGTGAAGGCCTAATGTGAACAATACTAATGGTGTGATTAAAGTGGTGGTTTGAGATAGAAAATTTAATGGACTTAAGATGATATTATTATCAATAAATTTGAGTGGTATATTAATTTTTTATTCCATGTGTTTATTTTTAATTTTTTCGAAGGAGATCAAAGGGTAATGTGTATTAATGAAGGCCTAATTGAATTAGGTATCCTTAAGGCCTAAAAGAGGTTTTGATATTATAAGTTGAGGATGACCTATTTTAATTATTTATTAATGTATTATATGTTTTATAAGACCTATTTTAAAGATAATAAAATTTTTAAAGTGTGTATTTCCAACCAAGAGTTGTATGATCTAAATGATTGTATAAAAACAAGGCCTAATAGACCTAATTAACTAGTTGGAGTATATGTGAGTGCAAATGAAATAGAACTCAGAAGATCTAAAGAAGGTATTTTAGAACACAATAGGTATTCTTAAAATCTATCATGAATATATAATATGGGTATTTTAGATGAATATCAAGATCATATGACCTAATCTATCTTGAAGAGACATAGTTAAGCGAAGAAGCTTAGAAGGCAATTTTAGATGGATTAAAGAGTGAGAATCGATAAATAAGGTGATCATCATCTATTATGTGAAGAATTTTTTTTTTAAGGTTATCAAATTTTTTAGGTGGTTGAGGTTTTGTTGAGTCATCTAGGGGGTTGGTGCCTACATGGAGGTTGGTGCTTGTTAAAGCCTAGTTGAGTGGGTGTTTAACTAGTTGGGATTGGTGTTCCATGTGGATTTGGTACTTCACTAAATATTATCTTCTATATTATAGGACTATATTAAATTCACATATATTAGTGGTTTTTATTCCCCTTGAGGTTTTCCCACATATGTAATGTGTTTCATGGTCTTGTATGGCTGCATATTTTTTAGATTAAGGTAAAAATAGGTTTTGAAGGGACCCCGAAACCCTGAAACAAAGATAGAAATATGAAGCATTTACGACCATAGGAAAAACCTAAAAACTTCTACAAATAAGTAACAAAAACAAGTTTTTTATGGACCTAAAACCATCGAAAAGACCACAAGTCATGACCCAGGTTTTACATAGACCCGGCTACAACATAGTCAAAAGATTACAAAAAACTAGGAAACAAGACCAGATAACACTACCAACTAGAAGAACCAGGCTATTCTTCCAGTTCCAAAATCATTTTCACTACTTCCTTACCTTTCACATCAGTATCTTGAATGGCAGTAGCTACCGACATGGCTCCCTCTTGTATAGCTTTCTTTCTTGAGCTCTGTCTCATCCTCTTGTTAGGCCCCTCCAAGGATTTGATCTCCTCATTAGCTCTTTTTCCAATATTAACAGCTACAGCACATATGTTAGATGTAACTTCCTCCATTTTCATTCTGCTCTCCTTGATGAGTTCCCTTAGGTTTTTTTCATAGCCTTTGAGCTTGATGGGGATGTCTCTCATCTATTTTTCCATGTTATTGATTTTGTTCCAAACTACCTTCTGGTTGTCTTCCATTATTTCCATTTTCCTTTTGAGATCCATTATCTCCTTAAACATCCATGAATCGAGTTGGAGGATAGCCTATGCTTTGCAATTAACCCATCTCGTAGGTGTGTGCCTTCCATCATTCTAAATTTTATCACTCCACTCTTCTGTGTTCTTATTAGGACTATTCCCACCTTCTTCAATGTGGTCCTCTCTTCCCCTTTGATTCTGATCCTTAGTTTCAGCTTATATGGCTGTATATTATATACACATAATATTTTCAAACTTTTACTAATTACTAACACTTTATATCTTGTAGTAACTTATCAACTCTCAATATTTTTGAGTTCATGCCTTAATGGGTGTACTATGAAAGGGGTGGGTAGAACATCAGTGCTTCATAAAATTATTTTTTTTACCACTTGCTATCTACACACTAGCTCCCTAAAACAATAAACCATAAGCTCGTTCTTCTCTTTCTTATCCATTCCAATCATTATCATGATTTATTCCTTCATTTCTTACCTTATTTACATTTTTAATTATTTAGTACACTATGTCAACCTGGTTGACCTAGTGTATTCTGGGGACACTTTATCTATTATTCCTTCTTTGCATCCCAACTAACCTAACACAAAGTTTATGAATTAGCCTGAGAATGTACTAGGTTGACCCGATCAACCTAGTATAGCTGACATGTCTGAATATTTTTTAGGAAATATAATGATATATATTCAAGGTCATTTACCACCATTTCATAAGAGTCTAAAGAGAGTGAAGAACTAAGAAAAAAAGTGCTAACAAACATCTGTTTATTAACCATTCCACTTGAGGAATAAAGGTTTAGGGTTTAATACTTTATTTTGGAGCTCCGATCTTGTCTTGTGGAGAATTAATTTAGATGATTAGGTAGGTCATGTATCCTAGATATGAGTTATCTTGGTTATCCTCACAAGCCACAAAAATTTCTTGCAAAACACCTTGGCCAAAGGAGAGGTTGAGACTCAATAGGTTCATCTTCAAAGGTAAGTATTCCTAGCTTTATTTCTCCTATATAGGAGTAGATAGATAATGTAGTATGTATTCTTATCTTCCATGTATTAGGATTCCATATACATTGATGTGAGTATATGTCTCTTATACATGTTTAGTTTAATTATTTTTTATTTGCTTTGTTCTAATCCCCACTTTATGACACAAGCTTTGGTGCATACTAGATTAGTTTACTTTTCTTTTTATTAGAATAATTTACTTTCTTATTTATTACATAAGTGAACATCATATCATAAGAATATTTTAGGGTTGTTTTGTGATTATGATAGACTGTAGGCTTTGGAACCCTTCCTAGAATGATGTGTTGTGACAAATGATACAAGTGATCCCCTAATCAGGTTTAGTAGATCCCTATATTGGTCATGCTCCTACTTAACAAGTGTATGCCCAATCAAAAGTGTTGGTGTGCTCTATATTTAATGATCTAGGATTAATTCATTATGAATCATGTAATTCTAATTACATGCATTATAGTTAACCTAATGTTAATCAAATCTTTATCGTATTTGTTAACTTTTATTTCATTTATTTCATTACTTTGTCATCATTTTTATTATATAATTTGACATACTGGTTTGATTTTGTCGACCCAATTTTATTTTATTTTATGCGAAGGAATAGGTAACTAAATTGACCAACTCACCCAATATAGGTTTTAAACACTTTTCAAAATACCAATTTAGTTTACTATGTCAACCTAGTTGACCTAGTGTATTTGTGGTCACTTTGCAATAGTGTCTATATAGTCTGATCGATCAACTTGATCAAGTATATATTCTAGTTTCCATACTTTCATATCATCTTATTAGGTTAACCAACTCAACCTAGTACATTTCTAGACTTCCAGTCTAACAAACTAGGTCAACCAAGTTGACTTAGTACATTTTTAACACTTTTTCAATAGATTTTTGTATTACTTCATCAACCATCTTGACCTAGTTTTCATGTTTTGGATCAATAAATTATATATCATAACCATTCATGTGAGTTTATATTCTTCTATATCTCTCTATTTTTGTACTTTCCTTTCAAGCTTGTAGCCTTCAAAACTTCCTCTAAACAACCAACTAGATTGACCTAGTTTTATGTCTTATTTACTATTTGAAATAACTAGGTCAACCTGGTTGACCTAGTAGGTTGTCTAGACCCTATTTTCAATAGTACTAGCTCAACACTCTTGACCTAGTTCCATTTGTTGTGCATATAGTGTTTTCACTATACCTGGTTTCAAAGTTGAAATTTACCTTATATGCTAATCATATCTTTCATTTCAGTTATTTTTATGCTTAGAATAGTTCACATAGTCTAATTAGGAGGTTTTTAATTAATCATTTAGCTTTACTATTTATATTTTATTCACACACAACCAAATCACTTAAACATCAAAAAACATTTTAACATTTGACTACCTAGGCCAACCTACTTGGATTTTATCACTAAGGGGGAGGCTGAATTGATACTCTAGTCAAGTATAAATCATGGTTAATGGTATATTTTGGCTAAGCACCTGACACTCTTATCACTACAATGTGTGAAGTGAGTGTTACACCCTAATACCAAGCTTGTATCATTTCCACTACAGTCCCTTTCATCCTAAACTCACTTAAAACCATCCATAGATTGTTATTTAGTACCTTATTTATATCTAAATTTCTATCATTTAAAATCATTCTTAATAATCTAACATTCTAGGTTGACCAATTAGCTAGCTTTAATTTTCAAGTTGTTTGCTTGCTCTTTGCTCAAATTGTGTGTGCAAGAACTTATACTAGCTAATATTGGTGCAAGATTTTTTCTTTGGATGCATAAATTAGATTGAATAACATCAATTCAATTGATTGTTTTCTTATATTCAACATTTAATTTCTTAGATTAACCACAAATTATCTCACTTTATTTCCACAAATTGATTATCACCTCTTCTTTTTTCTTGTTTGCTATACTAGGTTGACCAATTCAACCTATCATATTTTCCGTCCCCTATACATTGCACTAGGTCAACCTGGTTAACCTACTACTATTTTCAAGCTTTTCAACATTTTCTTATGTCCTTTTTATAAACAAGAAATCAAAAAATGACTGTAACTAAATGAGATTGACCTAATCGACCTAGTATTATTTTTAGTACTTTTACCTTTTTCTTCTAGTCATTTTTTTCTATACTAAGTCAATCCTATGGACCTAGTTTAGTTTCACAGATCCAATTTTTGCACTAGGTCAACCAGGTTGACCTTGTTCAGTTACAATCACTTTATGATTTCTTATTTATCTCATCTTGTCTTTCCTCCTTTCATCATGGACTATCTATTTGGTGATAACACTAAAAATCAATTAGCATATATGATGTAATTCACCAATCCTAAGAGGGTCTCCCATAGACAAAGTAGGGTTCCTTTCAATAATGTTAGTAATGTCCATATTATAACCCATATAATGAATTATGGGAATCCTAATAATACCTCTTTTCATCATAAATATCTCTTCTTAGATGATCAATCTCAGTTAGAATATACTCCTGAAATGTTTTTCTTTATCACATAATTCCCTCAACATAAAGGGAAAGACCCTTTTATCATCTATAATCTCATGATTACCCATCAAGTTGAATAAATTCATTCTCCTATTTCAATTTTTTCAACTAGATTTGGGGGTACTAATTTCTTTATTTCTCAACCTTTCCTTTCAATCTTGACTCCTTGTTATGTTATGACATCTTCTTCTTTAACTTCTTCTACCTCCATGCCTAGTATCTCAACTAACATGGATGGTTTTACATCTAGTGGGCCTCTTATAAGATCAACTATCCTTAATCCATCCACTAGTTCATTGTTTACTACCCAAGGTAATCATGTTTCTAGTGCGTCTTCATCTCAACCATTTGCTAGTCCATCTTTTGCTTCACAAGCTAATTTTGCCACTAGTTCTTCAAACTCTCATAACTCTTCTCAAACTCATGTCCACACTAATAGTAGTACCCAAGCCACTAATACTAACTCAAACACCAACACTACTTATAATAACACTAATCAAACTCATTAACTATTATTAAAAACTCTCAATCAAATAAACATATTTCAATCTCATAATATGAATCAAATTATGAGAATGCAAAACCACCTTATTAATATCCAAACATAACCACAACCAATGGCTTGGAGCATGCATAACCAAAGTGTTGCTCTTCCCCCTCTTTGAGATTCTTAAGGTAATCTTATTCCTCAACCTCCATTAGTCAACAAAGTTATCAAGCTTTTACAAAATGCACCTCTTACTACTCAAATTGCTAACATTTATATCAAAGGTATAACACCTACCATTTCTTATAATGGATCAACTGATCCTACCCTTCATCTTAAAATATTTGGAAATATTTATAAGGATTGGGTCAAACTAAACACCTTTGGTGCTACCAAACTCCTTGCTAAAAACCTCACAGGTGATGCCTTGGATTGGTATAATTAACTTAGATCTCATTCCATTACTAGTTTGGAAGAATCAGTAAATGTTTTAGTACAAGAATTCCAAACTAGTGATCTTCCTAAAAACACTTTGGCCCACTTCATCAATTTCAATCAAAATGAAAATGAAACTACTCAAGCCTTTGTTAAATAATGGAAGACATTGTCAAACAAATGTGAACATAACATGGTAGATGATAATCTCTTTCATCTCTTTACAAATTCTTTATTTCTTAAATTACAATATTGAGTCTATACCCTTTCTCCACATACCTTGGAGGAGACCATTGACAAAGCCAAAAGATGATATTTCATTATGCATCAATTCAATCCACCCCAACCTTCCATAGGTCCTCATCAACTATTGAAGAGCAAAAACTAAAATATTACCAATGATGGTGTTTTTGATTCATATGATACCATTCACAATGTTCAACCTATCATTCCTACCCCTTCTTCAGAACTAGCTCCTTATAAATAATATAATAATCCTCATTTATCATCACCAAAAATCATTAATATCCATAAACCTCTTTCCTTAGCTAAATTGATTAAGCATCTAACTAGTTTTTCCCTTGAGAGATTGACCCTACTCATCCTATGAATACCTGGTATGATCCTAACAAATTTTTTTGGTTTCATGTTAATTAGGGTCACTCTCATTAGACCTATAGACAATTTCATTATTTATCTATGGACTTTATTCTTTGTCTTAATTTTGATCATGATGCTATCACTCACAAGCATCAACAAGCTTATGAATTTTCTTTCAAGGATTACAAAACTCATGATAAAACCCAAGCCTTGAATCAAACAAATGCTTATTTAGCTATCTACAAATATCTTTTTCCTAATCATCAACCTATCCAAGAAAACCAAGACAAGCCCACCTCCTCCATCAATAATGTAGAAAGTCTTGTTGAACCCACTTTCAATGAAAATGTGGTTATCATGAATAATCTATGAAGGGTGGTGGTTTTGATTGATTCCCAACCTATCTATATCCCACCTCCTTCTAAGACATTCCATGTTATCCAAGATTTTTATCCAACTCATTTAAATGAGTTGGGTCAATAAGATCTTATAACCTTTGATGATGATCCAATTTATGATTATCCCTTAGATAACACATCTCGTTCCATTTTTACTATTCTTCCATCATCTTCTAATAACATGATAATCAAATTTTTAATGATAATCAACCTTCTATTAGCACTTCTACTTCTCAAGATCGATCTAAACCAACTACTTCTTCATTACTAAATGATCTACAACCTTCTTCTAAACCTTCTCATTCTTATCAACACAAATTTCAATTCTCTTCAATTCCTCCTTCTAAAGACCTCCTTAATTGTTATGCACCTATATCTAATAATACTCTCATGGGTTATGATGAATGAGATCCCATTTAAAAAATCACTAATCTCACATCTAAAATTCCATTTCTTGAGCTTATAAGGGCATTTCCCCATCATTAGAAGCATATTATGCAACTATTATTTAAGATGGATGTCCCTCATCCTCCCTTCATAGGATGAGATGTATCCTTATCTAGTTTTGAGGATAGTATCTTGCAACAAGGTGAAGAGATGTCCATCAATATTAATGAAACTATTGATACTTCTCTTTCTTTGAAATTTCCCTTTGCATCTATAATTCTTGATTAGATTATGCTTCATGTAGATGATCCTCCCTTATTTATTAGTATCCAAATAGGTGATATCCAAGTTAAATAAGCATTGATTGATGAAGGTTCTATCACTTATGTTACTTCTCTTGATTTCATTAAAACCTTTGGATATTCATAATGCAATCTTAAGTCTACACATAACACCTACCAAGGATATGATAGAAGGCAAATACCTCTTCTTGGGTGTGTGTGGCTTCCCATTACTATCCCACCTATTACCATTCATGTAAAGGTCGTGATCTTTAATTTCCCTCTTTCTTATAAAATCTTGCTTGGTAGGTCATGGACTCATCGTATACGAGATATCACTTCTTCCATCTACCAATGTGTAAAATTCCCTTATAATGAAGTCATTTATAGGATTCAAGGAGATACTAACCCTTGGAATTTTTAGTAATTCTAAGATCATGGTATTTTTAAGATTCCTACTCTTGAGCCTTTACCTAGTATTCCATTTTATGAATCACAATTTTTTAACTTTCCTATCAACTCAACCAGAGGTTACAATGGGCATCCCGAGCTTATTGGTAACATTCATCCTAACATTTTAGACTTTGATGATGATGAGATTGATGAGATTAACTTAAATATCAAAAAAATTGATCTCATATCATAAATTTTAGCCTCATTACAACCTCATTCTCACAAACCATCTTGTGATGACATTCCCATAGTCTTATCCAAGATTAGGCATTCTATTCACCATGCTTCTTCCAATGACAAAGTTATTCTAACTTGTGTCATTGATCTACATATGCCATATTATGATGATGTCTATTATTTAGATGATCCTTTATTATGTGGCCTTGTCCAAGCCCATGATACTTGTTGGGTGAATATTTTGTCACAAGCTAATTGATGAGCAAAATAGGTCTCTTCAACCATAGCATAGGGAGATTGGTCATCCAAATGTGCAAGTTTACCACATTAGAGGTGGACAAATCTCTCCTCTCATTAAGGGGAGGTTCCCTATAAATATGAGGATATATATACTATATATAAGTAGAAATAACACTAAGGGGTAGGACTACACCATCCATCCCTCTTTTTTCAAAGATGATGCTCACAGACAAAGGAGGAATCCTGGTGATAATACTGAAGGCACTTCTCTTCTTTCAGAAGTGATCTTGCAGTAGGGTGCAGGAGTTCTTTCTGGTGGGTAACCAATAGGTAACAAGGGTGCAGTAACCAGCAGAATGAGGTGCAACACAAAGTCTCCACTTCAACTACCCAAAGAGTGAAATATGAAGGATAATGGGGGCACAAAGTCATCCCAAGATCCTTTACACAAAAAGAAACTAAAAACACACTAAAGACAATTGTGATAGCACAAAGTCTTTCCACAATTGGCTTCAGGACACCTTCCTAATTACTTCCACTAGTTTTGCTTATTAAATTAAATAAACAAGAATGTTTTTAGGAAATGGACATAAGAACAATTTCCTAAAATAACACAAGCTATAAAAGCACAAAGTCTAAAAGTAACTTGTTTTCTCATTCAGATAAAGAAATATGATCAACAATCTGAGCTCAAAGTCTCAGTAATCACCTTTCAATTTGGGCAAAGTTTTGCTTCTATAATGAAAATATCTTTTGCGTAAAATAAGAGATTACAATCTATATCAGCCAAGAAAGGCTTGGCACTTTTTTCCATGGAACGGCCCATGCTGCATTCAATGCCTTGAATGCATTTTTAGTTCTCTCAAGGGGCCATGCTTGGAATAGTGCATCAGCCTTAATTGTGGCATGTCAATTCATCTCATATGTCCCCTCCAAAGTATAGGCTGCTTGGTCCTTTCCTTCTTATTTGTGTAGCTATCCACTTTGCCTTTACTTCATGGAAGAAAAATAGGCTGCATCCTTAATTTGGTGTGCTCAAATGACTACTTGGTGGACTATTTCACCTACTAAAAATAACTCTCTCATAGATATTTCAATATCTTTTATAGCCTTCTATTCTCTCCTACTGTAATTAGAGCTCTCGGGCTATCTTCTTTAGCTAGTCACTTGGTTCATCCTTTAAGTCCCACTCTGTATTTGAAAATTAACAAATATTCCACTACCTTAAATTTGATGTGCATGGGGATGTCAATGGTTGCTGGCTATTTGAACCATATTAAACCATGAACCATTGAACCTTTGAAAGTTCATTGGTTCATTAGTTCAATGGTTTAGGCGGTCTTTATCATCTCCTTGTTTCCATCACTTCCCTAGTTCAATCACTTTCTTGCTCTTTGGTTGAACCATCTTCTTGAACTAGTCTCTAGAATCTTCTACTTCCTTCCTTTACTCAAAGATTCTTTGAACCTTTGAACTTTGAACCATTTTGGTTCAAGGTTCAATGGTTCATTCTCTTTCTCAGAATCCTTTGGTCCTTCAAAGTTTCTAGATCCTTTTCTTTTCAGTTAAACTTGTTAAACCTTTGAACTTTGAACTCTTTTGGTTCAAGGTTCATTGGTTCAATGATTCATTCTTCATTCTTCAAATCCTTCACTTTTCTAAGTCTTTCAAAGGTTGGAAATTCCTTTGACTTTATGTCTTTGGAACACCCCAAAGGGAAGGTGTCCTTTCGGGTCTTTGAGAAAGGTCCATTTTCTAGGTGCCGAGAGCCCCCCGCAAGGGTACCTACCCTTCGAGGTCCTTTGGGGTCCTTTAGGTGGTCTGCTTCTCTAATTCCTTTAGACAAAATGTCTGAAGTAATTGCTTTAGACATTTTGTCTGAAGGAAATCTTCCCTTGCCTTAGCCACTTTTTTGCCAGGTTTTTGATCATTCCTTTGGGAAAAATGTCTGAAGGAATTCCTTCAGACATTTTGTTCGAAGGATTTGCCTTTATGAAATTCTTCCATGAAAAAACTTTTTAAAGGAATTCTTTTGGTTCCTTTACTTGGTAATTTCTTTAGACAAAAACTCTGAAGAAATTCCTTACCCTTTCAGCCTTCTCTTTGATCTTTGAGCAAATATTCCCTGCCCTCCGCAAGGGCACCTACATTTTTTTCACTACCCTCTGCAAGGGTGCTTGCCCTTTCAGCTTTGGGGGACTCCTTTGAACTAACTGATTGAACCAACTGAGTGAACCAACTTTGGTTCAACAGTTCAATGGTTCAATTTTTTGTCCCACTCATTTAATTGACCACTTGAACCAATCTCTTTAAACCAGCCGCATTGAACCTTTGAACCTTTAAACCTTTTTTGGTTCAAGGTTCAATGGTTTAATGGTTCAATCTTCCTTATTTTTGCTAAGTCTTTTGAAGCCATTAAACTTGCTGAAGTGGTTGAACTTTGAACTTTTGCCAAAGCACCTAACTCTTTAAGCTTGCCGACATCATTGAACCTTTGAACCCATTGAACCTTTGAACCTTTTGGAAGTGGGGTTCAATGGTTTAATGGTTTAATTCTTTATTTAAAGCTTGCCAATGAACCTTTTGGTTGAACATAGGCATTGAACCAAGCTTGAAAATGCCTAAGTGTTGAGAACTTGTTCCTTTGTGAGAACTCACCTGTTGAAGCCATTGAACCAATTGAACGTTCTAGTCCCTTAACTAAAAAAGCTTGTAAAATGAAGAATTTGAATGCTCAGAACAATTTTTTGAAAAGGGAAGAGATAGTTCTAGCCTACAAGACCAAAATAGTTCATATGTTGTCCTAAAATAGAGTGACAAATTTTGGGAACAACAATTGGCTCCATTTGGGGAACTTCCTTCAGTTGAAAACTTGGAACAGCTGAGGGGAGTAGAAACTAGAATCTCCAATGCCTTTAAATATGCCATTGGGCTATGGAGTCATGCTACCCAAAAAATAAATGAACCAAAAATAAAAATGAAAAGCACAAAATAGAACTAAAGACTATAAAAATATACATATATATATAGATGATCTTATCTAATACTTCAAGAATTAAAGTGCTTCAGATGCTATCCATTATGAGACAAAGAAAAGGGTGTGCCATCTTGATACTTCAATAGGAAACTATTTTCACCATTGAGCTGATGGATAGTAGATGGGCCTCTCCATAGGGAATCAAACTTCCCATGCATTCCCTTTGGTTCTCTCCTTTTGTCCCATAACAAGACTTTATCTCCAATCTAGAAATCATGGTTTTTTGCTTTTTGGTCAAAGAGATTCTTCACCAGACTTTAATGCATAGTAATTCAGTCCACCACCATAGTTCACTACTCATCCAGCTCAGTTAAGCACATGATCCTCTTATCGATGGAACTTTCATATGTCTGGTCTCTAACTGCCTTAGCCAATTTCAATGCTGGCAATTCCAAGGTGATTGGTATCTTAGCATTGAGACCATAAAGAAGTTGTAAGGGTGACATACCAATTTCCCTCGTAGGTGTAATTTCGTCTACACATAGAGCATCAACCAATGCTTTATGCCATGTTCATTAGTTGTCATCCACTAGCTTCTTGATGATAGTCATTAGGTTCTTGTTGTTTGATTCGGCTTGGCCATTCCCTTGTGGAAAATAATCAGAAGAGTGGGAGAGGGTACTCCCATAGTAAAAATATAACTAAGTAATCTCTTGGGAAGAGAAATAATTTGTGTTATCATTGAAAATCTTATTTGGGACCCCAAACCTGGAAATGATGTTCTCCTTAAGGAAATTGCACACTACTTCTGAAGTAGCATGCTTGGTTCGAATAGATTTCACCCACTTGGTGAAGTAATATGTGGTTGTGAGGACATAATCATGTCCAACACTTGAAGATGGGTTTATAGCACCAATGAAATTGATTCCCCGTTACTGAAATGGCTCTTCTATCACCACTAGCTTAAGACGCAGAGTGGCTAATTTGGGTCTTCCAATGAACTGTTGGCATAGTTCACATTTTTGTACCCATTTGTATGCATCTTTAAATATAGTAGGCTAGTAATACCTTGCTCAAAAAATCTTATGGGTGGTTGCAAGAGCAAAAGAATGTCCTCCATAGGCCAAATTATGGAAGGACTTCAAAAATTGGTTCTGTTATTCTTTATCCACACAGTGAAAGAACACTCCATCAAGGCTCCTCTTATATAGGTCGTTATCCTAGAAGACAAAATTGGCAACTTTCAATGTAACAGTCCTCCTTTATTTACAAGATAGGTGGGTAAGACACTCACCATAAGTAAGGAAATGAGCAATACTCAAATACCAATCATTCGTGTTGGAGACAAAGAGCACTGTTGGCGTGTCTCCCACTTCTAATTCTTCATGCCTCACTTCTTTGGGTCTATTGTCAGCAATCAATTGGCATAGGCCCCTTCCCCACACTAGCTTCATTGGTTTGATGACTAGATCAAACTCCTAGATTTTAGTAATTTAATTGCCTCTTTTCATTCCAAACTCCTGTTGAGTTAATATGGATTTGACTGTGGTGTTAGGAACCAGGGCAGTAGTGTGTGAATTCAGGATGTAAAACTAGAAATGCTTCACTACCTTTACCACTACATAAGCATGCTTCTCCATGTTTGAGTACTTCAGTTCATGAGCTTTGAGAGGACATCTCATGAAAGAAATGGGATATTCCACACCTTCTTGGTTCTATTGAACCAAAATTGTTGAAAGTGTGTGCTCAGAATCATAACTATACATTGTGAAATCCTTGGTATAATCTAGACAAACCATAATTGGGGCATGGGTAATAGCTATATTAATATCTTCAAATGCTGACTTGCCTTCTACAGTCCATCAAAAAGTGGCTTTACCCTTCATCATGTCCATAATGTGATGAGTCTTCTCAATGAACTCGGGGATGAACCTTTGTAAAAAATTCACCTTTCCAAAGAAAGAGTGAATTGCAGTATTACTTATGGGTAGAGTAAGTTCTTGGATGGACTCAACTCTATCTGAGTTAATCTTTATGCCTTCTTAGGATATAATGTGCCCAAGAAGTTTCCATTCTATTACTCCAAAGATAGATTTCTTGGGATTTAGAGAAATGCCATTCTGGCAGCATCATTCCAACACTTGTTGCAAATGGTGCACATGATCATGATGATGCTTGGAAAAGACTATTAAATCATCTAGGTAAAATATAATGAACTTACCCATTTCATCTTTGAAAGAAAGGTCCATTACTCTCTAAAAATTGGTGCCAACATTTATCAAGCCAAATGGCATTCTTTGATAGGCAAAGGTGCCCCAAAGTGTGGTGAAGGCAGTCTTATGCTAGTCTACTTTACCAACTTCAACTTGATTGTACCTTAAGAAGTTGTCCAGCATTGATAACATTTATAAACCAGTCACTGTCTGAAGGACTTGATCCATGATGGGTAGAGGATAGTTATCCTTTAAGGATGACTGATTTAAATTTTTGAAGCCCAAATAGAGGCAAATTTCACCATTCTTCTTCCTCACAGGTACTATGTTGGAAATCCATGTAGAATGATGGATTGGGAAAATTATTCTAGACTTCAACATTTTTTGTATTTCAAATAGAATAGTACTTGATATCTTTGGATTTTAATACCTAGATTTTTCCTTGTGAGGTATTGAATCACTCTTGAGAGAAATCTCATGGCAAATTTCTTTAGGCCTGAGTGACTTCAGATCATCATAGGAGTACGCCAAAACATCTATGTACTGGTGAAGTAGATCAGTGAACTTGAACTTGTCTTCCTGAGTGCAACAGTTCCTAATGTTCACCATCTTGGGATTTTCTTTGATACCCAAATTTATTTGATCAAACTCCTGGGAGGAGCTTGAATTTGTTTGCTACTGTTTGATGAACCTGTCATGTTTGTCAAACAACTTCTCAAGGGAAACTAGGCCTTTTGGGATTTTATTTCCTTTAAGTTGTAGGAATTCTTCACTTGCATCTACATTTGATTCAGGGGTTATTTCAAGCTTCTAAGGCTCACTACCTTTGAAATGAATATGTTCAAAGCTATCTTTTTTCTCTAGAAAGGCAATGATTTGGTTGTCACCATTGAACACTTGCCAATGATTGGCATTATTAGGCACACTTGGTTGAAATAATTATTCAATAGTGTACCTATCTCACTTAAAATTAGGGTGAGGAACTAAGAGAGTTGCTAAAATATCTAGTGCATCAACTTGGTCATTGAATTCCTTGGGTATGGCAGAGATGCTGAAAACATCAAATCTTTCAATTTGATCCCATAATAGATTATGGTAGTGACACAATCTCTCATTTTTGGTGTGATACAAGTTCCTTACCTAACAAACCACCATTTCAACATCTCCTTTGGCATGAAGGAGTTTGATGCCTTTGTCTCGAGCAACCTTCATACTCAGTAGTGTTGTTGGTGTTGCTCAACTACAACTTGTATGAAGATGGAAAAATATCTCCTTGAGGAGATATCAACACAATCCCAGCACTTGAACTGGTAGAGGAGTAGCTTCCAACAAATTATAGAATCCATACCTCATTAGACACTGATCTTACCTTAGATTCTTCTTCATTTGGAGGGGGGGATTCTTCTACACTTGCATTATGCTCCACCAATCCTTCTGCTATTCCATCTGAACCAATTTTTAGGTTGACATATTTGGGAATTTCATCAGATGCTTCATGGACTTCCTCCGTGGATAAAAAGTAATTACCCATTCTTGAAGACTCAAACATAATTTGAGCTTCAGGCACTGATGTTTGAGTGACCACGTATTTTGCTTCCTTCTCAGGGAGTAATCTCTGCATAACACCTTTGACTGGGATCCTCACCTTTGATAGGTCCATAATTAATTTACCACTAACATCCTTGTAGAAATTTCACCCAAGAAGGATGTCATATGATGCTAAGACATTGGCCATCAAGACAATCATCTTGATTCTCTTATTTAGGAATGTCACAAATACAAATTGGGTGTACTTGATTTGTCCCAGTAGTGGCACTTATTTGTTCTCCATGGAGAAACATCTCCCAAATGTCTTGGTTAAGGTGAGACCAAGGGATTCCTCCACTTTGGTAGGCATGACATTGTCATATGCACTTGAGCCTATGATGTAATTATTGAGTTGATGTTCATTTATCAACAGGGAGACATAAAATGGTTTAGTCCTCCCAAGAGAAGTAGGAGGAGTAACAACAAGGTTATTCCTAATGGATGTGTTCCTAATGGGATCATGAATTATCTTTAGAATTGCTTATCCTACGAGGATGGCTTGGTTATTTACACATTGAACCAACTTATCTAACTACTCTGGGTTGGATTATAGGAATTCAAATTTAGAAATTTGAATTTTGGTTTTCTTTATATGGTCAATTATGTCAAATGTCTAAAATGAACTAGGAATAGAGGATGGGATTTCATCCTTTTGGTTTTTGGGAGGGGGAGGACTAGTCTATGAATTTAAGGTAGAAGGTGTAGGGGTGTTTGATGTACTTACCTTTCTTGTAATCACTAGGTCCTTTGGCTAGAAAGGCAGAGTGGTTCCCTACTTAGCAATTGAAATTGTAGGTTGAGGTCACTCCTCTATCTTTTCTTTATCAGCTTGGTGGGTTGACTAATTCTTAGACTAGATGAAAATATCATATGATCCCTCAACTACTTTACCTTCACTTCTGTGTTCATCTTTGTAATTTAGGAAACCAATGTTGGAGTCACCAGCTAATTCTTCTTCACCCTCTATGAAGAGATTAGCATCATCTTCTGGGTTTAACTCAGGCTAGAAGGAGAAAGTTGATTCTACTTCAAGATATCCAACTACTAAATTGGTTGGAGGTGCTTCAGCGGCAAGGTTCCCTCATGGGGGAGGAAGATGATTTAACTGCCCTTAATTCTTGGCAATATTGCCTTGATATAATTGATTGGGGAACGTCCTCCTTGGTACATCTTTATATGAAGGAGTAGATGACATCCCTTGTGCCATTTTCTTTTTAAGAGCAAGTAACTCATTTGACAGCTTCTACACCATTGGATCAGTGGTGCTTGTAGATGGATATTTAGAGGATGAAGAAGATTTACCTCTATTTGGATCTCTCCTTATCTTTCTTGCTAATATGAGGTTATCTTCCACTTTAGTGGCCAAATCCTGAGCAGTAGTAAGGTCTATGTCATTAGCCCATCTCAGCAAAAAACTCACTTTAGGTAGTTATGAGTTGATGAAGAAGAATTTAAGGTTCTTAGGTGTTGGCTAAGCAATGGTAGGAATCTGGTTCCTCAGCTTGTCAAACATGGCAATGAAGTCCCTCATAGGTTCATGAGGTTCCTTCTTCATCTGTGTGAGCTGGGATATCAAGGCATGTGCATCTTCTATAGGTTTGAACCTGGCTTCAAATTTGGCTTTGAGAGTGTCCCAATTAGTCACTGACCAAGCCTAAAAATGGTAAAACTAGTCTGTAGTAGTGCCTTGTAGTGTTTCCACAAACAACCTAACTGTTATGTCTTCATATTCCACACCTATCATGCCACAGGCTTTGCTGAAGGCTGCAACATGTTCATCAAGATGAACTCTCCCATCACCAAATAATTTGGGGAAATTCTTCCTTGAACTACATGATATCTCATGTAGAGGTGGAGTTAAATTGTATGGGCCAAAAGAGTTACTCCAAGGGCCTTGAACTGCCATGATTTGATTATGGAAAAGGGGGATAACAAATATGGGTGGAGTATATATAGGAAAAGCTCTACTGAAAGTAGAAAAAGAAGCTCTACCTTATGTTGGTGACCTAGTATGGGTAGGAGGAACACTCTTGGATCATTGACATTGAAGTTGGGGAGGGAACAAATCAAAATTTCCCTGCTACACCAACTCAAAAATAGGGTCAACAACACCTTGGGCTCTCTGGCTTCTAGTATAATGTGGATTTTCTAGATTGTATAATAAAAATGGGAAAGAACTAGCCCTACTTCAGCTTGAAGCTTGAGGCTTCAAACTACGTGCTCTTCCCCAGTGGAGTCACCAAAAAACTATTGGGTGAATATTTTATCACCAGCTAACTAATGAGAAAAATAGGTCTCTTCAACCACAACATAGGGAGATTGGTTAGCCAAATGTGTAGGTTTACCACATCAGAGGTGGACAAATCTCTCCACTCATCAAGGGGAGGTTCCCTATAAACATGAGGAGCTATATATTATATATATATAAGCAAAAAATAACACTCAGGGATAGGACTACACCATCCATCTCTCTTTTTTTAGAGATGATGCTCACAGACAAAGGAGAAATCTTGGTGATAATATTGAAGGCACTTCTCTTCTTTTAGAAGTGATCTTGCAGTAGGGCGTAGGATTTCTTTCTGGTGGGTAACCGATAGGTAACAAGGGTGTAGTAACCAGTAGAATGAGGTGCAACACAAAGTCTCCACCTCAACTACCCAGAGAGTGAAATACGAAGGATAATGGGGGCATAAAGTCATCCCAAGATTCTTTACATAGAAAGAAACTAAAAACACACTAAAGACAATTGTGACAGCATAAAGTCTTTCCACAATTGGCTTTAGGACACCTTCCTAATTACTTCCACTAGTTCTACTTGTTAAATTAAATAAACAAGAATGCTTTTAGGAAATGGACATAAGAATAATTTCCTAAAATAACACAAGATATAACAACACAAAGTCTGAAAGTAACTTGTTTTCTCATTTAAATAAAGAAATGTGATCAACAATCTAATCTCAAAGTCTTAGTAATCACCATTCAATTTGGGCAAAGTTTTGTTTCTATAATGAAAAGATCTCATTTTGTGTAAAATAAGATATTACAATCTATAGCAACCAAGAAAGGCTTGGCATTTTTTTCCATGGAACGGCCCATGCTGCATTCAATGCCTTGAATGCATTTTTAGTTCTCTCAAGGGGCCATGCTTGGAATAGTGCATCGGCCTTAACTGTGGTGTGACAATTCATCTCATATGTCCCATCCAAAGTATAGTTTGCCTAGTCCTTTCCTTCTTATTTGCATAGCTATCTACTTTGCCTTTACATCATGGAAGAAAAATAGGCTGTGTCCTTAATTTGGTGTGCTCAGATGACTACTTAGTGGACTATTTCACCTACTAAAAATAACTCTCTCATAGATATTTCAATATCTTCTATAGCCTTCTCTTCTTTCCTACTGCAATTAGAGCTCTCAGGTTATCTTCTTTAGCTGGTCACTTGGTTCATCCTTTAAGTTCCGCTATGTATTTGAAAATTAACAAATATTCCACTGCCTTAAATTTGTGTGCATGGGGATGTCAATGGTTGCTGGCTATTTGAACTATATTGAACCATGAACCTTTAAACCTTTGAAAGTTCATTGGTTCATTAGTTCAACAGTTTAGGCAATCTTTATAAGTTCCTTGTTTCCATCACTTCCCTGGTTCAATCGCTTTCTTGCTCTTTGGTTGAACCATCTTTTTGAACTAGTCTCTGGAATCTTCTACTTCCTTCCTTTGCTCAGAGATTCTTTGAACATTTGAAACTTTGAACTTTGAACCATTTTGGTTCAAGGTTCGATGGTTCATTCTCTTTCTCAGAATCCTTTAGTCCTTCAAAGTTTCTAGATCCTTTTATTTTTGGTTAAACTTGTTGAACCTTTGAACTTTGAACTCTTTTGGTTCAAGGTTCATCGGTTTAATGGTTCATTATTCATTCTTCGAATCCTTCACTTTTCTAAGTCTTTCAAAGCTTGGAAATTCCTTCAAATTTATGTCTTTGGAACACCTTGAAGGGAAGGTGTCCTTTTGGGTCTTTGAGAAAGGTCCATTTTCTAGGTGCCAAAAGACCCCCGCAAGGGTACCTACCCTTCAGGGTCCTTCAGGCGGTTTGCTTCTCCAATTCCTTCAGACAAAATGTCTGAATGAATTCCTTTAGACATTTTATCCGAAGGAAATCTTCCCTTGCCTTAGCCACTTTTCCACTTGGATTTTGATCATTCCTTCAAGAAAAATGTTTGAAGGAATTCCTTCAGACATTTTGTCTGAAGGATTTGCCTTTGTAAAATTCTTACACAAAAAATATTTCCAAAGAGATTCTTTTGGTTCCTTTACTTGGTAATTTCTTCAGACAAAAAGTTCAAAGAAATTCCTTAACCTTTCAGCCTTCTCTTTGATCTTTGAGTAAATGTTCCCTACCCTCTACAAGGGTACCTACCTTTTTGTTCACTACCCTCCACAAGGGCACTTGCCCTTTTGGCTTTGGGGGACTCCTTTAAACCGACCAATTGAACCAACTTTGGTTCAACGGTTCAACAGTTCAATCTTTTGTCCCACTCATTCAATTGACCACTTGAACCAATCTCTTTGAACCAACTGCATTGAACCTTTAAACTTTGAACCTTTGAACCTTTTTTGGTTCAAGATTCAATGGTTCAATGGTTCAATCTTCCTTGTTTTCACTAAGTCTTTTGAAGCCGTTGAACTTGTCGAAGGAGTTAAACTTTGAAATTTTGCTGAAGTGCTTAACTCTTTAAGCTTGCCAACATCATTAAACCTTTGAACCTGTTGAACCTTTGAACCTTTTGGAAGTGGGGTTCAATGGTTCAATCCTTTGTTTAAAGCTTGCCGATGAACCTTTTGGTTGAACATAGGCATTGAACCAAGCTTGAAAATGCCTAAGTGTTGAGAACTTGTTCCCTTGTGAGAACTTGCCTGTTGAAGCCATTTAACCAATTGAACTTGCTAGTCCCTTAACTGAAAAAGCTTGAAAAATGAAGAATTTGAATGCTCAAAACAATTTTTTGAGAAGGGAAGAGATATTTTTGGCCTGTAGGACCAAAATAGTTCATATGTTGTCCCAAAGATGAGTGACAAATTTTGGGAACAACAATGTTGAGATTATGTATTAACAATATTCTTTATTTGAATCTTTTCATGCTTCTTCTCATGTTCTGACATTTATAATTCCTAATTCTTACTTTTTTCCTCTTTATAATAGATTAGATATGGCACAACACCTCTAGTTTCTAGGTATCCCCATATGACTATACTCATGGATCATGTTATGACCAAACTTTACCATTTTTGTAGGTTTTCTAACTCTCATTATTGGTTCACTCCTATTGTTAGTGAAACCCTCCTTAGACCTTCTATTGATCTTGCTCCTCCCATAATGGAATCTATTTTAGAACTAGTTACTATTACTTCTTTCACTATTAATGAGCCTAATTTTACTTATTCCATTAGTACTCCTATTCATCTTACTTCCATTTCTTCTTCCTCACCACCTTCCCTTGGTGATGACTTGCTTCGTTTTTCCAAGATGTATTCTTTTTTTTACCAAATGGGTTGATGTTCCATATCCTTATTCATCTATGCCTATTACATCTTCTCTTATGAGTATTTCTCCTAATAATACTCACAAGTGTATCTATTGCATCCATGGGATAGATAATCACTCTTCTACCCATTGTTGTAAGTTATGGTAATATATTTATACCTTACATCCTTCTTCCCTATCAATAGACACTACTATAACTCCTCCAAATATTCTTATTAAACATATACCTAAGTATGGTGAGAGGTATTGTCTATGGCACCAATGCAACACACATCACATTGATCATTGCCATATCCTTCAACATCATCTTAAGGATCATCTTATAGCCATTCCTAGACCTTCTACCATTCCTCCCATAGGTCATTCTCAAATTAAGGGTCCTCCTTATTATCCCTTAGCTACACTTCTTGTGGTCTATTCACCACCTTTTGTGCCTCCACCTATGATTCTCTCTCCATGTAAGGACCCTCCACCCATGGATTCCTCTCCACTAGTGATTCTTGAATCTCCCATAGATCTTGTTCCCACATATTCTCCTAACCATACTTCACCCAATTACCCTCCTCAGCATGATCCAATGAGTATTCCTATTTTTTTAGTTGAGGAGATTAGAAAAGAAGTATTGGCCTAGTATTCAAAAAAAATTGATGAGACATTGTAGTAGTTCCTAACCAACTTCATAGAGATTTATCTGATGTTTTAGATCATGTGTGTGGATAGATTTACTAGTATTTATGAGCACATGCATGGTGATTTCTCATTTATATTTGGATTGGACATGTGCTTCAATCTTATTTTTATCTATTTTTGATTATATCACTTGACATTGTGTCAAATTATTTCTTATCTTATATCAAGTTGTCCCTTCTTGTTGTACTATAGTTAAGTTTCAATTATTTATATTTTACATTGCCTTGTCTTTTCCTTATCATTGTTATTTTTTTCACTTATTCTCTTTCCCCTTTTAGGTTTTTTTTTGAAACTCTTCCTTAGTATATTCATGATTATTTATTTTCTTATCATTGTTTTTTATATATAGTTTTCATGGTGACTTCGTTATATCTACCCTATTCCCTTTGGTTATTATCTCCTTTTACCATGTTATTAGTTTTAAAATAATCTTCTCATTACTATTTAATTTCACTAGTCCTCCTTTGGATCTCCTTTTTCCTTCTTCCTTTTCTACAAACTAAGCATATACATAGTTAAGACTTGAGATCACATACTTGTTCATTGTCAAGCCTAAGTGTCCTAGTTAGTATTTTGTCTTGGGTTACTTAGCTTCCTTTAGCCTTGGCCTATAGCTCATTCATGTATATCATTATTTCTCTCACGATTGGTAATTTCAAATCCATATGGAGGAGGAATATTGAAAATCCTTCAAAATAAAGTTAAAATCCAAATCATTTAAATAAAAGGAAATGATATCAAAAAGGAAAAAACATTCTCAAAAGTCAAATCACACTAAAAGACATGATTCAAAACACATCTCCTTCTTCTAGTTGAAGCTCAAACTCCACAGTTGGCCTCATGATAGAGCTAAGGTCCTTTGGGGTGTAGTAGGCTAGTATATTAGAAGAGGAGAATAAAAAAAATCTCTTAGTGTTACCTACTTTCTGACACCAATACCCAATCTTTGCAGTAGACCGATGGCTTTGTAAGGGGTCCTAAGGAGTGGGGAACACATTATGGGGAGGTAGGTCCATTTTACTTGTATTTTTACCAATCTACCTTCATGAGTTGATCTTAGTAGTACACTTATCTATCTACAAATATTTATGTCTATAGGGAATAGGTTTCCTTTGTACATAAACGATGACTAGTCACTTAGTGTCTTCTCATATCCTTAGTATGCCTCTTACCTCCTAAGGTCATCTCATAAGATGATTAAGTATTTGATTTTTACCTTCCATTTTTCATTCCCTTTCCTCATATTTCCTCTTGGGAAATATTTTTTTACTTTTTGATCACTCCCCATGGGATTTTATTTATGAGTTGCTTTGTAAGACTGTAGGTAGGACCCAACATTCCTCAAAAATTACCACCATTTCCATTATATTATCCACATACTTGATTTACCATTACCTTATAAATTTGCTTACCAATGTTGTTTTGGTACCCCATATAATTAGTATGTAGTGCATTTTTGATTGATTATATTTTTCCAAGTCTTTTTGCCTATTTATTTTTAACCATGCATGTGTTATCCATAATGATATAAAATAAACCACATCACATATATTTATTATAGTATATACAACAAAGCTAAATACATGTCCTAGAAATAAATATATCCAAAGCATCCACAACCTCAACCATAATGAATAAATACAACCATTATAAAGATAACATACACAACCAACACCAATACACACACACACACACACACACACACACACACACACATATATGTATGTATGTATATATATGTATGTATGTATATTATATATATATATATATGTATGTATGTATGTATATTATATATGTATATATATATATATGTATATGTGTGTGTGTGTGTATACATACATACACACACACACATATATGTATGTATATATATATATGTGTGTGTGTGTGTGTGTGTGTATATGTATATATATATATATACATATATATATATATACATACATATATATATATATATACATACATGCATATATATACATACATACATATATATATATATATATATATATAGTTTGATACAACATATACAATGCCTCAGCATTAGGGTTGAGCTCCATCATGTCTATCTCATGGCCTAGCCACACTACCTACTGAGGCCTCAGTCTGACTCCTCCAAATAATACATTTTAATGAGGTAGTATAAGATCTCAATCCCTCTACCTATCCCTATAGATGTGTTATCTACACTTGTGCTTATACCAACTCAGTTTGGGTCACTGTATGTGCTTGTGTCAGCTAGGTTTGCATCACCATATATACCTACATCATCTATGTCACTATATCTTGATGCATAGCTCTCTTATTAGCTAGGGCTTACCTCTCCCCTGTGCCCATCTCTACTGGTGGTTTTTCCCTCTCTCTCTACATTTGTATCTATCTTGTGGCCTCTCCCACTAGTTTGAAATAGCTCACCTAAGTTGGGGAAGATGGTACACTTAGATCCTCCATTTCCATGGGTTCATATGGCTTTAAAGCCTCATCTAGGATGTCATGGAGTGTTCCCTTAACTACAGACCCCCATCTCTCCTCCTCATCCTTAGTTATGCCTACAACTTCACACCAGATGGCTATTAGATCACTATCATATCTCATAATATCTATCTACCAAAAAAAACTTAAGAAATAAATTAATCCTACTTTCTCTTACCTATTTGTGTTTTAACTCATATGGTCTCACAGTCCACATGCTCACCTAGCAAAGTCTCCCCATTTATGTGGCCTCTTAGTACCTCTTTTATAGGTCACCTCTTCAACTCAAACCCAATTATCATGGATTGCATTCATCTTAACCTCCATCTAAGTGGTCTCTCTATCCTCTCCTCTAGCTCTTCTACTAAATCTCTAAGGATGATGATGGTCTCTACTCTCTTCTCCTACATTTATCATTGTCATGTCTTTGGTGGTTATAGCTCATCTCTATATGGAGCTAGTGGTGATACATTTAGTATCTCCACCCCTACCTCCACCTCTTCCTTATCTACCCCTTGTTGTACTAGACTATTCCATGGTCACTCTCAGTGTGACCTCAATGTTAGTCTCACTATCATTGGTCTGAGTCCCCTCTTCCCTCACAACTCTATCACATGATGATTCCACTAATTGAACATGAGTATTAGTGTCACTAGATGAGGTAGACCCATTTTCCTTGGCACCCATGCCACTATATGTGGCTCTCTACACCATGTATAGTGTCTTATCACCTCTCTCCTATTTAACACTGATCCAACTATGTGCCAGCTCTCCCAAGTAGTTGTTAGCTGCTCATATAGCCACCACACTATGTTAGTGTGACTCAGCATATATAGTTCTAGCACATGGGGCATATCCAATGCTACCTAGTCCTCCCTCCA
This sequence comes from Torreya grandis, assembly GCA_037957365.1. NCBI lineage: Eukaryota > Viridiplantae > Streptophyta > Pinopsida > Cupressales > Taxaceae > Torreya > Torreya grandis. The sequence continues at coordinate 21,785 of JARHVA010007318.1, read as the reverse complement.
TCTCTTTACCCAAGGTGACCTATTATTGATTACATAAGGTAGCCTAGCTAATCGATACATAGGAAATCTCTCATACATCCATGATGTCAATAGTATTATCGATCCTATGCTCTTATGTCCTTTAACCTAAATCTCAAAAAGATCATGAAAAAGTTTAACATAGATGATATATCCCAAATCATACAACACTCCCTCCTTCAACATCATCTTGCTCAATTCTATCATGTATAGTGATACCTTGTTATTTGACTTTTGACAAAGCACTCACTATGTCACAAGGTATATCACCACCTTTTAGAGATATGAAATATATGATATATACACATCATCCATACTCACTCTCCACCTTGGAAATATCATCTCTGAGCTTGTAGCCTACATGGCTAAGGCTCTCCTCTCCTTTATGTTGTCTGGTATCCCTACAGTCATTGGTGATCCTACTATGGGTAGACCAAGGATGGCACGGGCATCTTATTGTGTGATATCCACATATATCACATCCCCATCCACCTCTATTCTAAAGGTGTTGGTCAATCATTCCCAATAACTAAGGAATATGACCTACACATTTACACTTAGGGGGATCCTGAACATATCTGGTATACCTCTTAGACCCATGGCTACCAGTTGTAGAGAGGATTACATAACATGATTAGTAAATAATTAGTCCAATAAATCGAAGGAAGAATGCATAAGATTAAATCAAATTAAGAATATCTATTCATATAGAAATTACAAAGGATAGCAAGAAACATATGAAATAAAGCAAAACAATATTACCTTCCCAAATGGATTCACCATACCAATGAGGCTCAAAAGCATGTTCTCCCTTGATCAAGAGTTATTTTATTTAAAAAGAATGGCGGTCAACTCCTCTAATGTCTCAAGAACTCCTTTTAAAACCTAGGCTCATGATTTGGAATCAATGAACTAGCCTGTCAATGAAGTGTGCAAAATAAGATCAAAGGTCAAATGTAAAGGATTATGGAGACATATCAACATTATAACTTTCCACAAATCAAGTTTAAAAATGATATTCATGACCTCTCTATTTATATATTTTTTATATTAATTAGGATCAACCATGACTATCCATCTCAAGATTGAGATGTGTGGCCATGGATTAATCTAATATTTGGAATTAAATCTCTAATTATCCTCATCATGTTTTGGGAAGAAGGGATATTCACGAGGCATGGGAGACCCATAATCTTGATATTTTATGCACTTATGGCTTGATGTATGCCACCCCATAGATTACATCACCTAATGATGCAAAAATTAATAATAAATTTCCAATAATAAGATACTTAACAAGTTCCATGGATTTATTACTTAAGATCTTAATTTGGATTAATTAGCTTAAACAAGGTTGATCAATTTTAGTGAAATTCTTTGGAAATTAATGCATAAGTAGTCAAATTGATCAAAATTTTATATTATTGGTTCATAATTTGACTAGACAGGAATTGGAAGGTAATGTTAGATGCATACAAACCATGTACACATTTGAGATGTTATTGACACAAAATAACAAAGGTACATGATGTGTATTGATGAATTAGAAGAAAAGAGTGATCTAAAGCATAAAAGGCAAAATCATAATTTTGACTCAAAAGGAATTGGTCAAAGTTAGTTGGCTCATAAAATATGTTTCCCTATTTAGGGATATTTTGACCTAAATCAACACTTGTAAATGACAAGTTCAAATAATTTAGGGTGTTTTTTGGATTTTGAACTGAAATGTGCATTTGAGTGCAATTCAAGTAAGATTGACAATTTCAACATAAATGGTGTTAGGAATTGGATGTCTATATTTTTCCCTTGTTTGAGAAGTCGTATTGAGATGTTCAAGTGAAGTAACATATTTTCAAAGAAAAGATTTGTCAAGAAGAAATTGAAATAGACCCATGATGCCCTCTTGAGAGGACATACATGGATGAAAGAGAAGGATGGAATCTAAAATAAAGTGAGATATTAACCCATGGAATAGATCACATCTAGATGAGCTAATGCTTACACACATGATTACCATCAATGATCATAAATATAATTAGAGGTATAATAGGCCCTAAATATGGGGAGAATGGGAAAGATATGATCCATAAATGTAAGGGACACACTTTTAAATGTACCCAATTTGAGAGTACAAGCTATGCATTTATGACATTGACCAATATTGAGAAAATTTGTACACTAAATATTGCTATCATGGGCATTATCATGGAGAGCTTAGAATTAGAGGAAAAGAGAGAACATTCTACTTTAGGAAGGGAATCATCACTATAATGAGTTTTCTAAAGAGAAGATAATAAGAAGTGCCCTAGTAGAGTAGATGTGATCATGATACGATAGTTTTTACCCAATAAGGAAAATTTTGATCATTGCTAAAGAATAAATAATGGTCTACCTTTGTAGGGATGAATTGATTCAAATGTTGTTTAGATGTTGTTCCCCAACATGGGCAATTGGCAATCAAGATAGCTCAAAGATATAACTCAATAGATAGGTTAAAATGAGTGGGAAAAAACATACATGTGATGGTGTAATGGCTTAGAAAGCCACATAAAACCTAGCATACAAGAATCACAAAGTGATGAGAGAGATGAAAAGAAGAGTGGAGATGGTTGAACTAACTCTAGTTGTACAAGACAAGTGGATAGTATCTACATAGTTCTATGGACTCATGTTCCAACATGAACTTTAGGATAATGTAGTTCACCCATGTTTGGGAGAGAATGGATTGAAGAATGATGAAAACTGACCAAGAATTGACTATACTCATAGCAAAGAGATGCACATCTAAGCATAGAGTCAAAGTGATAAAATTCATGATACCTAGATGCCTAATTTCATGTCATGAGCCTAGATTATGTAAAGTATTCTTGAGAATCATTTATTAGAGCTATGTTGACATTTAAGACTTTGAAACCTAAGCACAAAGTGCTTGCTATAGCAAAAGAAATTAGGCATCATAAGTGTGAATAACTTATAATGGCATAATATTCCAATTACACTGAGCTAGTTAAAATACAAATACCTATAAATAAGGATAACAGTAAAATAATGACCAAAACCAAAGTTATAGATATTTACATTTAAACAAAAAAAAACAAATACAAAGAAAAAGATAAGCATAAATGAACCTAACTTGAAATCAAGATATGATCAATAAAGACTTAAGTAGGAACAAAAATGTTTAAAAATAAAAATAAATAACATCTTAATGACATGAGACCAAGATATAAATAATCAAGATCCATGTGGACCATCAAGACATTCTTGAACACAAAAGAGAATAGCAAAATCAAACAAAAACACAAGACACTAGAAACAATCAAATAAATAAAATGGTCTAAGAAAAACTTAATAACATAGGATCAAGATAAAAATGATCAATATCCATGTGAATTATCAAGATGTTTTGAAACACAAAAGAGAAAAGCAAAACCAAATATAAAAACACAAGACCAAGATGAGACAAGAAGTAATAAAATGAGAAAAGGAGAAGAAATAAAATAAGAGGTGCAAAAGCACAATAGAACACCAAAAAAACTTAAATAAACAAACATAAATAAAAAACTAAGTTAGTGTGGTCTAAATATAAATGTTCATGCACATGCAATAGAGGCATTACTTTCCACTACAACATAACAAAGAATAATGACATAAAAATTGTTCCCTAATTAAAGAGGAATAATTATAGAAGAAATGGGGGAAGAGAACAAAAGGAAGGGGTTATCTAAGCTGATTCCAGATGTATAAGACATGTGGATTCTACATACATAGTTTTATGGATGCATATTCCAACATAAACTTCAGGCCAAATGTAGTTCTCTTAGGGTATAGAATAGAAGAAAAATGATGATCAAACTAGCATGATTAATGTTATAGAAGAAATCAAAGATATCAAAAATAAATGAGAATGTTCTTACAAACAACAATTTGATGGGATGAGAAAGAATGATCTTGAAAAATGGCAAGTGTATGGGACAAGATGAACTAGTGTTTCTTTGCTTGTAAAAAGACAAGAGCATAGTATGGTGGGATGAGAATGTATAGATGTATAGAAGCATGAAACACTATTTTTGTTCTTTTATGGATCATTTTCTAATATTTTTAGTATTTCCAAAGTATTTCCATTATTTTGGTTGTTTTTGCACAAGGTAGGACCATCTAGTCAAGGAGATGCATGTCTGATAGTAGAGGTTCTAATAAAATAGCTAAGCCAGTTACAATGGAATATGATCTTAAATTGGTGAGAGCAAATATCTTGAGAAGACAAAAAATTCCTAAAAAGAGCAAAAAATGTAATATAGAAAAATGTACAACATGAAGTAACTTTAAATAACTATATGTGTTCATTTATCTACAATAGTGTGCCAAAGGTCCTGAATTGAGAAGATATTCTTGTTCACATGTCTGTAGAAGAAGCTAAAAAATGTTGTCCTAGCTGAATTTCTATGTAGAAATAGTGTTGAACATGGTCATAACATTCATAGGACATAATTAGGATCATAATTGGTCAAAGGATAAAAAGTGTTCAAGCTTATAAAATTCCCAAGACATAACAAAGAATATGGTTCTCAAATAGAATAGTCCAAAGAATAGAGTCCAACACATGGATGGTCTAGAGTGGGATAAAGAACATGGTTCTCTTTTGACAATGGTCTAGGATAGGATAACATGTTTTCAGATTTCCAATTATTCAAATCCTTCACTATCTAGAGTCAAGAAGTGCAGGCCAAGGTAGTATAAAATGTGTTCAAGGTAGGATAAAATGGTGGGATAAAATTACTTCAGCACAAGTTACCCCCAAGTCAGAGGTCTAGTAGACAATGGTTCAAAGTTGTTCATATGTAGAACCTCTTAAGGTTTACGATGTTCATGGGTTCTGAAACTTCTTCACCATTAGGTTTATCCAACCAATATACCCCTAAACTATAGTTTACCATGACAACATATGGTCCTATCCAATTAAGCTAAAACTTACCTTTCTTTTGCATTCAACATTCATGTTATTTTAGTTCTCTTTCAAAACCAAGTCACCAATCTCAAATTCATGAGGGAGAATACACTTTTTGTAACTTATTAACAATATGTTTTGATAGGCCTACAATATTTCTAAGGCAACCAAATACTTACCATCAAGAAGTTCTAGTTCTTGCAGCCATGAGGCTCTATAGTCTTCATCATCTTCAATGTGTCATAATGATATTCATAATGATGGTATCTCAATCTTGACTAGGATAATAGATTCAGTGCCAAAAATAAGGGAGTATGGAGTGGATCCAGTTGGAGTTTGATGATTGGCTATATAATCCCAAAGGGAAAGAAAGAGTTACAAGTGCCAATTATGTCCAACATCATTGATAATCTTCTTTAAGATGGATATAATGGTTTTTTTTGATACCTCAACTTTTCCATTTCCTTGTAGGTTATATGGAGTTGATTTATTGTGATTTATTTTGAATTTCACACAAATATATTTCACATCTTGGTTTACAAAGGATCTACCATTATCATATATAATACAGGCTGGGATGCCATATCGACATATGATATGGTAATGAATGAATTTGGCTATCTACTTTTGGGTAATATAAGTGAGAGGAATGACCTCAATCCACTTGGTAAAATACTTATCTACATTATAAATGTGCTTATGGCCATTTGAAGATGTTGGGTTAATTTTATTAATGAGATCGAGAACCCATGCTGAGAACAACCATGGTGTTGTGATCAACTATAGTGGTAAATAAGGTGCATGTATCAAGTTGCTATATTGTTGATAAGGAACAAACTTATTCACATATTTGTAAGCATAAGTCTCCATTTTGGGCCAATAATAACCTATTCTAAGGAGCTTCTTTTCTAGGACTATGTCATTGGTGTGGGCCCCAAAAATTTCTTCATGAACCTCCTTTAGTTCCATTTTGGATTCTCCTAAAATAAAAAATGAAGAAGAATTATATCATAGCATTTATGATAAATCATGTTTCTAAGGAGAGTATAATGTGTTAAGTAATGAAGGAATAGGTTTTTTTGGTTTCTAGAAAGGTTGGCAGGAAAGACATGACTATGGAAATAGTTGTAAAAATCTTGGTATCATGGTAGCTCAGGTAGGGGATTAGGAATAGCAATAGCATATACCATCTCTGAATCTTTTATAATATGCATAGGCTAAAGAATATATTCAATTATAAATTGATACACTTTATCACTACCATCCATTTGAATAATCGAACCAATTATTGTCATTTCATTGATGGATCTATTGTTTACTCTCAAGACTTGCTCAAACTATAGAGATTTAAAATGTGTTTTGAAGTTATTTATAATTTGATTATAAGGAACAAGATTTTCATCTCTTTTTTGATACTAATCAGTGGTATAATTGATGATTAACTATGAATATCCATAGACCTTTAATCTTTGAATATCTCATTGTATATCAAGGTGGAGCCCTGCAATCAATACCTCATACTCATCGATATTTTTCTATAATGAAAGTATATATGGAATGCTTTGGGAACTCAATCCCCCTATGGTGTGATCAATAATATGCCAACGCAAAATCCATGATATGTGAAGGATCCATCAAAATAGAGCATCCAATGTTTAGGTTTGTATGGTGCTTGTTCTATTGTCATGATAGAATCATCTAGAAAGTTAAACTTGAGAGGTTGAGTATCTTTAATAAGAGCTTCTACAAGTTGGTCAATACTTACTTGCCCTTTGATTTCCTTTTGGTTCTATTACTCAATATCAAACTCACTTAGGAGCATAACCCATTTATCCATATGTCCTTGAAGAACTTCTTTAGATAAGATGAACTTGAGAGTGTCCACCTTGGCAATGATAATAGTTTTGTTATTTAGCATATAATGTCATAATTTTTGAGTGGAAAACATGATAGATAAATATTCCTTCTCAATATGCATATAATTATGTTCATAATTCACTAAATTTTGGATTAAATAATAAACATGTTCCTTATAATGATCATCACATTGGGCCAAAAGTGCCCCCAGTGCATGTTATGTGGCTAATATATAAAGTAGTGGCTTTCCCTATGTTGTTGGTCTTAAGACTGGTGGATTATTCAAGTATATTTTAATCTTTGTAAATTTTATTTTACAATATCCATCCCATTGAAATGTTATCCCTTTCTTCAAAAAATGAGTAAATGGGTGGCACTTATCTGCTAATTGACTAATGAACTTGCATATAGACTAGATCTTTCCTTACAAGCTTCATAGTTTTTTAAGATTGTTTGATGGAGTCATTTCCATAATAGTGTCAACTTTTTCCATGTCGACTTCGATCCCTCATTGTGATACAATAAATCCTAGTGATGTCCCTAATGTGATTCCAAAGACACATTTTTTAGGATTCAAGCAGACTTTATATTCATGAAGCCTCTCAAATATTATTCATATAACATTAGGATGTCCATATATTGTTCATGATTTTGCTAGTATATCATCAGCATAGTCCTCTACAATGTCATTCATCATGTCATGGAAGATGGTAGTAATTTCACATTGATATGTTACTCCAACATTCTTTAAGCCAACTAACATGACTTGATAATAGAATGTCCCCTAAAGAGTGGTGAATGTAGTCTTATGATGGTTTTCAATGGATATCTTGATCTAATTGTAACCAAAAAATCCATCCATGAAGGACAACATCTCATACCTAACAGTTGAGTCAATGATCATGTTGATGTTGGGCATAGGAAAATCATCTTTGGGGCATGCTTTGTTGATATCTCATAAATTACTATAAAGAAGTATACTTGAGGTATTTTTACTCACTATAAATATGTTGGAAACCCATTCAAAGTAGTCTAGTGGTCTAATAAAATTGGCTCCTAACAACTTTTCTATTTTAGCCTTAACTAATAGGGTGATGCATGGATTCATCTTTCTTAGTTTTTGCTTGATCGGTCTAGCATCAAGATGGACAACAAGGTGATGCATAGAAAAATCAAGGTCCAATCCTATCATGATAGAGTATTCCCATGCAAATATGTTTATATAATCCTTAAGGATGGATATAATATGCTCATTTTTTGCTTCAATAAGGGAAGCTTCACGATAAACAATTTTGGGATCTTCATAGGTTCCCAAGTGCACTTTTGTCATGTTTTTCATAAGGATTTGGGTCCATCTTCTATAATTATATGTAAGTTATGATCATGAGTATATTATTATACCACATCTTCTTTTTTTTCCTCTCAAAGATCTAGATAGTATGAAGAATTAGAATCTGCCATCTCAAGTAAAGGCCAATTAACAAAAACCTCTAGAAACTTAAGATCAAGACACTCAAATATTTATTATTGTTCTGAAGAGATTCTTGTACTAGATATATAAATTGGGATAGATGGACCTTATATGTCCTAAGGGGATGAGAAAAATTTCCCACCTAGGAGTGCCTGAAATAGGTTTTCACTTGAAGGCTTGTCTTTTTATTTATGTTTTCCCTAATTGGTGAGTGCCTCAAAGAGGCTTTCACTTGAAGATCTCAATGTTTGTTCTTTATTATGATAAATAAATTTTTCTTTCTCTCCAAAGTAGGCAAAAGGATCCAATGAAAAATTAATCCCTATTTGTGATTGCTAATGGGTAATCCATCTCATAAGCCCATGTATTCTACAATTGATTCTTCATTTTGAAACTCATCAAGGCATATGACCAAATTTTGTTGGTCCCAATCTATGAGTTCATGATGGAAAAGGTATAGGGAATAATGAGGGTTTGCTTCAATATGGGAAGTTCCAATGATAAATATATAATCTCCTACTTCATAAAGGGAAGCACCACTAGGATAGGTTCTTGCTTTAGGATGGGAAGCTCCAATAGGCATTATGGTTAATATCATTTGAATCAAATAAATTTGAGTGAACAAGCTCATCAAAAGGCTATAATGGGATGTTATGTCACTTATAGGAGTATCATCAATAGTCACTTTAGAAGAGTCACTATCAAAATTTATGAGGTCACCCTCTGGTAGTATAAATTTGAGACCAAGATTCCAATTAACAACTCCCACTGATAAGGGCTCTAAGATTATTTGCACTCATGGGCCAAGGCCTTTCCCTATATATTCAAGATGATCCATTATCTAATTAGGGATAAGATACTTTGGATTTTGAAAGAAATCAGTAATGCCTTTAGAATATAACCAATCTCCCTTGTTAAAAGCCTCTTGATCTTTCTTTAGAACAATTGCAGGTATAAAAACCATAGGTGGTTTTTATTGTTTCTTCTTTGGTTGCCAAATCTAGTTGGGTCTATTAGGAGTCTGAGAAGGTTTAGGATTAAAAAATTATTTAGGGGATTTATGTAACTTTATAATATGAAGGATGTCCTTTAGATTTTACATGGAAATACCCACATCTTTAATAACAACTTGCTTTGTAAGAGCTAAAGGAAATAGATCGACCAAAGTGGAAGCAAAATCATTAGGGTTGATATAATTAGATGGAGATGGATGGGAAATGATAGATTTTTTCTTCTTCATAATGAATTCAAAACTTGGGAAATAATTATATTTATGAAATTCATAGTCAAGATGTTTGCAATACTGATATGGTTGTTGATCAACAGGAATACAAACCTTGATCCAATCGTGGGGAAACTTAAGGCACTAGTGAAGAGTGGATGGCATTACCTATACTTCATGGATCTAAGGATGACCAATAATTATGTTATAAGGAAGTTTAATATCCATAATATGGAATAATATATGATGAAAAATAGACCCAACCATGATTGACAACTAAATTATACCTAAAGACTCACTTTCGACATTGTTTTAAGCCTTGATTATAATAGTTTATGGTTGAATATCTTTATCTATGTAGCCCAATAATCATATAAATTTGAAAGATATGCTCTTTATCCTTAAGCAATTATCTATAAGAACCTACTTGATAATATGGTATTCAATGACTATCTCTATATATAGTGGGTTATTTTGGTTTGGGCTAAGAATGGACATGTCTTTTTGGTAAAATATGATTTGTCAAAATGAAGACAAATGTCCAACTAGGTTATGGGACTGATCAAGGTTTATATCATTAGGCATATTAGATTCTTAAAAAAGGTTTCTTAGAATAGTTTTATAGAAATCAAATATCCATAAGAGTTTTAATATGTAAATAAATGTAGGGGTTTCATTTAATTAATCTGCTAAACTATAAGGCTTTTTTTTTTTGGATTGAGCTAGTTTAGTCTTTACTAGCATAGTATTTAAATTTGGAACCATCAGCACAATGTTCTCATTAGGTTTCATGGAATAAGTGGGTAAAATTCCCTAGATGGTGACTCATGGACATCTAGTTGCAACTGCACAACCTAGAGGTGGAAAAGAGTCATTATAATTAGAAGAAATGGGTAAAGGGCCTTGCATGGTGACTTGTGGGCATCTAATTATATTTATATAGTTTTGATTTGATGAGGATAATTTATAATTAGAATAGGGGTGGTATTTTTTATAAATATTAACCCATGAAAATGGAGCCACAACATGATTATGCAAACTTAACATGGTATTACTAGGGGGAGAGGGTGTTGACCCTATAATGATGGGTCCCATGCTATGAGGAACACAAGATTGTCCACATGGTTTCATAGAAATAGTGGTAATGTGGGAAGAATAAATGTAACCTATAGTATTTTTATAGTCATATGACATGTTTTTATAAGCCACATTGTTAGTATGGGCATTATGATCCCAATTATGCTCATTATAATTTTGACCTTGATATTGGTTCTGATTTTGCCTCCATCCTTGATTTTGACCTTGGTTTTGATTATTTCTTGGTGGTGGTGGATTATGTTGAGAAAAGGGGTCCTTGTAGATCCTTATATCCTAATTTTATCCTAGTTAGGGGCCAAATTAATTTCTAGTTCACCACTTTCAATAAATTCTTCAATAATGTGTTGTAATTAGATGCAAAAATATTCACCATGACCAACAACATGATGGAAGTTACACCATTCATTCTCTTTATACCAATTTGGATTTGGTTGATCTTGAGGAAATGGCCTTGGTACTAGCCATATAATCAAATTAGCAATAATGATAATTTATAACATTGTTTCAATGGGTTCTCCTAACTTACTAAAGATTCTAAAATTGTTATAAAATGTCTTTCATGGAGGTTGTCTTTGCAAAGTATGTGGTGGATTTGGGGGAGTTATTTATAAATTTTAGGGATTCATAGCCTACATTATTTGTACATGCCTTGTTTTAGTCACCTCATTTCCAACCATGTTCTTATTTTTATTAAATCCCTTAGTCTTATCCTGCATAACTATTTGAATTGGTGATTGACTCTAATTAGATGTCTGATCCTACGTGAAAATATTGATAAGGCCTTTATAAATAAGAGACTTTTAAATTTTCACTCTTTTGTTAATAATTTATTCAAATGAGTTATCACAAGATAACCATATATTATGCATGACTTTAGGATGTAAGTTTTGTGCAAATATATTAGCTAACTATTTCTCTGGTAATTTATGTTGAAAGTGGCCCACTATTGCTCTCCACCTTTGTAGATATGTGGCAAAACTTTCACCATCACGTTGTTTGGATTTGCATAAGTCAATAATGATCAATTCATGTTATATTTTATATGATAAATGGTTAACAAACTTTTTTGATAAGTAATTCCAAGCTGCAATTGATCCCTTAGGTAGTTTAAGTATCCAATCGAGAGCATGTCCTACTAAACTTCATGAAAATAGTTGAAGTAAGTACTCACTACTATAATCAACCTCTTGACATAAGAAAAAGAATGCCTATATGTGCTCATGTGGATCTCCCTTTCCTTTCTACTTTTCAAATTTGGGTACCTCAAAATGAGGTGGAAAGGGGTTTTGGAGAATAGATAAATCAATTGGATATGGACATATCTCATAAAATTTGTACTTTTTAACTCTATTATTCATCTCTAACCTCTGAACAATTTCTTTCATAGAATTTCACTCTTGCATGTTTGGTGCATTTGTGGATTAGATGAGATGTTGTTGGGGTGGAATGTGCCCCTAGTTTTGTTGTTGTTGGGGTGGAATATGCCCCTATTTTTTTTGTTATTAGGGTGGAATGTGCCCCTCATTTTATTACTATTGGGGTGGAATATGCCCCTAGTTTTGTTTGGATCTATAGGGAATGTATATATTTTGATCTACACCTTGGTTTTTATTTGCTACTTGAGTCAAGAAAATAGGCTATTGATTCTTAGATTATAAAACATTCCCTGAATTCAATTGTTAAGTACTTTATTGATTTTTGAAAGTTCTATGTTTCTTCACCAATTTTTGAGTTGGTTGGAATGAACTAGACAAATTGTGTTGAGGGATTTCCTTAATTTAAACTGAATGTTTAGGTCTTTGATTTTTTAAAGTAACAAGAGCTTCTTAATGATTGAAGAACATATGCTCCATGTTAAATGGAACATTTTGTAATATCTCTTATGACTTTGACTATTCATTTAGATTACCTTGATCCACTATGGTTATGCTCTCATCAAATGTTTATTGCATACTTTTGACCACATTTCCCTGTTCTTTCAAGGCATCATTATGAATTAAAGTGGTAACTAATGAGTCAGTTAAGTTTGTGACAAGTTGATCCACATATCATTGACTTATTATCTTGATCTTAGCTAAAAGATCCATATATGTGGGTTGTCACTCTGTTTGTATTTCTTTTCCTTTTTAGAAGAAGAAGGTATGTCTATTTATGTAAAATCTTTCTCTTTCCATCTTTGTTCTCCTTCTCTAACTAAGGTATGCAATTGTTTTATAGGAAATTTTGAAGGTATTCTAGTACCTAATTCTATCAACCTAAGAAGTGATTCATCTTGATCTTCTTGGGGTTGATATTCATTGTAATCATCTTCAGATCTTACTATTATAGGGATGTCATAAAAAATAATAGGGTTATCTTGACCATCATAAAATTTCTCATCCTCATAACTAAGGCCATAAGAGGCCCCACTACGAGTGAACCTTTGAATCATGTCTAAAAAGAGTTGTTCTCTACATTTGACTAGATTTGAATAAATGTTTTGCAAATATTCAAACAAGGTATGCTTGGTTCTTTTCAAATAAAATACTAAGGTACCAAAGAGACTATAAAGGAGGGTGGCTTGGAACCACACACAATTAGAATATTAGGTTCATGAATTTACTTAACCTTTAGTAAAGTTGAAATAATATAAATTGGAAGAGGGTAAGGTAACTCAAAGATCCAAGGTGAAAACTAGTACACCAAAGCCTAGATCTTTGTGATACACCTATATTGTAAAAGCTAGTTTCAACTTTGATGAGTTGATTATAGAAAATTAGAGGAAATCTCTCCATATTATGAATAAGACAATATGAACTAAGAAACTTAAGATGTAAAAACATACATGAATCTCTAAGTACAAAGCTATGACCAAATGGGTAGCACACTATCACCACATGGTTCTATTAGGATAAAATATGTTCTAGGACTCAAAGAGTAAGTGATATGCAAGATGAATAGAGTCCACCAAGATGATAATATGATTTTGATTTTATTGAACAACCCTTAATACAAATGCAAAATTGAACCCAAGTTAAATCAAGTTTAGTGTGCAAATGGCGAACCCAATTTAACACACCAACCCTTAAAACTTATAAAGGCCCAATTTTGAATGTGAATTATAAATGAGGGACTTAAAAAAATTGGATAAAAGGTCTAGACTCAATTGGGTAGAATGACTATGCCAATATGGATGATATGACATAAATATTTTGATAACAAATTGAACAAGGAAAATATAAATTTTCCAATTAGACAGTGTAACACCTCCCTTAATAATTTTGAGGACAATACACTTTGGTTAAGTTCATTGAGTTAAAAAATAGTTTTAATAACAAATCAAGACCAAGTAAGCTAATGAAAAAAAATAATTATCTTAAGTCTAAACTGACAACGTATGTCTAAGTGGGGTTAACTAAACTAACATGTTTTTGAACATTTCTAGGGAGATCAATTACACAATGACTTTCACATCATGATGCAAAATAAAAAATCATGTAAATGGGTGTTCATGATACTTGGCTTATTAAAAAAAGGTATAGTCCTTTTTGCAACCACTACATTCATTAATTTCTCAATTTAGTGTGATTTCCAAAGTATAGATACTTCTCATATGTAACTCTAACACTAGAAGGTGGTTTAACTACTCAAACCTATGATCCCATTGGGAGTGGTTGAAGTCAGTGCTGGGAGATGAAACCTTGGGTCAAATCTTTCCTAAAGAACTTTCAAGAAGTAATGAAGTCCCCCTCATAAGCTAAGATTCAATTAAATAAAAAACATAAGAGAAATACTTTAGGGTTGATTTATATATTACCCAAACTATTATGAGATTTTGGGGAGTGCTTTAGATGACATTCTTTCTATGCCTTATACTAGGCATGTTTACAAATAAGGATGACTCTTTTGATTCCAAAAGTTCCCTAAAGGGGATAGATGGAAGAGCATACATGCAATTCCCTCCTTTTTTTCCAATCAAATTCTAATTAAACAACTTATTAAATACAAAATTTGACAAGTGTGCTCAATTTTAAGCCTTGAATGAAAGATTAGGTGGTGGTATTTTTGAGTCCTTGGTCTTGTTGTAACCTTGAAAGCAAATTTTACCTAAGAATGTAAATTATTTGTTAAGCACCAAAAACAAGGTTCTTAATTCATTTTAAGCTTTCAAAAATGTCTAAAAAACATGTTTTAACAAATCCCAAGCTTGATCCTACAATGAAAAAGTTAGGGTTTTCTTTAGTTTTAAAGTTATTTTTCAAATGAGTGAAGCAACTTCTTGAAATAAGCTCTCTATTTTAAAATCATAATTACACAATCAATACCATTATTCCCCTACAAATTTTTTTTTAGAAAATAAAATCACTGTTATGGGTTAGATCAAGCAAAGAAAATAATATCATTAGTTTTGGACAAAATTGCTAGCAAAATCAACAAAATCACTGCTATCAAACAAAAATCTTGTTTACCAATCAAAAACCATAAAAACACAAAATCATCATTCAGATGATGAAATCACTATTATACAAAATCACTACCCAAAATGATGAAATCATTGCCCAACAGAATGAAATTACTACCATATCATTGCCCAAAATGATGATTTCATTATTTTTGATGATGATATCAGTGGTTAATTCTACAAAATCACTATTTTAAAAATAATGATTCTGTTCACACAAATTTTCTACTGTGTTAGCCATGATATCATAACAAAGATAAAAAATGAGTTTTAGAGGAATAAAAATACTACAAGAAAAATGGAAAATTAACTTGAAATTTCACTCTTTTTGGCCCTCTCACTCCAAGATCCTGCATGGAAAAGATTAGTGAGTTTATTGTAAGAGCTTTGTGACCAAATTTTTGGGGTGAAGTCCCACTGGGAATGCCAAAATGTAGATATGATTACATAACATGATTAGTCAAACATTAGTCTAATAAATTAATGGAAGAATGCATAAGAGTAAACCAAAATAATCCTATCTATTCATACAGGAATTATAAAGGATAGAAAGCAACATATGAAATAAAGCAACACCATATTACCTTCCAAAATGGATTCACCATACCAATGAGGCTCAAAAGCATGTTCTCCCTTGATCAAGAGCTCTTGTCTTCAACAAAAATGGTGGCCAACTCCTCCAATGTCTCAAGAACTTCTTGTAAAACCTAGGCTCATGATTTAGATTCACTAAACTAGCTTATCAATGAAGCTTACAAAATAAGATCAATGGTCAAATAAAAAGGATTATGAAGACAATTCAACATTATAACTTTGCACAAATTAAGCTTAAAAATGATGTTCATGGCCTCTCTATTTATATATTTTTGATATTGATCAGGATCAACCATGACCATCCATCTCTAGATTGAGATGTGTGGCCATGGATTAATCCAATATTTTTAATTAAATCCATAATTATCCTCATCATGTTTTGGGAAGAAGGGATATTAATGAGGCATGGGAGGTAGTAAAGAGACATGGGAGACCCATAATATTGATATTTTATGCACTTATGGCTTGATGGTTGCCACCCTATAGATGACATCACCTAATGATGTAGAAACTAATAATCAATTTCCAATAATAATATATTCAACAAGTTCTATGGATTTCTTACATAAGCTCTTAATTTGGATTAATTAGCTTAAACAAGGTTAATCAAGTTTAGTGTAATTCTTTGGAAATTGGTGTACAAGTAATCAAATTGATCAAAAAGTTATATTATTACATTGTATTTTGTCTGGAGAGGATTGGAAGGTCATGTTAGATGTATACAAATCATGTTCCCAGTTAAGAAGTTTATGACATAAAATAACAAAGGTACGTGATGTGTACCAATGAATTAGAAGAAAAGAGTGATCCAAAGCACAAAAGGAAAAATCATCATTTTGACTCAAAATGAATTTATCAAAGTTAGTTGGCCCATAAAATGCATTGCCATATTTAGGGATACTTTGACCTAAATGAACACTTGTAAATGACAATTTTGAACCATTTAGGGTGTTTTATGGATTTTACCCTAAAATGTACATTTGAGTGTAATTCAAGTAATATTGACAATTTCAACAAAAATGGTGTAATGAATTGGATATCTACACTAGTCTAGCTCAGTCTCCATCTATCAACCTCTCTAATAAATCTATCAACCATGACACATCTAGCAACCTCCAAAACCACGGTCCTCTCTATAATCAAAACATAACAAAGGATGTATTAGTTCCTTCATATCATGTATAATCATAATGCATTCTTTATACATTCTATCTTTAATACAAAACAAGCATAATTTACTCCTCTTTATTCATTTTAATCCTATTTTTGTCCCTCTTTCCCTTCTTTGGTCATTTCAGGCCATTCTAGTCCTCTTTTAGCTTTTTGCATGCTTTTTTGTGCTTATTTTGGCTCCCTAGTCAACCTAGTTTTACCAAAATTTTCTTATTTTTATCGTATTTTATCCTAAATTTATAATTTTACTCTTATATTCTTCTCCCTAGTGTTTAGGTTTCATTTTGGCCTTTAAAAATTAACTAAACACCTTTTCACTTAGTTTCAGCTACCAGAATACACTAGATCAACCTACAGCTAATAGGTTGACCATATGGATTTTCACCCTGATTCAACGTACTAGGTCCTAGTAGGTTCAGTGTGTCGACCTAGTGTATTTTTCTCAAATTTTGTCTTTTTATTACTTTTTCCCTATTTATTTCCAACCCATTTCCCATATTCTTATCTACTACCCTTAAAACCTAGTTTTTTTCATTTTTTATATGTATAAATTCTTAAAATCAAAATTTACTCAAAATTCACTTAAATTAATGCAAATTTCAAAAACTAGTTTGAGATTCTTAATTGCATACCTATAGTGTACCTGCTCTCACTCTTGGGGTTCTCTCTTGCCTCACATGTCATTCTCTCACCATCCTAGCTTCTTTTCTCTCTAGATATCTTTTTCTCCTTTCTTAAAAATCAAAATAACAAAATGATTTCTCTTTTTCCTATTTAAAACCACCTTTTCAAAATTTAAAACTCTCAATTACTTTTGTTCAAATTCCTTGTTTTAGTCATATCTTTGTTTCTGCTCATCTATTTTACAAACCATAAAATGCATTAGATTCATGGTGATGTAGAGAATATTTTCCACTATCATATTCATATCTTCCAAAAACAATTATTTTTGGCTATTTTTTGCACTAACTTCTATAATTTCACCTAGTGTGCTTTAAATTGGATGCCTTCACTTTCTTGTGCTCATATTATTTATCTATAACACTTAGGTAAGTTAAAGTTATGCATTTTTTTCAATTTATTCCTTTCATTTATCTTATTTTTTTCTTACTATACTTTACTTAGCATCATCATTGTGTGTTATTATGTTCTATCTCTAAAGCACCATCCTATGTTGTACTTATGTGACATGTGATGAACTTTGGATGGGGCATATGTATACACACAATATTTTAAAACTTTTAATAATTATTGACACTTCATATCTTGCAATAAATTTTCAAATCTTTATCTCTCTGAGTGCATGCCTTAAGGGGTACACCAAGAAATGGGTGGGTAGACCATTGGTGCTTCATAACATTGTTGTTCCTTTTACTACTTACTATCTACACACTAGCTCCCTAAAATCATGAACCCTAAGCTTGTTATTTTCTTTCCTATCCATTCCAATCATTATCATTCTTTATTCCTTCTTTTATTTCTTTATTTACCTTTTTACCTTCTTAGTACACTAAGTTGACCTAGTTAACCTAGTGTATTCTAGGGACACTTTAGCTATTATGCCTTGTTTGCATCATAGCTGACCTAACATAGACTTTAGGCATTAGCTCAAGAATGTAGTAGGTCAAATCAATAGACCTAGTATAGCCAACATGTTTGAATAGTTTCTAGGAAAGATACTACTATATATACAAGGTCATTTACCACCATTTCATAAAAGTTAAAAGAGAGCAAACAATTAAGCACAAAAATGCTAATAAACATCTACTTATTGACTATTCTACTTGAGGAATAAATATTTAGGGTTCAATACTTTATTTTGGAGCTCTAATCTTGTCTTATGGAGAAGTCCTTTGGATGCTTAAGTAGGTCATGTAGCCTAGAGCTGAGTTATCTTTGTTATCCTTACAAGCCACAATAATCTCTTGCAAAGCACCTTTGTCAAGGGAGAGGTTGAGACTCGATAGGTCCATCTTCAAAAGTAAGTAATCCTAACTTTATTTATCCTTTATAAGAGTAGATAGATAATTTAGTATGTATTATTCTCTTCCATATATTAGGATTCCATATACATTGAAGTGAGTATATGTCTCCTCTAAATGTTTAGTTTAGTTGTTATTCATTTGCTTTATTCTAACCCCCACTTTATGCCACAAGCTTTGGTGTACACTAGATTAGTTTAATTTTATTATTATTAGAATAGTTTACTTTCTTGTTTATTACACAAGTGAACATCAAATCATATGACTCTTTTAGGGTTATTTTGTGATTATGTTAGACTGTAGGCTTTGGAACCCTTCCTAGCATGATGTATTATGACAAATGATACAAGTGATCCCCTAATTGGGTCTAGTGGATCCTCATATTGGTCATGCTTCCAATTAACAAGTGTATGCCCAATCATAAGTGAAGGCGTGTTTTATCTTATCCGATCCAGGATTAATTCATTGTGCATCATGTAATTATAATTACATACCCATATGATTTTCTAGATGTTCATGTTTGTATGAATGGTTCATGTATAATTAAATGAAATTGATTAAATGCTTGTAAGACACTGATTCATCCCCCTTTAATAATTATTATTCTAACATAGGGATTGGTATTATTACCTTGGGTTGAATTATTGACACATCAATCTCCCCCTTGAATTAAGTGACACTTTATGAGAGATATTACAGGTGGAGACTCAAATGGACATGATGAATACCTAATTATAGTTTATTTTTGACTCAAAATAATGAGGTTAACCCCTTTAGTTCAAATAATTTATATTTAACTTCAAAAACCTTGAGTAAAACTAGACCTCCATAAGAATAAGTTCCTTTACTCTAATTTTTATTCTTTTACTAAATTCAAAATTTTGTGCACAATTAAATAAAAATGGTGTGGGTTTATTTAACTAAAATTATATATATATATATATATATATATATATATATATATATATATATATATATATATATATATATATATCCAAATCCTAAAATCAGCATAAAAAAT
Source organism: Torreya grandis (assembly GCA_037957365.1). NCBI lineage: Eukaryota > Viridiplantae > Streptophyta > Pinopsida > Cupressales > Taxaceae > Torreya > Torreya grandis. The sequence goes on along the minus strand of JARHVA010007318.1, from coordinate 1,960 downwards.
ATGCCAATATACTCAATATGAATCAATACAATTTAAATATCTAGATACAAAACAATACTACATCATCAACACATAGTATAAGAAGATAACCAACTACATCGATCATATATGATGTAGTTATAAATAGACATAAGAGATAATATTTTTTGATTGATCATGATTTATATAGTTTGAAACATATGGTAAAACACATAAATAACTCAATACAAATTGAATTAGTTGGAAGAAAACATAAAACTAGGTAAAAGAGGCAGAATAAAGGAAAAAGAGCACATGAGGAGCATAGAATGATTTTATAAAAATATAATGAATGTAAATATATATAAAATGAAATAATATTAAATATATATTTTTTAAATATCCATGATCCATCCCAACCCTGATCCCATTTGTGATCCTTAGGATGTACACTTACGGATAAATATGCATCGATGAGTCTTGTAAGATAAATAATTAGTAATTAAACAATATGTGTATATATATTACTAACAAAAAATCATCATGTGTCATAATAGTGTAACATGGGATGGTGATTTTTTAAATAAATGTAGAAACACAAAATATAAAAGGAAGATTGTAAATAAATGATGAAAAGTGACAAAACTAAATTCAAAGTGAGACATACATACCTCAACTTAGTGATCCCCTAATAAGATTACATGGAAAGTCATTATTATTGATTTTGGTAGTAAGATAAAATAAAAATTTAAAACCTAAAAGATACAAGGATAAAAACATAATAATATAAACACAAACATATGTAGAGGAGTCAACAAATTTAAGTATGTAGAAATCAAAAGAAGGAAATATAGAGCCATTCAGGGATAAATTAGGTCTAAAAGACATAATAAAAATTAAGTAAGTAAATAAGGGGATATATATACATAATTATATGGATAAAATATATCCATAATATTTGAGGAACAAGATGGTAAAAACTACATTAAATTACAAAGGATAGAAATGAGGTTGTAAATCCATAAAAAAAGGGATATATTAAGTCTAAATGACATGAAAAAAGGAGAATAAAAGATCAAGGTAAAAAACTTAACTAACATAAATCCTATAAAATCAAATAAATTTAAAATATATCACCTTAAAACAACTCAAATATGTAGCTTATATTCAAACATTACAAGTTCAAAGGGGAACCCTTGAACACTAACACTTATCAAAAGACTAACATGTACAAAAAATGTGAAGAATAAAATATATTAAAGATGGGATATATTTTAAAATATTGTTTATATATTAATGTTATAAATTAAAAAGGGGGAAAATAGGGTACTACCAAGGAAAAATAACATGTATTACAAGAAACAACAAATTCTAACCAGTTTTGAAAACTAAGAGTTTTCAACATTAATGGACTTAGAGAACCCAACCCAATAATAATAGACCTTGGGATAACTTGTAATTTATAAATACAATCCCATGAAAGATAAATTCATGAAATGTAAAGGGATCTTACCTTCCCATGATGTGTTCCCCAATCCTTAAGATTCCTTATAGATTCAATAGTCTGTTTTGAGGATTGGGTATTTACGTGAGAAAGTAGGTGGTACTAAGGGTAAATATGAAACATCCTACCCTAGTTTATTATCCTCCCACACCCTAGTGGACCTTTTCTATATCATGAGGCTAGTTTTTTTTATTTTGAGTTTAAACTAGGATATGGGTCATGCCAATGATATGATCACATAGTTTGGTGTAATTTTGACTTATAAAATATATGTTGCCTTTTTATATTTCATATTTATTTTATTTTAATTTGATAAATTGGTTTCTATTTTTTATTTTGGCTTTTAATATTTTCCTCCTCCATATTTTTTCTAAGGATTAATAGTTGGTGCTAAGAATGACTAATAAAAGAGAGATTACACCTAGGTACTAAGGAATAGCACCTAGATACTAAGATGCTTAAGTACTCATATACATGTATCTTAGAAACTAGTGAAGT